>VMDO01000679.1:17204-252379 GCA_007922755.1 Pedetes capensis | reverse complement strand
ACTGAGCTAAGATTAGGTTGTTGTTGTTATTGTTGCTGTTAGGTGCCATCGAATTGGGTCCAACTCATAGTGACCCTACGTACAATAGAATGGAACACTCCCGGACACTGTGCCATGCCCAGCACTATGTTAATGCTTCTCTGTCATTCATAGGGTTTTCAATGGCTGATTGTTTCGGGATTGCTTTGGGAATGGATTACCATGTCTATCTCCCATTTTTTGCAGTGCTAGGGATTGAACCCAGGCGTCAGAGGGCGCACAGCAACATTCTACCAACTGAGCTAAACTTTAGCCCTGAGCTAACATTAGGGAGATGATATTATTAATATATTTATTGACATTTTTGGATATTGATTCTTTTCTCTTCCAGGAGACTTCCAAAATGGCAAGAGAGTGAGCCTCTCTGTGTATCTTGGGGAATTTTTTGACATCCATTTGTTTGTCAATGGCACTGTGATGCAGGGGGAACAAAGGTAAGTCAGTAGCCCAGTGTGTCTGATTGGAAATGACACTGGAGATCCCCTCGTACACTCTTCCCCTCCCATACTTCAGGTGTAGGAACTGGGGCCCAGAGTGAGGAAGTAAACGTGCCCAGAGGAAATTTCCTGGCCACTGGCCTAAAACCTCAATCACTTTGTGCCATGGTCTGAATCCTGTATCATGGGGTTGGGCTGGGAGGTTGGAGAGATATCCTTCAAATGTGTGAGAAGCCCAATTCTGATCGAGTCCTTTGCCCTCCAGCATCTCCATGCCCTATGCCTCCAAAGGCCTGTATCTAGAAACTGAGGCTGGGTACTACAAGCTGTCCAGTGAGTCCTACGGCTTTGTGGCCAGAGTTGATGGTAGTGGCAACTTCCAAGTCCTGCTGTCAGACAGATACTTCAGCAAGACCTGTGGGCTGTGTGGCGACTTTAACATCTTCGCTGAAGATGACTTTAAGACCCAAGAAGGTTAGATTTTTATGGGATACATTTTCCCTAAAGCATGCTTATGATTTTTACTTTTCTGCACACAAACCTTAACTAACACTTCTCTCCTGGCATTCAAGCCTCATCAATTTATCTTGTCAAGCTTATCTCTTAAGAATTCACCATAGTGCCTAGACCTCCAGTCAACCAACATCTTGGAACTCCTCAAACCCGACTTTGTTTAACTTTGAATTCCCCATAGCAATGGGGAAATCCATATCATAGATGGTTAGAAAATATTGGATGGTTTGAGTAGACTCTCCTGAGCCTACTACAACCAAATGGATGCCATCTGAAAAGGCCAGTTTATATGTGTTCATGAGCAATAGAAAAGCATGTTGTTGCTGTTGTTAGGTGCTATTGAGTCGGATCTAACTCCTAGTGACCCTCATAGAGTTTTCAATGGCTGATTATTTTGGGATTGCTTTGGGAGTGGATTGTTATATCTTTCTCTCATTTTTGTGGAGTTAGCGATTGAACCCAGGTCTTCAGAGAGTGCAGAGTGATGCTCTACCACCTGAGCTAAACCCCAGCATAGAAAAGCATACAGATATGAAAACCATTATTAGTCTTTAGTCTTCTTTTGATAATTTCAATTCCATAAATGTTCAATTAATGATACTCCCATGCAAAAGCTGAACACTTGTACAAAAGTTATCCCTTTCCTAATGAATCATTTATCCTCTTATTGAAGGGTAACCATGTAGAGAAATAGTTGACTATTCCTTTCTTTGGACTATACCATAGTGTAGTGAACAGTAAGATAATTTGTTTTTATCTTCTCCAGCATGGATTTCTCAAACTTTTTATTGTCTCAAATGTACACTTAAGGCTATAAATTTTCCTATAAATACCACTTTAGCTATACCAAACAATCGTGTGTGTGTGTGTGTGTGTGTCTGTGTGTGTGTGTGTGTGTGTGTGTGTGTAGGGGGCGTATTAAGGCTCAAAAAAGTTAGGCAAGCACTTTACCACTGAGCTGCATCTCTAGCCCACCAATTTTAATATTAACATATTTTCATTTAGTTCTATGAACTTTCTAATTTCCATTTGAGTTTTATCTTAATCTATAGTGTATTTAAAATTAACAAATGATTAGAAATTTTAGTTACCTTTTTGTAACTAAATCAATTTCTAAATTAAATTCAAAATTTGTGGAGACTTATTTGTAGCTCAGTCTATTAATCTCCTGTTTTTTCTTTGCAATTGTTCTATCTATGCTAAAAATAATGTTATCTGATGCAAGTTTCTATATATGCTTATTGAATTAAGTTCATTTATTATGCTGCTGAAATCTGTGTTTCCTACTTTTTGTCTGCTTCATCTACCCATCACTAAGAGAGTTTTGTTAAATTTTTCTATAATGTTGGTGAATTTGTCAATTCAGGTAATTCTATCAAGTTTTCTTTATGTATTTTCAAACTTTGTTGTTAGTTTTTAGAAACATTGACTATTTCTAGTGAATTATTCCTTAATGCACTGACTCTCATTATTTTTAACAACATAACAACATCTTTTGTCTTAAAGTCTGTTTGATATTAATATAGACATTCTACCTTTCTTTTGGTTAGTGTGTGCTTAATATATATTTTTCATACTTTCTACTGGTACAATTTTGTTTTTGTTGTGTTTCATGAATACAGCACATAACTCTAATTAATTAATTAATTCCCCCCCCTTTTTTTTTATACTGGGGCATTGAACCCAGGACCTTGTGAAAGTGCTTCACCACTGAGTTGCACTCCCAGACCCTTTTTTATTTCTTATCTTGAGACAGGGTCTTGCTAAATTACATAGGCTACCTCTGACCTCAAACTTGTGACCCTCCTGCTTCTGTCTCTCAAGTCGCTGGGATTACAGGCATGTACCACGGTACTCAGCTTATTGTTGTTGTTGTTATTATTATTATTAAGTCAGATTTATTGATGTATAATGTACATATAGTAAAATTCATCATTTCAATGTATAGTTCTATGGGTTCACAAAAGTGTAGAGTCATGACATCACCACTATCAAACTATAGGAAATCTTATCACACCCAAAATTCCTCATGCCCTTTTCTAGTCAAACCTACTCCCAACTTCTAGATGTCTGTTGACACAAATCCTTTGTCTGTTCTATAGTTTTGAGTTTTCCAATGTATAAATATAATCATACAGTATTCATAGTATTTAGCATTGTAAATCTGGCTTCCTTCAACATAAAAATTTATTAGTGGTTCCTACATGCTATACGTATCAATAATTGGTTCCTATTTATTGCTGGGGGGCTGGGATTTAGCTCAGTGGGTAGAGCGCTGCACTGCAGTCTCTGAGGTCCCGAGTTCAATTCCCAGCACTGCAAAAATGGGAGAGGGGCCTGGCAATCCACTCCCAAGACAATCCCGAAACAGTCAGCCACTGAAAACCCTATGAGGGTCGCTATGAGTCAGATACTGACTCGACGGCACCTAACAACAACAACAACAACAACATTTATTGCTGAGGAGTAATACCCGAATTTATTTATCCATTTCCCAGTTGAAGGATGCTTCATTGTTTCCAGTTTTGGAGAATTATGGATGAAGGCACAATGAACATTTGTGTGTAGATTTTTTAAATTACAGCATAATACTCATTACAAAATGTACTATTTTATCCATTTTTTTAGGCATATAGTTCAATGGCATTAAGTACATTCATACTGTTATGAAACCATCACCACTATCCATCACCAGAACTCTTTTCATTTTGCAAAACCAAATTATTTGTTAAACAATATTCCCTATTTTTCCTCCCCAGTCCCCAGAAACTACCACTCTACTTTTGGATTCTATGATTTTGACTACTCTAAGTAATTTATATGGCCTGCAGCTGTAGCCCTGTGGCATCCGATCCCCGTCAGATCTCAGAAGCTAGGCAGGGTCAGGCCTGGTTAGTACTTGGATGGGAGGCTGCCTGGGAACACCAGGGGCTGCAGGCTTGGGTGAAGGACCTGGCGACCCACTCCCAAAAATCAATCCACCATTGAAAACCCTATGAATAGCAGAGAAGCACTGACAATAGTGTTTCACCTGTTGTATGCAGGGTCGCTATAAATCGGATACCAACTTGATGGCACCTAACAACAAACAACAAGAAATAACTTATATAGGTGGAATCATGCAATATGCATCTTTTCACAACTGGTTTGTTTCACTTTGCACAATGTCCTCAGGGTTAATATATGCAGTAGCATGTGTTGGAATTTCCTTCCTTTGTAAGGCCAAATAACATTCCATTATACGTGTATACCACACTATTCTTATGCATTCACCTATCAGTGGATACTTAGTATGCTTCCACATTTTAACTATTGTGAGTAATGCTGCTGCTATGAACATGGATATACATTTATCTCTTCAAGATCCTGCTTTCAATCCTTGTGGAAATATACTCAGAAGTTTAATTGTTGTACCATATGGTAATCCTGTTTTTAATTTTCTAAGAAACCATCATACTACTTTCCTCAGTGGCTGTGCCATTTTGCATTCCTATCAACATTGCAAAAGACTTCCAATTTTTCTATATCTTTGCCAAAGCTTGTTATTTATTTTTTTTGTTAGGAGCCATCTTAGTAGGTGTGAAGTGGTATTCATGAATAATTTTTGTATGTAGACATATGTTTTGATTTCTCTGGGTAAATATGGAGGAGTGTGGGATTATTGGGTGTTATGACAAATGTATACCTAATTTTATTAGAAACTGCCAAATTATTTTCTAAAGTGGCTAAATAATTTGCATTTTTACTAGTAATGCATGAGTTCTAGCTACTCTAAATTCTTGCCAGCGTTTGGTATTGTTGGCTTATTTTTTATTTTAGCAATTTTGATAGATATGTAGTGGTATCGCTATACTACATCTCATCATTATTTTACTGTAGCATGATATTTTGTCATCTTTTTATTGTACTTTTTAGTTAACATACAAATTAGTAGGTTTCATTATGACATTTTCATATGTGCATATCACTGTCCATTTCTCATAGTCACCCCCATTTTGTCTTATTCTAAAGTTTTGCCTCTTTTCATTAATTTTATATTAAATTAGGTTTGTATTTGCCATCTTATTTTGTGCTTTCTACTCTTACTGATTTTTCCCGTGATACCTCTTTTACTACTGCCCTCATTCCTTCTCCAACTTTGTTTGAATAAGTACCAAAATGGCATTATTATAGTTTTATAAAATTAGTGCTTGTTTAGATATGCCTTTATGTTTATAGATGTTTTTGCTCATAACTTCTCCTTGTTCCTGAGTTCAATTCTTACTTTTCTAAGAAACATCCTTTGGTAGTTCCACATCATGCAGGCCTGAGGCTCATTTCCATCTCAATTAATTAGTTAGATTAATTAATTAGAATTAATCAATTAATTAATTAGAACCCAAACTCCTTGATTGGAAAGATTGCTACCCTCACTTTAATACTCTGTTGCCAGAGTACTTGCTAGTCTGTTTTTCAATTTTCTCTCCTTTTCCTTCCCCTCCTCCTTCTTTCCTTCCTCCTTCTTTTTCTCTTATAATTCCCTCTGCTTTTTATGAGGTTAACCATGGATTCAATAAGATATTTGTTCAGTTTAGTAGCACTGTTTTCAGATTTTTCTTATATGCTATATTGCTGGAAATGGAAGTCCCAACCCTAAAATTTCTTTCTTATTCCAGGATATGAAGTTAAAAAAATTAAAAATGGAAACCATGGTACAGGGAAGAAAGTAGAGTTTGTAGGCAAAAAATCAATGTCTGGTGATATTTTGAGAATCATCCTCATGGGCTGATTTAGTTTAGGTTAGTTATCTTTGATTAGTAAAGACCCAACAATGTTTTCCTCCAATTAACCTTTGGTTTCTGACTTCTGGGATTCTGCCCAGCTTGGCTTTGACTCCAGCTCTTAGAGAGTTCTCTCTAAACAACAATATTTGTAATTCCATTTATTGGACAGCTTTATGACTTATTTCAGATTTAGGTCATTAAGTTTGCCTTCATAGAAGGCCAAAGCTAAAAATGATCTTCAAGTTCATCTTGTCTAACTCCTCTGGTACATAGGAAGCATTGGGTTCCCTGGAATAATGGGATCAGCCCTGATGAGCCAGGGTAGCGGAAGGTGTGTCCCATCCACAAGAGGCCTCTTCCCTACCTCTTCCTTTGGAGAGTTTATTAGAAAGTATGTAAGCCTATGTAGTATTGAGTGGCAGGGTACTGAAGAGCATCTATCACAGTGTCTGGGGTGGGATGGGCACTCCATGAATTTCAGTTCTCTTCCATTTGGCTTCTGCCATATATTAGTTTTTGGTGGTTGTAAGCAACCACAAACTTGGTGATCTAAAACAACACGAACTTACTCTGTCATAGTTCTGGAGGCCAGAAGTACAAAATCAAAGTGTCAGCAGGCTTGTCTTCCTCTGCAAGCTCTAGGGGAGGATCTGTTCCTTGCCGCTCTCAGCTTCTGCAGGCTCCCTTGACTGTTGGCTGCATGGTTCCACCCACCTCACCTCCACATCGCCTTCTCTCTGCACATGCCTACATCTGACCTCCTACTTGTCTCATGAGGATTCATGTGTTTGTACTAGGGCCCAGTCAGGAAACTTGGAGAAGCTCTTCCTCTTAAGATCCTTAACTTATTCCCCATGTAGTGTGGTATTTACAGAATATTAAGCGAATGCATGTTAAAGGGGGGATATTTTTCCCCTTCCTATCTAAGCCCACTTGCTGACTATAAGCAAGGCTTTACTTTTATTTTCTTTCCCCACAGAGAGTTTATTTCTTGTTGCCAAGTGCATTATTTGTCCCTGAAACAAGCTTCACTCTTCTAGGCTTGGCAATGCGAGGACTGCTCAATCCTGATACTACAAAACCAGCAGTGCTGCACTGCCTTTTGTAATAAAGGCTGAGCTGGGTTATCAGACAGTTCCTTTGCACCAGGGTGCATAGGCCCACAAGGCCCTCAGTTTTCTGTGGTGGCTGGCCACAGTATGAACACTGGGGACACTTACAGAGGCTGTAAGAGTCTGGGGAAGGCAGTGGCTGGGGGCTAAGGGCTCATCACACCTCTACCTTCATCCCACAAACATGCTCTGAGCATTCACAATTCACTGGAGAAGAATGTAAAGAGAAGAGACCCAGCCCAGGCCTCTAACGAAAGGGCTACCCATGAATGGGGGATGAATATAACCAAAAGGAATAGGATCCCAAAGGGAGATAAGAGTTTTGGAAGAGGAATGCCTGAGGTGCAGAGAGGCTGGTGAGGGGAAGGGAACAGGTTGGTACAAAAAGGCTCCCTGGAGGAAGTAGTTCTTGGGCTACATCAAGGCAATAGGGATGTGTCAGTTACTTTCTCTTCCCCATGGCAAAATACCTGATACATCAACTTAAAGAGGAAGGATTTATTTTGGCTGATGGTTTCAAAGATTTCAGTCCCTTATCATGGGCTCTGTTGGTGCCAGGCCTCTGGCAAGGCAGAAAACCATAGCTATGGGAGCATGTGGAGGAGGAGCTTATTGGACAAGAAGTGGAGAGAGGGAATACAGGAAGGGGCAGGGCTAGATAGAACCCCCAAAAAGTGTTCCCAGTGATCTACTTCCTCCAGCTAGGCTCTACCTCCTAAAGTTTTCAGAACCTCCCAAAATAGCCACACCAGCTGGGGACCCAGTGTTTAACATATGAGCCCAAGGGGGGCACTTCATATTTCAGCAGGGAATGGGATGGGTCCATGCAGACAGAGAAGGGCCTCATAGGCATGGAGAAGTGACAGTGGTTGGTACCTTCCTCACCTTTCATGTCCTCTTCTTCGTTGTACCCACCTGCCCATCCATCCATCCATCACCTGTCTGTCCAGCACTCACTGAGTCCAATCTAGGAGAAGTTTTATTCAAGTAACAACAGGCCTAGAGCTTTCGCTCAGAAGTCCTGAAACAGGCATAACTGAAGCATCATTTTCCTCAAACTTTCTCTGCAGGCACCTTGACCTCAGACCCCTACGACTTTGCCAACTCCTGGGCCTTGAGCAATGGGGAGCATCGATGCAAACGGGCATCCCCACCCAGCAGCCCCTGCAATGGCTCCTCTGGGGAAATACAGAAGGTGGGTACAACCTGGCCTGGATGTGGTCTGCAGGGTGTGTGGCTCCTGGATCTAAGAGGCAGGAGGACTTGGGCTCAGGCGTTGCTCCCGGGGAAGAATGGACTTTTGGATCCCTCTTGTTGTTCAGTGTGGGGTTCCCATGGGCCCTTTTCCTCCTGAAAATCTGCTGTGGCTACAGTTTGGTCAACTCTAATTTGAATACTTTTCTTCACCTAGAACTCTCAAAATGGGTGAGCATCTTAAGTCTACTTGTGCTGCTAGACCAAAATGTCTGAGACTGGGCAATTGAAGTTTATTCATTATAGTCTGGAGGCTGGGAAGTCCAAGATCAAGGTGGGGGTGGTTGATGTCTGCTGAGGGCTTTCTTGCGGTGTCCTTAGTGGTGGAGGGGCAAAAATGAAAGCTCACATTATTCCACCTGTGGGCTTTTATGTTTCTCTTTAGAAATTGTGCTTCACACACAAAATCTTTCTTTCTTTCATTACTAGGATTGAATGCAGGGCCTTGCATATACTAGGCAAATGCTCTACCACTGAGTTGCAACCTCAACTCCCTTTTTTATTTTTCATTTTGCGATAGGGTCTCACTAAGTCACATAGGTTGCCTCTGGCCTTAAACCTTGCGATCCCTCTGCCTTAGTCTCTCAAGTAGCTGGGACTACAGGCAAGTACCACAGCACCCAGCTTTGGTTTCATAAGATTCCTAACATTTACATGTGCCCTAGCCAGAACTTAACCAATAACATTGGGTCACTAAGATCTATATCCTTTTTTCAAATTCCTATCAATTTAATGCCTGCAGATGTACCACTGTGGTGTCTGATCCCGTCAGATCTTGAAAGTTAAGCAGGGTCGGGCCTAGTTAGTCCTTGGATGGGAGACTGCCTGGGAACAGGGTCAGGCCTGGGACTGCCTTGGATGGGAGACTGCCTGGTTAGTCCTTGGATGGGAGACTGCTGTAGGCTTGGGAGAAGGACCTGGCAACCTACTCCCAAATACCAATCAGCCATTGAAAACCCTATGAATAGCAGAGAAGCACTGACAATAGTGTTTCATCTGTTGTACATAGGGTCACTATGAGTCGGACACTGACTCCATGGCACCTAACAACAACAACATCAATTTAATAAGTTGTAATATAAGAGTTTTTATTTTGTTTATGAAATGTTAACAAATATATATTTTGAAATCAAAACAGACTTTTTTTTTGTGGTACTGGGGGTTGAATCTAGGGCCCCCCACTTGCATGCTTTGTGAGTACTGTACCACTGAGTTGCACCACCCAGCCCATTTTTTCACTTTTTGTGACAGGGTCTTGCTAAATTACATAGATTGCCTCTGGTCTCAAACTTGAGATCCTCCTGCTTCCACTTCCCAAGTTGCTGGGATTGCAGGTGTGCGCCACCATGCCCGGATCCAGACAACATATTTTAAGAAAGATTTAAACTAAAACATAAAGGTACTTGCAATAAAAAGAAATACCTATACATCCTTAACAAGGATATGAGTCTTAGTGACCTTAGGGGTCTCTGGTTATGTTCTGGTTAAGCCATGTTACCAGTTAAGTGTTATGGTTCCTTTTAGTTCTTAAACTCTTTATTGTTTCTGTGGATTGGGTTGAGGGACAGTTTATAATAGGTATCAAATAATATTCAATGCATGGAAGAATACAAATTTGGTGGCATTATCTAGGGATTGTAATGATTTCTTCAGTAATAACCCAGAATCCTTCACTTTTGGGAATCTGGTTCACCCAAATCTGCATATAAGTAGAGAAATACAACCATCTCCTATTCCAGAAACAAAATAACACTCTGCACTCACCCTCTACACCCCTACTTTTGCATAGAAAGCTTCATTATTAGCTGGTTACCCATTCAATGAGTCTTTTTTATTTTTAAGCAACAAGTTGAACTTCCAAACCACAGAGTATGTCAGGCTCAGGAAAATATCCTAGGTTGATGCTAAATCCAGCTACTTAAATTGTTAGAGCAGACAATTTCCAGCCTGTAAACAAACACATTCCAAAAGAATTTTTCATGGGTTTCCAGTGATTTGAGAGCTTCTCCACTAGTCCACAAAGGCTGGATCACCTGGTGCATTGGGCCAGTGCTGCACTAACAAGGCTGAGGCCCACTGTGGCCCAGCCCTAAGAAAAGGCTGCCTTTGTGGGGCGGGGGAAGTTTCCTGTTTTATTCCAATTCAAAATGGCTGAAGCTTGCCTTTGAGCCTCTCTCACCACTGGCTTGGCATTGTGCTAAGTTTAGGTTTGAGTCAGGCCACTTACTGGCTTTGTAACTCTGGACAAGACTCATGCCTTCTCCAAGCTTCAATTTCCACATATGTAAAACATGCTCAGGAATAGTACCTGCCAGGGCTGTGGAAAGGAGTAAAAAAGAGGTAATTTGTGTCAAATATTTAACCCACTTGTGCTTAACTGTATGAGCCATTTGTTGTTGTTATTGTTGTTGTTGTTATGTGGCTCCTGATATTCTACCATTGTCCTACATGCCTCATTGGAGTGCCAGGATTTGAGCGTGAAAGTGGGGAACTGCAGCCCTGACTCATATAGTACTTTAGGTGTAAGCTACAAAATCCATTCTTTTCTCCTCCCCTCCTCCCACTTCCTTTTGGTTAGCTGAGCACAGCTTGATCTTAAAAGAAAGCAAGGTGCCTAACATATCCACACATCCACGTGGGTCCAGCTTTCCTTGTAGAGCTGCTTATTCACCCAGATGAACTTCAAATCGAGCACTCTTGGTACCAGGTGCAGTGAGGGGCAGGAAGGATTTTTATAATTTTTCTTTCTTTCATTTCTAAACTTATAGTTCTGTTGTTGGCTGCTGGTTTACCCTCTTTTGCCCTTCAAGACGGGGGCTAGATAAATAGGTCTTTGAGAGCTTATTATATTTCTGTCTTATTTTACTTTGCAAACACAGGCCAAAGCAGAGTAAATGTTTGACAAATGTTCCCCACTCTCAGAGGACAAAATAATCATCTTATTTATCCATACAAAGTGGGAAGTACAGACAGGGTTTTCAAGTAGGGAACCTGATACTGAGGTGGGGTTGGATAGGAAGGCTGGGTGCTTTGTCTCCTGGATACAAAGGAGGGGAAGGGAGAAGCCAAGAGAGGCCTGCTTCCCTCTGGGGGCACCCTTTCAAGGCTCCAGCTGCATGCATGTTACTCACTTTGCCTCCTGGGTACACGAAGTTCTTACTAACCAGTGTCCTGGGAGCAGCTTAAGAAATTGGGGACTTAGTTCTTAGAGCTGGGCTGAGACTTCAAACACACCAACCTCCCAGAGGCCCAAACTCCTTCAAGCTCAGAACTCTTGATTTCAAGTTGTTTACCTGAAAAGAGAGGTCTGCTCTGTTTTCGACCAATCAAATGGTGTTTGCCAACAGTGGAGGCTCCCTCATTGGCTGGGAAGTGCAATGACTCATCTCCTGGGAGGGGATTAATGTGGTCTTTTGAACTGTCTGTTTACTCCCACCAAGCCCCAGTGTCAGAAGTCGGGTCTGGCAGGTGGGGCATCCTTTATTGTGTTTGCCATTGTGGCTCATAGGGCCATTTGGAGCGATAGAGAGTTGCTGGGAGAAGGTGGCTGTGGTGACCTCAGAACTTTCCTTGACAGCTGCCAGAATCTATTCCCCTACCTCTTTCTGTCTTTTAAAGACTGAACAAGGAGTCAGCTCATTCTGAGAGCCAGGTCATATTACTTATACCTAGGGGATGAATGTTTCCTTGTTATGCCAACAAAACCCAATGCCTCTCTCTACTGGGACTGATAATGGCTTGTTTGATTACAGGCAAATCTGCAGTTTCTTAAATTTATTTCTTGTTCAGCTTTTCAGACCGAGGGCAGGGCTATGACTAGAGTCTGGAGCCCCAAGTCATAAATGCTCAAATAATTGATGCTAATTTGCAGATAACTCTACTACTCAGTGCACATTTTAGAAAGAAGTATCCTTAGGTAGCTTTGCTTCTTTCTTTTAAAAGCTTCAGTCTGGGGAATGTGTGTAAGGGCTGAACCTCATAAAGGGATGGTGGCTTTGTCCTGCTGTCCTGTGTGCAACATGAAGCCCAGGGCCCCAGGGGACAGGACTTGGCTGCAGTTCGTCCATACGGTACTCTTGTTAGACAGAAAGAGGAATTCATTCCCTAAGATACTTGGCCACCCCTGATGGGAAACTGCCAGAGCAAACATTACAACTTTACACTTAATGTACAGATACTTGTGCATGTCTACCACATGAAACCTAGTCACTTGGTGTGTGGCCCCTGTTCACTGTGTGGCCTGTAGCACTGCACTCAGTGGCTTTGGCTTGGCTTCCACTGGGAGCTACAGACCTTGCAACCATCATCACCATCCTGTGATCACTTCCTCACGGTAGCAAGGCCATCTCCTGACACGGGTGCTGTCATCAGAATGTAAGAATGCTTCCTTGCCTCCAGTGTCAAAAGTTCTTTCCATCTATTCCCTGTGAGTTGGTCTTCCAGATGACCCATCCGGATTGGGAAATCTGAATGTGCCAGTTATGACTTGGCTTCCCTTGAGGACTAGCACAGCAGCAGGAGGATCCAAGGGCAGGTGTCTGGAGCAGAAGAAATTTCTTTTCATCAATGTTAGGAATCTTAGGCTTCTGAGAACTCAGAGTTGGATGAGATTCTAGAAGACCTTGTTCAGTGCCTTGTCCACTGCATGCATGTTCTTTGCAAACAATGCCCAGATTTTTGTCATTGTTGTTAGGTGCCCTTGAGTTGGTGTCCAACTCGTAGCGGCCCTACGTACAACAGACGAAACAATATTGTTGGTGCTTCTCTGCTATTCATAGGGTTTTCAATGACTGTTTTTTTGGAGTGGTTTGCCGGATCCTTCTCCCAAGCCTATAGCACCTGGTGTTCCCAGGTGGTCTCCCAATTCACATACTAACCAGGCCTGACCCTGCTTAGGTTCTGAGATCTGATGGGATCGGATGCCACAGTGGCATGGCTGCAGGCCATGCCCAGAGAGATAGGCTATACTCTGACCTTGATTTTAAGAGTCAAGTCCTTGGAGCACCCTTGCTGGAGTCTTTCCAGCCGTCTGGTGCAGCTCAGCACCAGGCCAGCTCCCTGGCCCCTGAGTAGGTCCCTTCTTTCATTTTACACCCACCTGAAACCAGAGCCCTTCTTGACCTGACCCTCACTGTTCCTGACTGAATACTGGAGAAGCAGTGTCCTTCCAGTCTAGCTTCCCTGGTTCTTTCCTGTGGGAGCTTTTATCCCGCCATCCTCTAATCAGTCTAACAGCCCATATTTCCTATTTTCCTCTGATCTCTGAATTTAGTTATTAGGTAAACTCAATCCTTATTTTCTTTTGCTGTTTATGTCTTCACATTTTCATAACGCCTTCCTTATCCTACAGAAATCTCTCATGCTGTTCACCTGATATTCCCCTTTCCCGCAGGAAATCACCTGTCCCACAAGCTAATATTTGTAACACTGGTTGTTGACTTTGAATCATCATGACATTTCTCTTCAATAGGCTACAGAGGCACATGAAATATCTATTCTGTTGGGGATAAAGCAATTCACTCTGCATGTCCTCATTACATGCTTATTTGCAAAGGACATATCCGGTACTTTCTGCTATTTCTTCTCAGACTGGGGCTAAAAGTGGGGTTCACAGACAGGGAGCGAGGTCATTTCAGTACTGAGGACTCAGCTGGGGGTGCTAGGTGCACTGGAATAGCTGAGACTCAGTGTCCTGGGGCTACTTTGAGGTTCCATTTGTTTCGTTGGGTGGTTTCATCTGGAACAGACTCTTGGTGATTGGGAAGAATTTTGTTACATTCCTTTGCTGGGTAGAATAGTTAGGATTCAGAGAGACAAAAAGAAAGGAAAGGGAGAGAGTGAAGGAGAGGGAGGGAGAGAGAGAGAATATGAATGTGTGTGTGTGTGTGTGTGTGTGTGTGTGTGTGTGTGTGTGTGTTATAGAGGAATGTCTGGCCCACAGAAGTCAGCAAATTACAAAGACAATTGCTTGTAACCCAGGGTCCCAGAGGAGTTAGTTATCAACGCCTTGTCCATGCACTGTGACCCAGTTTTGCAGACAGGGTGTCCACTCCCCTTGCCCCAGCAATACAAGTGGTCATCTCTACAGCTGGCATTTGAACACAAACGTATGCACACATTTCCCCATTTACAGAGCTAGATTGCTCCCTGGGTCTCTTGTTCTTGAGTTACTGATATGCTACGAAATGAAGACTTCTTTTCTGTGCTTTGCCAAGGTCGGAATCCAGCATGGTGTCCCTGGGTTCGCTCCATTCTCTGTGTCCTTGTGTAAGGTACTTCCTCGCCCTTCCCTCCTTAAGGGAAACCCACCTTTATTGAACACACAAATAAATAGGTATCCTTTTCCTTTACACCAAATTCTCCCACCAGAGTGCAGGGCAGGGCAGGGCAGCAAGCTGTGTGGCTGTGGTGATACAGTGGTGGCGTTGGTGACTGTCCTTTGAGGGTCCAGCCTTATGGCAGAGATCAGTAGCTGTCAAGGGGTTTCAGAGGTTTCCTTTGGGTTAGCTGGAACTTTGCCTTTTAGATTACTTATTTGACAAACCTTTCAGAGGCTGGCTCAGGTGGTAGTATCCATGCTTGCAGTTTAAACGCACAATGATCTCAAGAACCTGTAACAAAATCTGGTCGGCCCCCTGGTGGACAGGTTCCACATCTGTGGATTCAACCAACAGTGGATGGATACAAACACATCTGTGCTGAACATGCAGACTTTTTCTTCCCATTATTCCCTAAACAACACAGTATGACAACTATTTACATAGTGCATACATTGTGTAAGGTACTATAAGCAATGTAGACATGGTTTAACGCACACAGGAGATTTGTGTAGGCCATATGCAAATACTATGCCATTTTATACAAGAGACTTAAGCATCCACAGATGCTTTGGTATTTGAGGAGGGTCCTAGAATGAATCCCCTATGCATACTGAAGGATGACTGTATTTCTTAGGTGGTGGTTTCTTTTCCTTTGTCTTCCCCTGGTGAGGACCAGAAAGGGCAAGAATGGGAAGGGATGGGGCAGCTCAGGAAATCAGATCCCATCACAGATCTGACAATTTTTCCTTACCGGGAGCAGGATGATCAGACTGGTTCAGGATGGGCTGTTTCCCATCCCCAGAGCTTGGGCAGACCCCAACCTGGAAACCAGGGAATGGTGCCTGGCCCTTGTCTTTCCAGCCAGCTGAGCCCTGCCCTGATCCTGGGGCAGAGGATGAGGAGTGGGCTACTCTACTATGATGTGTGGTCTAGTTACCCTGCTTGTCATGAGTACCATACCCCAGCCATCTCAGAGGAAAGACCAAAGCTGAAAACACCCACCCTTGCAGTGGAAATCTATCAACCAGTTTCATAGCCAGAATCTTGACCATGAGTCAGAATCTTGGAATGTGGGTGGGGATCTCAGGCTAACCAGAAGTTATAAATAGCATCAGCAACCCACCCCCATCCATCCCTGCAGGCCTGTCAAGGAGAAACTATGCCCTGCTTGGGGGAAGGGAAGGAGGGGTGAATTCTTGAACCCACTATTTTGGACCAGTTCCTGCTGCAGGCGCCTCCACACCTCCTCCAGCAGCAGCCACAGAACACCCACTCCAGAGCTGGAAAGATCAGGCACACCGAACAATCTTGCGCTTCATATATTAGACTCTCCTTTCTTTATTCACTTGGGGCCTAGGAATGCTCCCCTACTTTTCCCTATGTCAGCTGTTTGGGAGTAAACACAATAGCTATGTGGGAGATCTCTGGCTTTTGCTGCCCACCATCCCCCTCCCCCGCATTGCCTGCTTACCCTGGGGAGTGTGCTTGTCTTCACTCCCCCTTCCTGGGACAGGCCTCACATCTCCAGGGAAGAGGCCTGGTCTTCTCTGATGAGCTGAAATGTGATTAAGCTGGGCCACAATTGAGTCTGTGTGCCGGCCCAGGAGGGTGAGGTCATTCGTTGATGGGCTGGGGCTGGGGCTCTCTTGCCAGCTTGTGGCACCACCGACAGGAGATGATACAAGATAGAAGTAGCTGATGCCTGGCATTGGAGCCAAGAGATGCTGGAAGTGCAAATTAGCTGACCTTTATCTTGTGTCCCTGCCAGTATGGTTTAGCAGAGAGCTGAAGAGAAGCTGCTACAGACAGCTGTAGTATTAGCAGTGCTCGACTGGCATCCTACTATAATCTCATCTAATTATTTTTGCAGCAACCATTTGAAGAAGGTATTGGTACCTGTGTTAGTTAGGAGTAGGTCCAGCCATGAGTGACGGTGCACCTAAAGTGACAATGGCTTGCACAATCGAGTTTATTTTTCTCTCATGTAAAGAAGCTCAGGGAAGTTGTCAGGAGCGGTCAGGATCCCACAGGGCCGGCATCCAGCGTTCTTCTGTCTCATTTCTCCGTTCTCAGCTTGGAGCTTTGGTCTCATGGTTCAAATGACAGCTCAAGCTCTGGGCACCTCAGCCACATGCCACCAAATGGGAAGAGGAGGGAAGAGAAAGTCACTTCTGAGGATGCTCCTGAAGTTGCACAGGACCCTTTTGCTTGGCTCTTCCCACACAGCTGAGTTCTGTGGCTGCTGTCAGCTGCCAGCAGGGCTGAGAAATGGAATCTTTGTTCTCAGTGGCTGTGTGCCCAAGGGAAAGTGGAAAATTGAGGTCCTACAACCAAGAAAGAGGGGAAGAACAGGGTCTGGGCAATGTTCAATCTTTTCCACACTCCCTCTCCATTGTTGTTGTTGTTGGGTGCCATCAAGTCGAGTTCAACTCATAGTGACTCTGTGTACAGACAGAATGAAACACTCCTGACACTGTGCCATGCCTGGCACTATGTCAGTGCTTCTCCGCTGTTCATAGGGTTTTTGATGGCCGATTGTTTAGGGATTGTTTTGGGAGTGGGCTGCCAGGTCCTTCTGCCATTTCTTCGGTGCTGGGGATCAAACCCAGGACCGCAGAGAGCACAGAGCAGCACTTTACCAACTGAACTAAACTCCAGTTTCCTTTCCTCTACGGGTGAGGAAATGGAGGTGTGGGAAAGTGAGAGGAATTCCTTAAACTCACCTATACTGGAAGTGATGGAGTTGTGCCTCTGGTCCAACTATGCTTCTAGAATTCGAGCTAGACACACTATATAGCACTGTCTTTGAATCTGATTGTTAGAAGAGAGGGTGTTTTTGGTGGAAAAAACCCATACAGAGTCTTCCTTCAATATCCATGGGGGATTGGTTCCAGGGATGCCATAAATACCCAAGTCCTTGAGAGCTCAGATCTCTGATACAAAATGGCATACTGTTTGCTTATAATGAACACATCCTCCATGGACTTTAAATTGCTATTGTTGTTGTTAGGTGCTGTCCAAATCATAGTGACCTTACGTACAACAAGTGAAACACTATTGTCAGTGCTTCTCTGCTATTCATAGGGTTTTCAATGGCTGATTGATTTTTGCGAGTGGGCTGCCAGGTCTTTCTCCCAAGCCTATAGAACCTTGTGTTCCCAGGTGGTCTCCCATCCAAGTACAACCAGGCCCAACCCTGCTTAGCTTCCGAGATCTGACAGGATCTGTCGTCACAGTGGTGACTCTGCCTCCAGAGTGCTAGGATTACAGGCACACATCACTACACCTGATTGGCCTGGTGTTTTCTTTACTTTCCTGTGCCTGTTTCTAAATCCAAAAGACTGGATTTATTTAGCACTTCTCTGGGGATATTTGCATTCTTTGAAGGTGTCTTCAGGTCTCTGGGGGCCCAGTTTGTGGTAATGGTGATGAGAGAATTTTGAAACAACTACAAAGGGTTGCTATGAGTCAGACTTGACTTGATGGCACCTAACAACAGCAATACATTTAGGTGGGCTTGGAGTGTTATCAACTATGGATGGGGAAATGGGGTTCATATCAGCCTTCCCTTAAAGCAGGGAAGGCTGCTTCTGGTTGGGTTCTTTTGAGTTAGCAGCCTCTGTGACTGAATGGGACAACAGAAGCCAGAGACGTCTAGCCCAGGCCTCCAGCTTGGCCCCTGCCAGTCTGCTAACCCCAGCTCACTGATTTTCTGGACTGTGCCCAATCCCTACAGGAGAAAAAGGTACACAGAAACATTCTTTTGTGTATCAGTCAGCTTTTCATTAATGGAACAACATGCCTGAGATAACTTAATAAGGAAAAAGGTTTCAGAGGTTTCAGCTCATGATTACTTGGCCCATCACTTTGGGCCAGTCATGGCACAATATACCATGGTGGGAGAGAGTGGCAAAGGAGGCCTGTTTACCTCACAGCAGCCAAGAAACAAAGAGAGACAGGGTGGGGTGGGGTCCTGATATACTCTTCATGGACACACACCATTGATCTAACTTTCTCCTATGAAGCTCTACCTCCTAAAGGTTTCACTACCTCCCAGCAGAGCCCCAGGTTGAGGATAACGATGTCAACACAGAGGCCCTTAAGGGACATTTATCCAAACTAAGGCGCTGAGTCAGGGAGGCCTGTGAACATGGGCCCTGTCATCAAGTCCTGAAGAGGGTGTGAATGAGGACGTCACTCTGGGAACTTCCTTCAGGGAGCAACAGATGGAAGGATGTGAGGGCCCAGGCCCAGCTGGAGGACTGACACTTATTCCCAAGAGCTCGGCTAGGTTTGGAATCTGATGGGGGCCATCACGACCTCCTGAGAAAAGTTGGGGCTATAGTGTAGTAGGTCCACACAGCAAGTAGGCTGTGGCAACCCTGGGCCAGAATCTCAAGGTTTGGCTGTAAACACTCTGTTTCTCCTCCTGCCTGAATGTATGCCGTTGGCTTTACCTGTCATGTCCTCCCTCCCGCCTTATACGGAACTCCTTATATGGATGCCTTATACGGCGTCCACACCTGGTTCAGACTTTGGCTGGCTTTAGGAAGCCTTCCCTGGCAACTTAACCATAGGTTTCTTCCAGCTGCAACTGGCTGCACCACTGGGAAGACATTGCCTCAGGTGGAACCAAGGCTTTAGGCTGTGTGTGAAGAGTCCCAAGGAAACCATTGGCTCAGATAGATTGAAAACCCTTTATGGACAACAGAGTATGACTTCCTCACCCTGGGTTCAGTACTGTTAAGCTCCATCCTGCACTTCCTTTTTTTCTGCTATAGGTCCCCTGGGAATATAGCTGCTGTCTTTGAAAAGCTTTCAACGAAATGAGAGAGCCATAGACATGTATAATTTCAGTACAAGAGCAGAGGTGCCCAGAGGGCTGTGGGAGTTCTTAACCTAGCAGGGAGTTGTCGGGGAGCCTTCCTGGAACAGGTGGTTCCTGAACTGAGGTGCAGAGGAGGAGTTAGCAGGGGCTTAAGAGAAAAGGGGTGGACAGAGGGGATGGGGAGAGAGACAGCTTTGCCCTTTAGGCTTTAGGAGAGCTGGGACCAGGTTTATGTGCTTTCTGTTGCCTTCCTTGTGTCTGGCACAGTGCCTGGACATAGTAGGTGTGCAACAAATGGAACAAAATGCCAGAATGTGTGCAAAGGGTAGAAGTGTGGCTGGGATCGCAGGTGGTAAAAGAATTTACCAGAGCTCAGAATAGAGTAGAAAAGAGTTATCAGTACATTACAAGAGGGCAGCAGGCAGGCAATGAGAGAGTTTATTGCTCTGCACTGAGCCCTGGACTGTGAGTGTTTATAAGGGAGTTCTGGACAGTGTGCAGTTGGCTTGGCCTCGGCTGGGAACAGCTCCTTTTTGGAATAGTTTGAGGGTTTAGTCCAATTAACTTTTGTTCGGAAAGTCTTCTCTCAGCCCCCTTGGCATTGTAGCCTGTGCTTTTAACGATGTGGCCTGCTCTGGGAGAGTCTGTCTCTGTCATGTGAGGTCACCCCTCTTTGCACCCCTCAGAGGTAGGTTTCTTCCATGGTATGTTCCGGAAACCATCAGGAATGTGCGAGGTGGGGAAGGGGAGAAAGGAGATGAGAGGCCTAGGCTGGGGTCCGGTCAGGGAGGGTGGGCCTGGCTGCCTTGCTAATGAGCCACAACTTTGCTGCTTGAGCTGGGGTGGGACATGGCAGATCTGTATTTGATAGCCACACGACACACTGCTGGAGACCTAGAGGCCACCCCGTCAGTGCTTATGGAGTGAAGGTTTTGGTCATAGCCTACCTAACAGTTTCTCTGCCTTGAGTTTGGGAACACAGATGTCAACTCCATTTTGGTCTTATGTCTGTGCCCTGTTGCAGCCCCTGGCCGGGTGTGGCAGGGCTACCTGTGGTGGGACAAGGAAGTGTGACAGTGGTGAGGTAGCAAGCTAAGTATGCCATTGTGGTATAGCTGCTGGGTGATGGCAGATCGTGCTTCAGGGGCCAGGCAGTGGTCTGGAAGTCCCGCCCGGTTCTCAGATTGTGGTCAATCCAGTTGAGGCCAGGGCTGACCAGAGGATGCCTGGAGGACAAGGTGAGAGCACAGACTCTTCCTTTTGTTTCTACGGAGGAAGAAACCCTAGCCAGATTTCAGGTATGTGCACTAGAGGCCACAGGAATTGTTCTCAGAAGGGAGGCAGCTGTTTCTGCAGAAATCGCTCCCCTCCTGCCCGCAGATAATCAGAAAACACCCTTCTTGCTATGGCGTTCTAGAATCCATTTACCACCTCAAGGGACCTTGCTGGAAATGTGTTGCAGTGCTGCTCCCATTTTCCCTCTGAGCAGGGAAGACACGGACCTGGGCCAGCTGGCGGTGGGCCAAGCTGGCCTCTGCCTTGCCATGGCTCTGGCTGGAGGGAGCCTGGAGTCTGTGGCTCTTCTTTCCCCTGGCTGACACTGTGTCCTACTCAGTGAGACTTTCTGACTCCTGGTCCCTGTGCCTATAGGACTGTTCCAAGTCACTGTTTTATAATCCTGAAGATTGTGGCTCTTGTTATTAGATACAATTGTGTCAGGTCCAACTCACAGTGACACTATGTACAACAGACTAAAATGCTCCTCAACAGTGTGCCAGGAACATGATCTTTTTTATGCTTAAGCCCATTGTTGCAGACACTGTGTCAATCCATCCAGTTGAGGATCTTCCTTTTTGTCATTGACCTGCCACTCTCCCAAACATGATGTTCTTCTCTGGGAATGGGTCCCTCTTGACAATGTCCAAACCATAAGATGTAGACAAGCCATCCTTGCTTCCAAGGAACATTCTGGTTGTACTTCTTCTGGGATGGATCTATTGGTTCTTTTGGCAGTCCATGGTATATTCAATATTCATCACCAGCACCACAGTTCAAAAGCATTAGTAATTCTTCTGTCTCCCTTATTCAACACCCAGCTTTCATAAGCATACGATGCAACGGAAAATACCATGGCATGATTCAGGTGCACCTGTGTCTTCAATGTAACAGCTTTACTTTTCAACACTTTAAAGAGGTTTTTGCAACATCTTTTCCCAATGCAATGTGTCTTTTGATTTCTTGACTGCTGCTTCTGTGGGCATTGACTGTAGAACCAAGTAAAACAAATTCTTGGACAACCTCAATCTTTTCTCCATTTATCATGAAGTTGCTTACTGACCCAGCTGTAAGGATTTTTGTTTTGTTGATGTTGAGGCACAATCCATAGTGAAGGCTGTGTTCTTTGATCTTCATCAGTAAATGCAGTCCCTAGTAAAACCATGTAGTCATGCCTTTTCAGTTTTTCTTTTGCTCTGAGTTGTGAGTGGGAAAAGAGGTAGGCAAGAGCCTGAGCAGCCGGGCCTCTCTGGACACCCTCAGCTGCCCTCTGAGAGTGCCATGACCTCATTCCCTGGCATTTTGATGGGGGGCAGGCAGGATGGTGGAATGGCAAGAAATAGACCCAGGCCTCAGCCTCCTTTCCTGAGCCTCAATTTGCCAGTGGGGATAGAGCCTCCTATACATTCATACTATAAAGAGGAGAGGTTCCCTCCCTGCTGCTTTATCTCAGGAGTGTGACCCTCCCAAATAAGAGATGAACCAAAGCAGCCTATCTGTTCACCATGGAATATCCAAGATGTTGTTGTTGTTGTTGTTAGGTGCTGTCGAGTTGGTGTCTGACTCATAGCTACCCTATATACAACAGGAGAAACACTATTGTCAGTGTTTCTCTGCTGTTCATAGGGTTTTCAATGAGATTGATTTTTGGGAGTGGGTTGCCAGGTCCATCTCCCAAGCCTGCAGCCCCTGGTGTTCCCAGGCAGCCTCCCATCCAAGTACTAACCAGGGCCAACCCGGATTAGCTTCCAAGATCTGATGGGATCAGATGCCACAGGGCTATGGCTTCAAGCTCCAAGACATTAGGGAAGTGATAATGTCACCACAGCAACCATTCATCCTGGTACAGCCAGGGAGATGGAGCTGGGTAAAGGGACAAAGGTGTCTTTCTGTCTTGTTGGGGACTGGCTCACCATTGTGGAGGACAAACTTAAAGATGGTGGGACAGTGGAAGTGACTTCTGGTGACCAGGAGATGGATCCTCCTGCTGCTACTGTGGATGTGGAGTCACCATTTATTGGCTTGAACCTTTTACAGTCATGACTCCATTCCACCTGCACTATGATTGTTCTCCCCATTTTGCCAAGAAGAGAGGGTGAGTGACGAATCTGAGCTCACACAGCCAGCACATGGAAGAGCTGAACCTGAACCTGGGGCTGCGGAAGTCACAGTGAGGCCAGGGCAGGCCTGCTTGCCTCTGTCATGCTTCTTGGACATTGTCCTTGGAAGCCTGTTTCCCCTTGTGTAAAATGCTCATGGTACCCAGTGGAAGGACATGTGACTGAGACCTAAGTGGCCCCAGGGCCCACAAGAGTGGTCATCATGCGTTGATGGCCTCCGTGGTGTCGGGCACTGGGGCCTCTTCATAGCAACGCATGAGGTAGTGGGATAGCGAGGATTGTTATCCTCTTCATTGGAGGACAGACACTCTTTTTCTGTCAGCTGAGCCTAGGTTGCTACCACCAGTGAGTGGCCAGCAGGGTGTTGCCCTGATGGGAGGGAATTTGGAAAGGTGGGGCCAGGGAGGGGTGCTGCTGTCTGTCAGCAATCCAAGACACAGAACTTCAATGGTTCTTACCCTTGAGTCCACCCGCTGCAGTCTTGCAGTTCAACAGCTCATACCAGTGAGCAGCTGCTTTCCTTTCTTTTCTTTAAAATTCAATTAACTTAATTTAATTTAATTTAATTTAATCTTTTTGCAGTAGTCGAGGTTGAACCCAGGGTCTTGCACATACTTTGCAAGTATTCTACCACTGAGCTGCACCTTCAGCCCATTTTTAAATTTTTAAATTTAAATTTTTATTTATTTTCAGTATTTTTGGCCATATTTCCTTGTGTTGTTTTGCTTTCCTATATAGAAAAGGACCCTAATACCAAGGTAGGGAGGGGAGGGAGAGGTAGATACCCCTTGATGTAGAGAAACAGGGGGTAGGAGACTAAGCCTCAAAAGCAGAGGCGGGTGGAGAATGCACAAGATATTCTCTGTGAAAAGTTGGAGGGGTCTCCACAGCTTCAGAGGAAGGTGGAGGTCGCCTTCTCAGTGGGGGTCTCTCGACTCAAGTGTCCAGAAGAAGGGAGATGGCAGCCACTCCGCTGGTCACTCAGGATCACCTTCTTCCTTACGTAGATCAGAGTGCTGCAGAGCTCGGAAGGCAGAGATTCGTCTGTGTGGGTTAAAGGTCAGCATTTCCAGTAGCTGCTGTGCTCCAGACTCCTCCATCTATGGCACCACTGCCTGCACTGGGCAAGGCCCTCTGGGGATAAAGGATCTTCAGGGCAGAGATACGTGTCTGGGCCAGTCATCCTTGGAGGGCAATCTGATCAGATCAAAGATCTTGCCCAACTGGTCAGCTTCAGAGTTTCTGCAGAAGAGAGGCTTCGCGCCATACGTCCACAGGCGCTGCATATGTAGACTGTGGGACTTTGGAGTGCAGTGCCGGAGTGTAACAACCACAGGGGTAAGGGCCATCTGGTAGCTGTACATTCTGGCCAAGAGAAAGTCAGCCAGCTTGACTGTCCTACCACTTGTCACTGGAATGTTCTCTAGCTTCAGGTCTCCATGAACGATGCTATTGGCATGAAGGAAATCCAGGCCTCTTAGAAGCTGGCACATCAGATCCTTGATGGGCTCAGCTGACAAGCCAGGTGGTGGTGTCTTGTCCAGATATGTTCTTAGGTCTTGGTCTACATGCTCACATGCTAGGGTCACTTGATCTTCTGGTCAGTTTGGAAGTGGCACAGACATCCAGCATCCAGACAACACTGGGATGCTCAGAAGCCTCCAGCTGCCTCAGTAAAGCCACCTCATGAACTGTGTTTATGGGAAGGGCCCCTCTAGCTCCTCCTCCACTGGGGACTCTCACACTCTTGAGGGCCACAGAGTGGCCACTGAGGGGATCACGGGCCTTGTACATTGTCCTGTAGGCACTGACACCAATTACAGCCACTGGCTCATATTGGGAGGTAGCCATTCTCAAATCAGGGGAGAACCTTACGCCCAGACAGGAGCTGCAGGGGTGGCCTGTTATTGGGGCCCTGGAACTGGTTCCTGTGGCACCATATGCCCAAGTTAGGTTCCAAGCAGTTGGACTATACAGGGCAGACCATAGACCCAGGCTACAGGCTTGAGAGGCCCCCTCACCCCAACCCTCAATATGTGACCAGCTGCCAAAGAGGTGCAAGGACACACTTGTCAGCTGAGCTCACCAGGAAGGCGAGGCTGATGCCAGACATTCGGGACCCATGACCTCCATCCATCTATTTTTGAATTTTGAGGGAGGGTCTCAGTTACACAGGTTGTCCCTGCCCTCCAGCTTGAAATCCTCCTGCTTCAGCCTTCTGAGTAGCTGGGAGTGCAGGTGTATGCCACCATGCCTGGCTGGCAGCTGCTTTTCTAAGATGCAGAGGGAACTGGCCATTTCCAGTTGAGCCCTGGGCAGCCCCGCTGGGTCACCCAGGGCCTGCTGTGGTCAGGCTGCAGCCATGGGATTCTGCCCTGCTTGCCTGTTGCTGATAGTGAATTCTAGGCTGGCCGGGCAAGGGCAGGGCCGCAGTACAGGGTTGCTAGGGGAAGGACACTCATTTCTCTAGGACCACAGAATGTCCTTACTATAGCTGGGGTGGATCTGGAGGATGGTGAACAGGCCAGGTCAGGTTTCTATTCCTCCCGGCTTCCCATGGTGCCATAAGACCAGGCCCATGGGTCTGGCTCCTGGCTCCTGATTTATGTGGGCTTGCGGTGCAGATCCTTTGCATGGTTTGAGCAGATCGGATTTCCCACTCCTCAAAGCTACATATTTACTCCCTCTTTTTAAGTGTCTCCTTTACAAATACAGATTAGCTCTAGTTTAAAGCTCAGCCCTTCCATTTAGATACTCTTGTGCTTTTTTCTTTTTAGCTGTAGGTTTTAAGTCCTTTCGTTAACTGCTGGCTCCAGCAGGAAAGCATGTATATGCATGAAAGAAATTATGGATGTACTGTGGGGATCATTTTATCCATAGCATTATATTGTATCACATCTAAGACATTATTGATTCTAATGAACATTGCTATTCTACACAATATTAAGATTAGGATGACAATTAAAGCATGACATTCATTGTGAGATGCACACCTATAATCCCAGTACTTGGGAGGCTGAGGCAGGAGAATCTTGAGTTTGAGGCCAGCCTAGGCTGCATAGGGAGACCACCCCCCAATAAAACCCCAAAGCAAGCAAACAATAACAACAAAAACAACTCAACTCCAGAGATGTTTAACTGCAAAAAAAATGGAATCATTAAAACACTGACTGTAGAAATGTTTGTAAGAAAACATGTAGGAATGCTTAAGCTTATGAATTAGCAAAAGAGATAAATGACAGTTTCAAGCCTGTTATTAGGTTGAGGGTATCAACAAAGGGTAGACACCAAGAAAAGCCCTTGCCTGGCACAATTGTGTCTGGGACAGTTCATAGAATCTTAATATGTCATTGGTAATGGGAAATGGTCCTATCTGGTCTCGGCAATCACCTGGGGGATGTTCCAGAAAGCATTTCTGAGCCCCATCTCCAGGCTACTAACTTCTAATATCTAGGGGTGAGGCCCAGGAATCTCTTACTGCATAAAACGCTTTGTGCTACTCCTTCATTTATGGTAAAGAAGGTCAAGGTCAGGGAGGGGAGGTGGCCAGGTCAGTGCAGACAGGTGGTGACCAGCCTTAATGGACTCTGAAGCTGCATGACCCAGCTCCAGGCTCAGTGGCTCCCTTGTGCATGTGGCTGGCCACAGCCACTCAGGGGCCTCTGAATGTATTCTCAGGCTCACTTGATGTGACTTTAGCCTTGGTCTACCTCATGTAGTATGTGCCAATATCTTTCCTCTGATGATGGATGATTGAGTTAACACAGGTCGATAAGCACCTGCTAGGTGCCAGGTGTTGTCCTGGGTCCTCACGGAGTGCCCTTGCTTTTCCCTGGTGCCACCCTCACAGAGATGGTGAGGGAGGGTCATGCTGAGCGCCTCCTTCCCTGCAGGCCCTGTGGGAGCAGTGCCAGCTACTAAAAAGCGCCTCCGTGTTCGCCCGCTGCCACCCACTGGTGGATCCTGAGCCTTTTGTGGCCCTGTGTGAGAAGACTTTGTGCACGTGTACTCAGGGGCCGGCTTGCGCATGCGCTGCCCTCTTGGAGTATGCGAGGACCTGCGCCCAGGAGGGGATGGTGCTGTACGGCTGGACCAAGCACAGCGCATGCCGTAAGTTGCTGAAGTTGCTGACCCTACCCTCCTCTCCCCTCAGCTCTGTGCTGGGCTTGGGAGTGTGTGCCTGGCCAGGGCCTCTGCCCCTGCACCCCGTTAGTGCCTGCAGAGCACATGTTTCTAGACCCGGTTCCTGAATGGCTCTTGCCCTCTGCCACCTAGTCTTGTGAGCGGAGACCCGCAGGGGAGTCCCCTCACTCGCAGGCCTCCCTAGGCTCCCGGTGCTGTCCCTGACTCTTCCACACATGCCTGCATTGCCCCGCCCAGCTTCCCTCAGGAAATCCATCCCTTGGACTCAAAATGGTACAATTTAAAATGGCTTCCCTTTGGAACTTCAGCAATTGCTATCTCAGTGTCTGTCTGCCTGGATTGAGGAGGAGCAGGGGGTGGCCAAGCTGTCCATGTGATGACCCTGAGAGACAGGAAGGCTTCCTGGTCATTAACTCAGCCCTCCCCACTCCGGGCACATTGCACCTCATTCCACCTTGCCTTGTGACCCCTGTGTTTTTCATCTTCTCTTCTTACCAGATGGGAGCAGGACCTGGCAATCCACTCCCAAGGCAATCCCGAAACAGTCTGCCATTGAAAACCCTATGAGGGTCGCTATGAATCAGATACCGACTGGATGGCACCTAACAACAACAACAGATTCCTAGCCATTGTCACCATCCCCAAATTATAATTAAGTAGAGGCTTCTCTGGTCATTGTACATGAAGCCTTGACTGATCAAAAGTGGTGCAGATGGGCACGCAGTCTTGTCTGCCATGACTAGGGAGATAATGCCCATGGAGAGCGGCCTGCACATACTGACCCTGTGCGCATCTGCTTCAGTGTGTGGCCCCCAGCTCCAAAATCGACCTTGTCATCTATGCCATGGGGTGATGAGAAGGTGGGGTTTGCAGCTGGCTTCTCCTCTGTATGGGAGTGGCTGTGTTTGTAGGTCTTTGAAAGTAGGCGGACAAGATGCCAGACAGCCCCTGGAGAAAGGGCTTAGCCATTGTTTGGGGAGAGCCACGCCTTGCCCATGAGGGAGAACAGCAAGATACTTAGGTGATAAAGCTCCAAAGGCAGCCTGGCAGCAGAGTGGAAATTCATACAGGATGAGTGTTACCATGCAGGCAAAGTGGGTGCCAATGGAGTGTGCCCTCTCCTGGGGAGGGGCATTTGATTGGAGCCCATTTCATGGGGAAGAGAGGATGTTGGAGGAGGTGGAAGTGAGGCAGGGCACTGCTGGCTCCTTGCTGGACCCTGACGGCCATTACTTTTCAGTCTGAAGAGTTTGGTGTCACCCCATGAAGGTTTTAGGTGAAAGAGGCAGAGCATAGAGGAGCAAAAGAAGGTTAAGGTTTCTTCAGGGAGAACAGAGGACGCAAGAGGAAGGGATCGTGGTCCTGGCACTCCTGATGAGTCTTGGCCAGGGCCTCACAAGGTGGGAGATGCTCCTTCGGGGGAAGGCTGGCCTCAGAGGGACACGTGGGCCCATGGGGTGGAGATGGCCTCGGGAGCCCAGAAGACAGAGGGAGCAGTCAGAGGGGCACAGGAGGCTGTGCTTACTGCGTGGCTTGGAAGCTGCCTTGCTGGTGCTGATGGGAGCTGCTCTGGGTGATTCCTTTGATTTCTGTTTCAGGCCTTCCATGCCCTGCTGGCATGGAGTATAAGGAGTGTGTGTCCCCTTGCACCAGAACCTGCCAGAGCCTGCCCATCAATGAAGTGTGTCAGGAGCAATGTGTAGATGGCTGCAGCTGCCCTGGTAATAAACTTCCCACTTTATTTACAAATTCAAGACCTTGCCAGTGTCCTGGGCTTTGGGAAGGGAGATGAAGGCCACTTGTGTTTCTTCCTCATTGCTGAAATCAGAGGCCTTTTATTTCATTTTTTAAAAAAGTCTTTATACAGAGGAATCAGGATGGAGCTGGTCTTTATTTTTAATTTATGTTTTCCTGTGGTACTGTATTCATGAAAGCACTGTGTCTTGGGAGGCAGGAGGATGATCTGGGCCCCAACGGTGACTTTGTTTGGGAAGCTTGTGGCTCGATCTGAGCTATAGCTTTGTGTTTTCAGTTAGGGGTCTGGGCTGCAGCCTGGGAGAAAGGTCTTGTAAAATGGGTCCTGCGTTTGTCAGTGAGCCCAGATGAAAAAGGGCTTTGCACTAGAATGTCTCTCTCAGGCAGACTGTGAGCTTTGGTCATGAGCTGAGTTTACAGAGAGTGAGTCCTGTGTGTTTCCACTCATGATTTCTCTGCTGGAGGATGTTGAACAAAACTCCTCTCTCCATCTCCTCAGCTGCGAGTGGCAATGACCAATCTCTCCCTCCTTTCTCACACTGCACCCCACAAGTTCTTTGAGCTTCTTGGGAGAAGTCTCAAGCCTAGACTCACAACCTCCCTGCTGTATGACCTGGGGCAAAGCCTTCTACCTATTCCTGTAGAATAGAGGTGAATGGTCTCCCTCCCTCCTCATGTGTTGATGGGAAGGCTAAACACCAGGGAGCACGTTCTTTGAGTTTCCTGGAAGAAACCCTGAGCTGATGCTCGCCCACGGGGGTTCTAGTTGGGAGAGGGGTCATGCTGGTGACCATGTTGAGACCTTTGCCTGATGCTCTTGCACCCAGAGGGCCAGCTCCTTGATGAAGACCGCTGTGTGCAGAGCGCGGAGTGTTCCTGCGTGCATTCGGGGAAGCGGTACCCTCCAGGCGCCTCCCTCTCTTGGGATTGCAACACCTGGTAACTGGGCCTGCGCAGCGCCGTCTGCCCAGGAGCTTTGGGAGAGGGAGCTGGGGCAGGAGGGGCATCAGCAAGTGGACCAGGAGCCAGCCTGGGCTGAGATGGGGTATGGGGTTGGGGGTTGGCAACAGGTGGAAGGCAATGATGGAGTGCAAGGATCCTATTCCAGATACAAATGGAGGGAGGGAGAGGCCAGAGGGAAAATCTAGCTGTCCCTCCAAGCTATATTTTAATAAATGACTCTCCCTCCCCAGAGAGAGGTAATGTAACAACCACCCGGCAGCACGGATCTCTTCTCCTTGAATCCTTTTATCTGCTGGGTGGTAGGAAGCAGTGAACCCAGTGGAGACCTGTGCAGTCTGCCCTCCATGGCTCTTGTGTGGGGCAGACCCAGCCTGGGCACCTGGCCCTGCTTACCTTGGCCATCTCAGGAACTCCTCTGGACATTCTTTCTGGTCAGCTGTGCCTATCTGCTGTGCATGGGGGAAAAATAATTCCTCATCCTCCCTGCAGACCTCTCCCTGCTAGGCAGCCTCTGGCACTCACTGGGCCTTCAGTGGTCTGGCTTACACCTTTCAACAGTTCTCCTTAGCTCCTTCCACCTGCTGTGTGTGGGGTAACAAGTGGACCTCCTTAAACCTGAACAGGTCTTCAGGGAAATTAGATATCCGTGGTGGTGTGGTGGTGGTTCTTGTTCCTCTTCTTCTTCTCCTTCTCCTTCTCCTCCTCCTTCTCCTCCTCCTCCTCCTCCTCTTCTTTCTCCTCCTCCTCCTCCTCCTCTTTCTCCTTCTCTTCCTTTTTCTCCTCCTCCTCCTCCTCTTCCTCTTTCTCCTCCTCCTCCTCCTCTTTCCTCCTCCACCTCCTCCTCCTCCTTCCTTCTGCTCAATGTCTTCCCCTTTGCAATATCCTCAAGTTTCCTTTGTGGCCCCCCACCATGTCCTATACTTTAACTTCCTAAGGACCTCTCTAGCATAAGTTCCCTTCTCCCACATCCCCTACCTGGGGGGCTGTGGTATCTGTGCTGAGCTCTGATTCACCTGTGCGCCCATATTTTTGCAGAACTACCAATGACCTGTGCTTTCCCCAACAGCATTTGCCGAAACAGCCTGTGGATCTGCAGCAATGAGGAATGCCCAGGTAGGCCCCCAGTTGCTCTTTTCCTCTCTTCTCTCAGTGCACAGGCGTGGCCCCCTTACTGGATCAGGGGAGCCCATATCAAAGCAGGGAGAGGTTGCCCTGTCTGGGGAGAATGGATCTGACCACCTGGGCACAGCTCTGGTTTCAGATTCTGGCTGGGTTCAGCTCAGGCAGGAGGAGGAGCTCTGCACAGCTGAAGGGAGAGGACACACCTGGGCTGATACGTTTGTTCTGAGGATTAAGATTAGGGAGCTGCAGGCCTGTGAGGTCATGCCTGACTAATCAAAGAGGACACAGACTCCTGGGAAAATTAAGAAGGTGCTGGTTGCTCTTGAGACTCAAAGTGAGATTTTTAATGGAATTTTCGGGAATGCTTGACAGGCAGACCATGGCATGCTCCAAGAGCCGGGAGAACCAGACCACCAAGTGATTAATTCTTATCCTATTCCCTTCCTGGAAAATCAGTACAGGAAAATTTATTTTATAATCTCTTGCTTTTGCTTTTTCCTCTGTTTGGCTTCAACTCTACTCTATTTACTACAAACTTGCCCATTCAAAGCTCCCTCTTATTGCACTCCGGAGTGACCTTCCCCTTTGTGCTCACTCACATGATGTTTGTGGTGTGCCGGGCACTGTGCTAAGAGCTTCAGTGTTACAACCTCTGAGTCAGGTACAGTTTGTTCTCATCCTACAAAAGAGGAAACAGATCCAGAAAGGTTAAGCAACTTGACCAAAGTCACACAGCTGCTAAGAGCCAGAACTAGGACTCAAACTCACAATGACTTGACAGAATTCTATCTTTGGCCTTCCATTTCCTGGTCCTAGACTTTGGTGGTAGGCTAGGAGTGCGTTGAGTTTCAATACCTGGTATCATATTTGAGATCTGTGGATGATGAGCTTTAGGGTCATTCAGGACCTTATCCAGTGCCCCTCATCCTGGGAAAATTTTGGAACCCAATGGCAGGTAGGCACTAGGGTTAGAACAACTAGCCTAGTCAGAGATGGCCAGCCAGCCAGGCTGTCTTTTGTGTAATCCTTGAAGAAAGTAGGAAGGACAAAAGGTTGCTCTTGAAAGGATGTCTGTGCTCCATTTTAATATAATCATGCTCCATGGAAGTGGCTGCAATTGACTGGTGAAAATGCTTTTAATATCTAAATAATAAGCCTTCATCATGTAAGATCTGTGAGTCAAGTGGGTGGAATTACAAAGTCAGAGTGTTGTGCATTTTTCAGACTGACCCCCAGCTTGTTGTTGTTGTTGTTAGGTGCTGTCAAGTCAGTGTCTGACTCATAGTGACCTTATATACAACAGGCGAAACACTATTGTCAGTGATTCTCCGCTATTCATAGGGTTTTCAATGGCAGATTGATTTTTGGGAGGGGGTTTCCAGGTCCTTCTCCCAAGCCTACAGCACTTGGTGTTCCCAGGAGGTCTCCCATCCAAGTACTAACCAGGCCTGACCCTGCTTAGCTTCCGAGATCTGATGGGATCTAATGCCACAGTGGTAAAGCTGCAGGAGACCCCCAGCTTAGGGAGTCTTAACACCAGTTGCTTTGAGGAGGGTCTTCCATCCACCAACCTTCCATCCATCCTTTCATCCAGCCACTATTGGAACACCCATTGTGTCTGTGCAGGTCTGGTCTGGGACAGACAATATAATCCACTGGGCTTCTATTCAGTATCTAGAAGAGAGTTTTGCTGAGGATGTGGGACATTCTCTTGATGCCTTGATGGGCAGCAGGTGGCCAGGTCCAAATCCATGATCTACTGAGTGGTTGGGTATTTTGCCAACAAAGCCACTACACTCTTTTCTTATCCTCAAAGCCTTGCTCTGATCCTCCTCTAGTCCTGGAGTTTAGTTGGTGTTGCCTCCCTGTCCTTTCCCACCTGTGGCTCTCAGACTTATGTCTATACCTTGCCATGCTTCTGATGGCAGTGGGTCTGTCTTATCTCCCAAGGTGATGACTGCAGGAAGAGCTTCTGATGAGAAGAACAGACAGGAAGGTTCTAGAAGGGTGTATGTTTAGCTCTCCTAGTAAAGGCAAAGAACAGGCTAGGGCTTCTCTGTAGCCTTTGGAGGAGCTGCCATTGTGAATCTTAGAGAACTGGGTTTTGATTCTCTAGAATAAGATGAGAGTATATTAGTTATCACTTGCTGTATAACAAATTATCTCCAAATTTAATAGCTTAAAACAACAAATACTACTTCACAGTTTCTAGATACCAGGAATCTACTCATGGATTAGTTTAGTGCCTCTGGGCCAAGGTCTCTCATGAACTTGCGGTCAAGCAGGTATAAATTGGAGCTGTAGTCTTGTGTGAAGGCTCAACTGGGGGTGGGGGAGATTTGCTCTGAAGTTCCCTCATGCTGCTTGGCAGGTGTCTTAGTATTTTTGTTGTTGTTGTTAGGTGCCGTCGAGTCGGTATCTGACTCATAGCGACCCTCTGTACAACAGGGGAAACACGATTGTCAGTGCTTTTCTGCTGTTCATAGGGTTTTCAATGGCAGATTGATTTTTTGGGAGAGGGTTGCCAGGTCCTTCTCCCAAGCCTACAGCTTCTGGTTTTCCCAGGTGGTCTCCCATCCAGGTACTAACCAGGCCCAACCCTGCTTAGCTTCCGAGATCTGACGGGATCAGATGCCACAGGGCTATAGCTGCAGGCTAGTATTTTTTATGTTGCTGTGAAAGAACAGCGTAGACTGGGTAACTTCTAATGAGCAGAAATTTATTTGGATAATGATTCTAGAGTGGCTGGGGTTTAGCTCAGTTGGTAGAGCACTGTGCTGCAGTCTCTGAGGTCCCGATCTCAATTCCCAGTACTGCAAAAATGGGAGAAGGACCTGGCAATCCACTCCCAAGGCAATCCTGAAACAGTCAGCCATTGAAAACCCTATGAGGGTTGCTATGTGTCAGATACCAACTCTACGGCACCTAACAACAACAACAACAACAACAACAACAACAACAACAACCACCATTCTAGAGGCTGGGAAGTCAAAGACCACGGCACTGAGGTTCTGGAACAGCTCTCTGTGCTGCTTCATCCCTGGTGGAAGGCAGAAGGGCAGAGAGGGTGAGAGTAAGAGAACAAGAGGGGCCAAACCTGCTTTTATAACAAATTGCTTTCATGACAATTGACCCCCTCTAATGATAATGAATGGGAGAAGGGCCTGGCAATCCACTCCCAAGGCAATCCTGAAACAGTCAGCCATTGAAAACCCTGTGAGGGTCGCTATGAGTTGGATACCGACTCGACGGCACCTAACAACAACAACAACAACAATGATAATGACAGTCCATTCTTGTGAGCAGAGCCATCATAACCTAATCACCTGTTATTAGGCCCCACCTCCCAACACTGTTACACTGAGGATTAAGTTTCTAATACACAGACTTCGAGGGGCATATTCGAACCATAGCATAGCAGCAGGCATTGCCCTCACCATGGAGACCTCTCCCTAGGGCTGCTTTGTGACATGACAGCTGGTTTCCCCTGGGACCAGTGATTTCAGAGTGAGCAAGAGAGAGAGATCAGCAAGACAGAGGCCACACTCTTAAAAATGTAATCTCCAAAGTGACATCTGCCACATCTGCTGTATTATTTTTACTAGAAACAAGTCAACATGTCTGGTTTACACAAGGTGTGGTGGCACATGCCTGTAATCCCAGCGACTCAGGAGGCTAGGGCAGGAGGACTGTCAGTTTGAGGCCAGAGGCAGCTCATGTAACTTAGCGAGGCTCTGTCTCAAAATAGTAAAACATGGGCTAGGGGTGTAGTCCAGGGGTAGAGCACTTGCAAAGTATGTGTGAGGCCATGGATTCAACTCCCAAGAAAAGAAAACAAAACAAAATCCCACAAACAAAAAATGTGTCTAGTCTACACCACAAGGAGGAGAGAAGTCTTACAAAGACATGTATGCAGGAGACAAGGATTATGGGGGCCCACCCTCGAGACTGCTGAGCACAGAGTGCTGGGTGAGGGCAGTGGTGGGGGAGGAGGTGCCCAGGAGAGTGGCAGTCTGCTGGGGAGGGGTTGGGGCTCCCTGTGACTTGCTCCCAGACCCTCCCTGATCCCCTCTGCTCATGGGTGGGTTAGGAGTTAGGAGAGCTGCAGGCAAAATGGTGATGCATGAGTCAACTTCACATTACTACAACAAAGTACCCAACACAGACCACGTGTGAAGTAAGAAAAGTCTCCATTGGCTCATGATTTCCGAGGCTCAAGTCGAAGATTGGACAGCTCTATGTGTTTGCATCTCGGGTGAAGATAGCACATCACTGGGGGCGGGTGTCAGAGCAGGTGGTCAGATCTCAAGCCAGGAAGGAGAGGGGAGGAAAGAGAAAGGAGAGAGAGAGAGAGAGAGAGAGAGAGAGAGAGAGAGAGAGAGAGAGAGAGAGAGGCAGACAGACAGACAGGAGAGAGAGAGAGAGAATGAGTTCATATGGTTCCTTTCAAGGGCACACCCCACCGTGATCTAAGGACCTCACATAGGCCCTAGCTCCTAAAAGTTCCACCACTTCCCAGTAGCCCCACCCTGAGGCCCAAGCCTTTAACACGTGCACCGTTGGGGGATATTTAGCATCCACACTATAGCATGTAGCATTCCCATAGCCTGCAGGTTTCCCTGCCTGTATCCCTGAGCCCTTTCCTTTCTCTGCAAAACATACTGCCAGGGAAGCCCAGCTCAGGTCGAAGTTTGGTTATAGTTAGTGTGGACAGGGCACGCCTGTTAATAGGAATAGTCCTCTAGTGAATAAAGTCCTTTTTACGGGACCTTGAGCTCCTGATGGGAGAGTGTGGAAGGCACTTTTTAGAGCAGGAGGGGATGAGTGGAACGCTTTTGTTTGTCCCCAAACACGCACAAGCATGTGAAGGTGGCCTAGAATCGGGGCTAGGAACACAGGCCTTGGACTCAGGCAGTTTGGCTGGAATTCCAGCTCTGCCTCTTATTAGCTGGGTGACTTCTGGCCACCTTCTAATGATTCATGACCCCTCTTTCCTCATGTGTAGAGCAGTGAGAATAGTCACAGCTTTGTCTCAGGGCTGTTGGAGGCTGTTATGACCTGACGCACAACAAGGGCTCCACCTGTGTAAGCCATCGCCATCTTCCCAGCGCACAGAACTGAAGTTTGATACATGGAGTCAGAGAAGGACTGAGGCCAGAGTGTGGCAGGGGTGGTGGGCAGGAGGGTGAGACCAACCTCCCTTGGGCGGGGTACTTAATATAATCTCTTGCTTCCAGATAATTTTTTTTTTTTTTTTGGTGGTGCTGGGGATAAACCTAAGGCCTCCTACATGCTAGGCAAGCATTCCACTGCTGAGCTACATTCCCAGCCCCAGTTCAGGAAAATTTGATGAATTCTCACCCAGTTTTGTAATTTGACCTTGGGATTCAAGGTCAGTCTGTTCTGAAGCATGCAGGAAGGACAGACCCCACATCTCTGGCTTATAGAGACAGCCACAAGTAGACCAAGGTAATGCCTCTCTCACGGGGGCAGGGGCTGCATTCCAAGGCACATAGGCTCATCTGGGGGCTCTGACTCCCTGAGTTTATGAAAAGTCTCCAGTGGTCTGTCCTGGCCCTCACTGGGGTTTCTGGAGTCCCATCTGAGCCCCTTCAGGCCAGGATATGCATCGCATTTCACAGCAAGACTTTCTTCTACCTGGTCTGTATGTTGTCCCTGGGGCCCTTGGCAAGTGGCCAGGTATGCCCAGGATCGGAATGACACCAGGATTGGCCCTAAAGAAATCAGGCTTGTGGGAGAAAGCAGGAGCAAGCCACAAAGAGGCAGCGGAGAGTAGCTTCAAGATGACCCTGGTGAAGCCCCTCTCTTTCCACTTTGGAACCTTGGGCTGTTTAACATCTCTGTGCTTTAGCTTCCTGATCCGTAAACTGGGGACGATAATGACCTCCTCAGAAGCAGACAAGAGGCCGCCCACAGGCCACTTAGAGATATGGCTTGCACATTTGCTTGAGATTGTGTTACCACAAGATAGAGGCAGACTTTGGTGAAACCTGGCGCTTGTAGGAAGCCTGAGTCACTCTGCTAAAGATGGCGGGCTGGGGTTTCTGTGGGGAAGGCTGTGGGAAGAGGGTGAAAGTGAGTAACCCGTGCAGAGACACAAGAGATTTCTGTTCTTTCTCTCTCTGTCCTTTTTTTTTTTTTTTTTTTTTTTCTCAGGGCTGGGGACCAAACCCAGGGCCTCAGTTTATAATAAACAAACACTAGAATTTAGCCAGACCTCCAGCTGGAAAAATTTCGTTTTGTCTTTTCTCTTTCCTTTTCCTTTTCTTTTTTCTTTTTTCACTTGTCAATTCTTTTCTTTTATCTCTCCTTCCCCTCTCCCCCATCCCCCTCCCCCTCTTCCTCCTCCTCCTCCTCCCTCCTCCTCCTCCTTCTTCTTCCTCTTGGGAAGGCCTTTATTCATGTAGTTGGGGATCTGCTTTAACTTCTGGACACTCTGTTTTGTGTACTGTTTTAACAATCCCCTGCCTTCATTCATTTGCCAAACTGTTGGTGTCCACCTCACTGTTTGGTGGGGTGCCAGCAGTTTTCCAGTCCGTCCTTTTCCGCCTGCCTTCCTGCAAATATCCTGAGTGCCCTGTCTAGGCAGAGGAGGGGAGCCTGGTCATGTTTGGGTGGATGGCCCAGCTCCTTTGGCCAACTGCTACTCCGCATTGTACCCATCTGTCTCCCTGGGTTTCCTGTGTTTGCTGGTCTGTCCCTCAGTTGTACCAAGGAGATAAGCTACACATAATATTTAGACTTCTGATTCCCGAAAAACAAGTCAGTGGTGGTCAGTACAGGAAGCCAGATCAGAGGATTAGATTCTAGCCCTGAAAGTTTTGCTTTTGAGTATTTGCTTTTTTCTTGTTGACCCCTCTTTTCCTGGGCATTGTCAGAGATGATGGAAGTCCAGTTTCTTACACAGATAACAGCATGCTTGAGAAAACAGAGAAAGGGTGGGGGAAGAATTCCCACCCATTTTGCTGCCTCAAGGTCGAGACTTTTGGCATAAATGACCATATTGCTCTGTTTTTCCAGTGATGGCGATTTCTGAAAAATAGTCATGTAGAAAGGCTTTCCTGTGACGGGGCTGAATTTGGAATTCTTGGACTTTCACAGTGAGCTGGGGTGACCCTTGGCCTTGTCTTATTGCCTGTTCTGATCTGATTTCCATGAACTGTCATCCCTCACTCTTGGCTTTCTAGGGGGTCAGTGAAGTGAGAAGACGATGTGATGGGAAGGACGGGGGCCTTTCCTGCTTTCTCCCAATTTCACCTGGCTGAACGTGCTCCCCTGACCCTGCCATCCTGGAAGGAGTTGGGGGAACACTTGCCAGTCCCCTGGGTCTCCCTGCCTGCTCCTTCAAACACACTCCCAAGGCAGAAAGATACCTGGATCCGAAGCTGTGCCATCTAGCCTGGCTCAAAGCTGTGCTGTCTAGCCTGGCTTGGGCCCTGCCTCTTGGTGAAATTGTGGGCATGAGGCGGCAGACCATGGGGTCCTTTGGTTCTTATCCTTGGCAGGTGGGTGGGCAGAATCTTCCCGTGGCCTTTGGGGACCTCCTGGCTGTGTGGCAGACCCAGGCATCAGCCTCTGGAGATGAGCCTGTCCTGGCAGCACAACAGGGAGGCTCAGCTCAGCATGGCCGCCTAGCCTGAGGCGTTCCCCTGGCTGGGTCCTCCACCAAGTTAAGCCAGTCCTTGGCTTCATCACAGAAAAGAATCTTAGGATGAGTCAGTGAGAGTGGAACAAAGTTGTAGAGTTTATTAAGTCCACACTTTAAAATACATGTGACCCCTCAGAGAGAGAGAGAGAGAAAGAGAGAGAGAGAGAGAGAGAGAGAGAGAGAGAGAGAGAGAGAGAAAGAGAGGGAGAGAGAGAGAGAGAGAGAAGGAGAGATGGCTCCTCCAGTTTTCTTTAACCTAGGACACACTCCATGTGATGTCATCCCTGGGTGTCCAGTATGATGTGAGCCTGAAGCGCTTCAAAAGGTCCCTGTTGTTGGCTAGGGAGGTGCCAGTAAGATGAAAAGGAAAGGTTCCATTATTTAGGTTTAAGAAAAACATCTCAAGGGAGTTGCCTGGGCATGTCTCAAAGCCACACAGAATTACAGATGGGGAAATAAGGTCAAACTCAAGGGTTACATACATTTTTTCCAGCTGGTTGCGGTGGTGCATGCCTGTAATCCCAGCGGCTTGGGAGGCGGAGGTAGGAGGATCTCAAGTTCGAGACCAGGGGCAGTCTATGTAATTTAGCGAGACCCTGTCTCAAAAAAAAAAAAAAAAAAAAGGAAAAAAATTGGCTAGGGGTGCAGCTCAGTGGTCCAGCACTTGCAAAGCATGCAAGTGCGAGGCCCTGGGTTCAACCCCCAATACTGCAAAAACAAAACAAACAAACAAACAACAACAACAACAACAACAACAACAACAACAACAAAAGGGCCATTTTTGACCCCAAGCATGGCTTACTCCTATTTTACTATTTTCATTATTGAAAATGTCTCTCCAAAATGACGCCTCTAGGCAGGCAGTCCTCACAGCAGGTTTCGGTAGTTGTGTCAAAGTTCTCGACCCTCGGCTGGTGAGACTCAGAGCAGATTCTGGAGTGAAAGCTCTTTCCCTTTCCGTGTGGCCCGCATTTCCCCATCTTTCTATCCTGCCTCGGGCCTAGGTGGGGTGGGATATTGACCTGTTAGGGAGGTCTTCAGGGACAGGAGGGAATGAGGCCGTGGAGAACCTAGCCTCTGCTGTTTGGAGTCAGAGTGGAGGTGGGAAGGAGCCCCTCCTTTGTGGGGTGGGGTGGCGTGTGTGTTTCTTCTCTCCTGAGCAGATGCAGGGAAGAGAATGATGGAGGAATCATGTAGAGGGAACTTGACAAGAGACCATGATGCCTGTTTTGGCTTCAATGGGTCCATTTTGGGCCTTGAACTTGGGGTTGCTCTGAGCTGGGCAGAGACATTGCAAGGCCTCTCGCAGCATGGGCATCCTCCAGGATGTGTGGGACCTGGGATGGCCCAGGGGTGGGAGGAGATGGCGTGGGAGATGGGTAGGAGGGGGTGTGTCAGTGGCTCTTAGGGGTCGGGTGATGGAGCCTCAGTTCCCCTCACAGACATGTCAGCCTGGGCTGGGGAGCTGGCCTTGCGGAGGTCAGTGCTGCCCAGGAGGTGGTGAGATCATGGGCAGATGGCCTCCCAGCCTCCCTTTGGCCCCTGCTGAAGTCACAGCATGGGTTTGTCTCTGAAGAGGCTTCGGACCACCTCTTGCTGGGGGGGAAGATGGAGTCCCAGGCTGGCTCTGCAGCGCCCTGAGGTGGCCCTGTGCTCCCTGCTCTCCTCTGGCTCCCGATCTACTGCAGGCCTTCCAGGCCTCTTCTGGGTGGGGCAGTGTCCCCAGCCTCCATGTGCTGTTCAGAGGGAGCCATGCTCCTCGACACCCCCTTCCTTGGCCTGGGCCCTGCCAGGTGTCCAGGCTGCCAGCTGTGGCCAGGAGAAGCACAGGATCCATGGCTGGGGGCTTTGGGAAGGAGCAGAGGTGACAGGAGCTGAGAGTTGGAAGCTGTGGGTTCTGGCCTAGGCTGTGCCATCATCAGAACACAGCTTCATCACCTCTCTTAGTTCCCTATCTGTAAAAAGAGGCACTGGCTGAGTGACCAGCCCCGGCGTGTTGCGGTGGAGAATGGGACTGACTTACCAGTCCACTCCTGGCACTTCGTGTGGGGAAGGACCCCTGGCCATGTCTGTACCCCACCCTGCCCCAGCAGGCCACCCTCACCCTTCCTCTGGGCCCCTGCAGGGGAGTGTCTTGTCACAGGCCAGTCCCACTTCAAGAGCTTTGACAACAGGCACTTCACCTTCAGTGGGATCTGCCAGTACCTGCTGGCCCGGGACTGCCAGGACCACACCTTCTCCATTGTCATAGAGACCGTGCAGGTGAGCTCAGTGGCCCACCTGAGTGGTGGGAACCCCTGCCTTCTGTGCAGGAGGGAGCCCATCCCCAGCCTTCCGTGCCTGCAGTCTGGGAACCCCAGCCCGCCCTTCTCTTCCTGCCCATGAGAGAGGGCATCTGCTCTGCTGACTTGCACTCAGACCTGGCTCGGCCCCATGCTTGTGAGGGGCACCCCCTGCAGGTCTAGTCTGTGCCCCCATGGCTGACCCTCTGCTGTAGGGAGTTGGGAACTGACTGGAGTGGGGGCAAGAAGGGCCCACCTTCTTTTCTGAGCTGCATGGTCCACCTACATCCTTTTCTCTAGGAAATGAAGCTAAGGTGAGGTGAGGTAGTTGCTGGGTTTCCCTTGAGGGTGGAAGTCCCTAATTCTCTTGGATCAATAAGCTGAAGAAATGAGAAGAGCCAGGGGCCTGCGCTCCCTTATGAGGGACCAGGCCAGCATGGGAATGGGTGTGGGTGGGGCTGGGCTTAGGGCCTTCTTGCACAATTCTGGGGCCCCCATGCACAGTGCATTTGGTGACAGTGGAGGTGTGCTGTGTAAGAAGGCCCAGGTCCAGGCTCTCTGGGGACAGGCCCTTTCTCTGGTTAAGTAGGCCCTGGCTTGAAGCTGGGCTGGCAGAGGATGCATCCAGGTCATCCTGTGTCCCTTCTTGGTAGTGTGCCGACGATCCGGATGCCGTCTGCACCCGCTCCGTCACTGTGCGGCTCCCCGCCCTGCACAACAGTCTCGTGAAGCTGAAACACGGGGGAGGAGTAGCCCTGGATGGCCAGGACATCCAGGTCCCCCTGCTGCAAGGTGGGCTCCATCCCTTCTACCAGACCCCGGCAGGCCCAGCTTCCCCACCTCCCTACCTCCTCCCCCAGTGCCCTTCCTTTTCAACAGTGGTCCCTGCCTGCTCTGGGCTGATGGCCTCTTCCTTGGGATGTGATGGGTAATTACCTCGGGAGGTCCCTGTGGGGATCCTGGGTGTGCGCCCCCGCTGGAAAGGAAGGCTTCATGTAGTGGAGGCTGGCACATTGAGAGGTCGACGTGGCTGCTGATGGGTCAGACCAAAGGATGCCACCAGGGGCAAGTCCACGAGACCCTCTGCCTTATGGGAGATTCCTGCCTGGCCAGGGTTTCCACCCTGGTGCACTGTGCCTGTCAAAGCAAAACTGCTTTTGCATAGCATAACTCCCAGTTTTCACTCTCAGTGACCCTCAGACCCCTTTTCCTTCTCCATGACTCTGGCCACCCTGTGGCCTATAATGCTGGCTTTGCACACAGTGGATGAGCTCCGCTAGTGAGTACCCTGCGGGTCCACGTGAGTTTAAAGCTGTGTTCCCGTGAGCAGGCAGGACATACTCTCCTGTCTGGTCTCCATATTCCCACAGCAGCAGGTTCTTCTGTCTTCAGCTTTGCACACAGCATCACCTAGCCACAAGGACCGAGTCATCCAGTGTGAGAGCCCACAGGGGCCCAGACATGCTCAGGCTTCTGAGTTCAGGGGTGGACAGATCCTCAGCCCCAGGAACCATCCTAAAGTCATGGGTGTGGGAGCCTCTGCCGCCCTCTTGTGGCAGTGAGTGGAATGACAGGCTATAGCCCAGGCTGGGGGGCTCCTTGGGAACCTATTTGCCTGTGTTGGCCCTGATCAGTCTTCCTCCTGAGACCCCCTTAAGCCTTATGAATACCCACCTGATTCTAACTACTCGCTGATCATTGCTATAGTCCTTTTGAGTCATCACCTCTCCCTTCACAATACATCTGCCTGCCACACCCTGCCTGCCCCCACCCCAGCCTATATCCTGTCCTGCTGGCTTCCAGGTGACTTCCACATCCAGCACACGGTGACAGGCTCTGTGCGCCTCAGCTATGGCGAGGACCTGCAGCTGGACTGGGATGGCCGCGGGAGGCTGCTGGTGAAGGTAGGACCCCCCCCCCCCCAGCCACTGACTCCCTGGAGCCCAGCCCTGACAAAGCACCCCTTGTGCTCTGGGCAGAATGGCTTTGTGTGGTGGGAGAAGAATTCCTTTCTCCGCAGGCCCAGCGCTCCCAGAGCGAGGAACAGGCCTCTCTTGTTTGTGAGAAGCTGGTGTTTGTTTTCTGGACACCCTGGTTGGCCCTGGGGTTCTCCTTCTGGGGCTTGGGTATCCCGTTGACCTCCAGACAGGAGCATCAGGGCCCTGGTGGGGCTGCAAGGTGGTGGTTTGCTGACCATTCTGGTGGCTGCAGTGAGGCCTGGGAGCAGGGTGTGTCTCTCTGAGTGCCCACAGTGGACAGCAAGGGGAAAGCCAGATTGGAGCACATGCTAGACCCTGGATCCCATACGCCTGGGCAGAAAGCTGCCCCACCTTCATCCATGAAAAGTTACACAGAGAGCTGTCACACTCCTCACTGGGTCATGGGGCCACATGTTCTTGTTCTTAGGGGTCCTAGAATCACATTGGGTAGCAGTCTGTTCATTGCACTGGCTTCCATATTTACTGTTTCCCTTGGAAGGTCCCCAGCAGGTGGGCAAAGCAGGTATCACTACTGCTATTTCCTAAGGAGGACATCAAGGAGTGAGATAATTGCAAACCACTGGCATCCCACACCCAGTCCAGCATGGCAGAGCAGGGATTAGCTCTACCACCAGGGTCTTCCCAATAGACCCTGGTTCTCACTGCTTGGTCTCAGGATGTTGATATACTCTTAAAAATTATTGAGGACCCCAAGATCTTTCATAAAGGTGATATCTATTGATATTTACCAGAGCAAAAGTTAAATCAGAGACATTTAAAACATATATTTATCAACTCATTCAAAAATAAAATGCTAGAGCGGGGCATAGGGGCATACACCTGTAATACCAGCACTTGGGTGGCTGGATTGTGAGTTCAAGGCCATCCTGGGCTATATAGTGAGATCCTGTCTCAAAAAAATGAAAAATAAAGCAAAACAAAAGCTACACCTACTACCCATTAATACAAACAACATTTTGTTTTGGGAAAAATAGGTCACACAGAGGCCAGGCAGCAAAAGTTGTGAGAATACCATTGCTGTACATTTCAGCAAATCTCTTAAGTGACTAGCTTAATAGAAGACAGCTGGATTCTCCTATCTACTTTTGCAATCAGTCTTTTTCAATATTGAATGTCCTGGTGTCTCTGGAAAATTCCACTGTGTACTTGTAAGAGAGTGAGAAGGAAAGGCAATAATGACTCTTCATATTTTATGAAAATAGTTTCAGCTTTGAAGACCCCTAGAAAGGGCCTCAGGGACCTTCATGGGTCCTAAGCCTACACTTCAAAAACTGAGTCATGCCTTGGATCTCTGGGGAGCCCTTCCTGCGTTCCTGAGGTCCTTGTGCCCCAGGGTCCTTGGTGCAATCTCGTGATGGGCATTGGAAGTACCTCTGCAATCCTACTTCTTCCAGTTCATTCTCTTGTCTTAGAGCCCCTGAGAGTTTCAAATGAACTCCCCTTTTATTTTTCTTATATAAAAAAATAAACTTGCAATCCCAGGCCACAGAGCAGTCAGGAAAGATTGGTAGATCTTCTTGCCTACCTGCAATTTGCAGTCTGAAATAAACAGCTAGGATTTCTGGAGCCAGAATATCTTGCTGGGGTCTTGAGGCCATTTGTTTACAGAGCTTGGGTCTCCTGGTCCCTATCTAATCTTGTCTCCTGCACCCCAGCTTTTAGGGAGTCTCTCCATGTTCCCCACACCTCCTGGATGGCAGAGTGTGGGGTTTCTCTGCTCTCAGGGAGAGCTAGACCCCATTCTGCAGGAATAGATGTAGGGTTCTCTTTAGGGTAGGCTTTGGTCTGTTAACAAGAAGAGGATCTGGTCAAGATCCAGGACAGGGTGAGATGGCCCAGTGGCCTGGAGGACTGTCCTATGGCTTTGGTGTGAAATGGGGTATTGAGCAAGGAAAAGTGATGGGTAGTAGGAGGCCTGAGCCCTTGGTTTTGGGGAGAAGATGGCTGGAGGCAGGCAGGCTGGGGAGGCGAGGGGCTTCCAAGGCCCTCTTGGCTCCTTCCCACTCGTGTGGGCTGGGCATCTGGTCCCCATGGGGGTGGGGTCCAGGAAGAGAGCTCACCTGGCTGCCAGGCAGACCTAGCTCAACCACTGCAGACAGTCTCTGCTGTCAGAACTGTCATGGAGCAGAGGTCTGTTTCAAACAGTAAACGTCTTCTCAAAGTGTCCTGGGCTTGGATACCAAGGGCTCTTGGCCCACCATGGCCTAATGTCTCCAGGCCACCTGCACTTCCAGCCCATGATCATGCAGGACTCTGAGGCAGGCCAAAGGGACAGAGCCTTTAGTGTGGGGGCTGGCGATGATGGCTGGCCAGTGGGGTGATCAAGGAAGGCTTTTGGGGAGCATGAAGGCCCAGTGAATGTAGCAGGAAGAGAGAGGAAAGGTGCTGAGTAGTGGGAGAGGTGGACTGAAGGCTCAGCACCATTTTCCTGCTTTTCCCAGGCTGGCCTTGACTCTCACCATTGCATTTCAGCTGGGGTCAAGAAAGGAACCTGTTTGTGCACTAACTTTTTTATCCATTTATTCAACCATTTATTCAAGAAGTATTTATTTAGCCATACTAGGGGGTTGTGCCCAGGACCTGGCACATGCTAGGCTTCACCCCAGCCCCTTTTATACTTATTTTTGTTTGAGTTTTGAGCTAGAGTTTTCGCTGTGTAGCCAAGGCTGGTCTAGAACTTAGCCCAGGCTTGCCTTGAACTCATGTTGATCCCCCTGCATCAGCCTCCTGAGTGTTGGGATTAAAGATGTGCACCAGTACATCTGGCTCAACAAATATTTATGGAGTGCCCTCTGGCACTGCTGTGCTAAATGTTTGTGTCCCCCCAAAAAATTCACCTATTGAAACCCTAACCCCCAAGGGGATGGTGTTAGGAGGTAGGGCCTTTGGGAGGGGATTAAGTCACCAGGGTAGAGCCCTCATGAGCAAGATTGTTGCTGTTACTACGTGCTGCTGAGTCAAGTCCAAGAATGAAACACTCCCTGACCCTGTACCATGCTCGGCACTACGTCAGTGCTTCTCTGCTATTCATAAATTTTCAGTGACAAATTGTTTCATGAGTGGATTTCCAGGTCCTTCTCTAGTTTTATACAGTGTTGGGGATTGGACCCAGGGCCTCAGAGAGTGCAGAGCACACTCTACCAACTGAGCTAAATCTTTGCCCCATGAGTAGGATTAGTGTCCTTATAAAAGAGGCCCCAGGGAGCTAGCTATCCCCTTCCACTGTGTGAGTGTGCCAGGAGAAGGGGTCATATATGAACCAGGCAGTGGGCCCCTCACCAGACACTCAATCTATTGGTGCCTTAATCTTGGACTTCCAGCCTCCAGAATGGTGAGAAATGCCTGTCATTTATAAGCCATCCAGTGTATGGCATTTTGTTGTAGTAACCTGAATGGGTGAAGACACTATTCTAGATGCTGAGGGTACAATAGTGAGGCAATAAGCACAAGTCCTTGCCTCATTTAGTTTAAATTCTAATGGGAGAAACAGACAATAAAAAAGCAAAGAAGCAAATTATATATTAGAATAAATCCTGGGGAGATGAATAAAATGGAAAAGGGGCAGGAAGCACAAAGGTGCTTCTGCACCTTTGTGCAGAAAGCATTGTGCACAAAGCATCTGAATTTTAAGCAGGGAGGTTGGTGAAAGCCCTGGTACCTACTGCGTGTAACAACACTTGGCATGTATAAAGCAAGCAAGGAAGCACCACTCTGTCCCTTCTCTTATTGAGGATATTTAGTTGGGTACATTTCATGTGGGTCTGGAATCATTCACTGGATTATTCATGATGCACCTTATTGAATCATAGCTGGAGCTAGGTGCTCCAAATGATGAGCATCACATCCCAGGCCTAACTCATGAGGCTTCAGAGCACAACGCGGTCAGCTGGCCTCATTTATTATGCACAGAACTGGAGCCAGAACTCTTGGGTCTAGTCTGTGCTACATCTTCAAGTCAAGGTCCTCTCAATAGAAACCAGCAGTGCCTTAGCTGTGCCGGGTGAAAGGCAGCCTCGACTCCCCTGCTTGGATGTGTGTGTTGGGCTACCAGCTTCCTGCAGCTCTGAGATCAGATCATGAGTGATGCAGCCTGGAGTTTGAACCCTGGTCCCTTCCTGGTCATCCCCCAGCAGGCTGCCCCAGAGTCTTCATTGGTTTCCACTTTCTCCAGCCATCACCTCTAGAATTCCCTTTGGCTAATCCCCCTTTCTCTCTTCAGGGATGCTGAGTGGGTATGATAAGTGTAGGTTAGAAGGGAGGTGCCGATCCTGGTCATCAAGGGTGAGCTCCAGAAGGACTGACTGTGCTGGATTTGGCCTTCTTTGCCTATGTGCAGCCAATATAAGTGTTCGGTGGACAGTGGCTGAGCTGGTACTTGACTCTCTGGGGGCTGCGGCTTAGCCCGTCTCTTCTGACAGGCACAGAAGCAGAAATCACACGGGCCTGGGGCTCAACTTGCTTACTTGCCTCAGCTCTGCCACTATACATAGGACCTTAGGCAAGTCACTTTTCCTCCCTGGGCCTCAGTTTCTCTGTCTTTAAAATCTCTCTTTTTTTAATTTTAATTTTTTTTTTTTTGGCAGTACTTGGAGGGGTTGAACCCAGGGCCTTACACATACTTTGCAAGGGCTCTGCCACTGTGCTGCACCCATAGCCCCCTTTCCCCTTTTTTATTTCTTTTTTTTTTTTTTGGTCAGTACTGGGGGTTGCACCTAGGGCCTCACGCTTGCATGCTTTGCAAGTGCTATATCACTGAGCTGCACCCTCAGCCCATTTTTTTTTTCTAATGTTTTTGAGGCAGGGTCTTACTAAATTACACAGACTGCCTGTGGTCTTGAACTTGCAATCCTCCTGCTTCTGCCTCCTCAGTTGCTGGGATTACAGGCGTGGGCCACTGTGTTTGGCTCTCCTTTTTAATTTCTTATTTTGAGACAGAGTCTCACTAAATTACACAGGCTGCCTCTGGCCTCAAGCCTGCCATCTTCCTGCAGATGCCTCTCAAGTCACTGGGATGGCAGGCATGAGCCACCATTAGCATTTCTCTGGCAGGATTCTTCTCTGAGCAGGGGTTGGAAAGCAGAGATGGACCTGGTAACCAGGCACTGTAGTTGCTGGTTCCCCTTCTGCAGACCTGGGCTCAGCCATGTTTCTTCGTTTTCATCCCAGGGAATTTTTGATTAAAATTGTCTCATCAGCTAAACGAAAGGGTGGCAGCGGCTCCAGGGTGGTCTGTCCTTTCTCCGCAGCTGTCTCCGGTGTATTGGGGGAAGACCTGCGGCTTGTGCGGGAATTACAACGGTAACAAGGGAGACGACTTCCTCACGCCCGCGGGCCTAGTGGAGCCCCTGGTGGCAGACTTTGGAAATGCCTGGAAGCTGCGAGCCGACTGTCAGGACCTGCCATCACAGCACAGGGACCCCTGCAGCCACAACCCCCGCCTCGGTACGAGAGCCACAGAGCCCGGGGGTCTTTTGGGGTGCCAGGAGGGGCTGGGCGGGCCTTTGTGCTCCTCATCAGCATTTGATTATCTGCATCTGCCTCATGTACTCTTTAAAGCCTCTTTATTGAACACCCTCCATGGGTGGAATCCTGAGAAAGAAAAGAATATATGGTTTTTGGCTCCAGTTTTTGGCCCTGGGTGTCCCCAGTCTAAGGAAAGGTGGCCATGTGAGTTCAGAGGTGATTTATTGTGAGATAAATGGAGCAGGGTGGCCACGTGCAGAGGTATCTGGAGGCAGCGTTGCATCCCCCACTGGCCCCCTGCTTTTACCCCAGCCACCGCTGACCTTTTCCTTTTCTGCTGGCGGGTGTGTGTTCTGAGGATGCAGTTTAATCTGTATTCGAGACCAACATAGTTAGGAAGGTAAATTGGCTGTAGATGCCAGAGCCAGAGTTGGTTTTGCAGCATCCGCTGTGGACAGAGAAGAGGGTGTGGGGGTTCTGAGCAGGAGCCCTTGTGGCCATCTGGGGCATGGGGCTTAGAGTGCTCTGGGGTTGGCCCCAAAGGGTGTGGTAGCGCCCCATTTGTCCATCCTGGGCTCCTCCCTCTCTGTCTCCCACAGCCAGGTTCGCGGAGGAGGCATGCGCAGTCCTCGTGTCGTCCAAGTTCGAGACCTGCCACAGCGCGGTCAGCCCTCTGCCCTACCTGCGGGACTGCCGCTACGACGTGTGCTCCTGCGCTGATGGCCGAGACTGTCTGTGTGGCGCGGTGGCCAGCTATGCCGCTGCCTGTGCCTGGAAGGGTGTGCACGTCGGCTGGCGCGACCCTGGCTTCTGCGGTAGGTGTCCCGTTCCAGGCAGCAGATCAGATGCCCCTGGTGTCCTGCGTCTCTGCCCACTTGTGCTTTCTAAACTGTTTCTCTGTTATTTCATTTGGAGACAGGCCCAAGGGCGTTTTGACAGGCCCAGCCTGTGGGTCAGTTCCTTTGCAGACATTTTTGCCTAGATCTCCCAGCTGCACGTGGGGTTGGGCTCTTCCACCAGCCGCTGGTTACTCTGGCCTGTTGGAACAACTACCTGGAGCCCTAGCATCTTGGATTCTCTGCGGTGCTGCCACCAAGTGTTCATTCCATGTATGGTCGGGTTGTGGACTGAGTGGGTGCTCGCCCACAGGAGAGTTGTCAAGGTGGAGAATGCATGTGTCAATCCCTAGCTTCTACTTTCAGGAAAGCTGTCAGTGGGTCCTGGTTCAAACCTTTGCATTGTAAAAAGTTTTGCAAGGTTGAATAACATCTGCCCTCCGCACTGGTACCAGAGCTGGCCTCTGCTCTCACGCTGTGGCCCAGTGGGAGGCTAGAATGTGTTTTTTGTTGTTGTTCATGTTCTGGGGACATTTGCTGAGTGCCCAGTGTGGTCAGGTAACAGTGATACGTGGAACTTGAACCTTCCTTTTTGAAGCCTCCCTAGGCTGTTCCCTTCACACTGAGCAAAAGAATGAGTAGAAAACGGACAGGGACAGCCAAGGAAGGCTTTCTGGAGGAGGTGTACTTGACCATGGTTTTATTTGTTTGTTTTTCTTTTTTTGTTTTTTTTTTTTGAGACAAAGTCTCACTGTATAGTCCAGGCTGACTTGAAACTTGCTGTGTAGTCCAGGCTGGCCTCAAACTTGCATTGATCCTCTTATCTCAGCCTCCCAAGTGCTGGAATTACTGGTGTGTGCCACCATCCGAGGCTCTTGACCATGGTTTTAAAAAGGTGCTTTCTTGTCAGAGGACAGAATAGTAGTACTGAGGCATGCAAGTTAGGTGGACATTCCATAAAGGTAAAATATAGTGGATACTCTGATTTTTAGGGAGAAGATGTCTTTGGAGATAAAAATGTAAGGGGCCCTGACAGATGTGGGCAAATGCGAGCTATAAGAAGAGGAAAAGGGGAACCAGGCACAGTGGCGCATGCCTGTAGTCCCAGTGACTCAGGAGGTGGAGGCAGGAGGATCGCAAGTTCGAGACCAGAAGCAGTCTGTGTAGTTTAGTGAGACCCTGTCTCAAAAACGTAAAAAGAAATGGGCTGAGGGTGCAGCTCAGTGGTACAGCACTTGCAAAACATGCAAGCGTGAGGCCCTGGGTTCAACCCCTAGTACTGAAAAAAAAAAAAAAAGAAGTAGAAAAGGCATTGATATCGGTATTTGAAGAGAAGGTTGGGTGAGAGGCTCTAGACGTGTCAATCTTTGGGGTCAAAAGAAGTGACTCGTATTTCGAGTGTAAGCAATCTCCTAGAGGGAGGAACAGAGACAAGAAGGGAATGAATGTCTAAATGTGTGCAGCTGTGCCCTCCCTGGCCCTCCAGCCCTGGGACGTCACAGGGAGTCACGGCTGTCACTGGCAGAGCTGAGCCGAGGCCTTCCTGGCAACTTGCCTGTGGCTTACCAGCTCTGTGCCCTGAGCCTTCCACTTGTCAGTTTCCTCATTAGGGTCTGCCATCTAAAAATAGGGGAATGGAATGAGCCAAGGGTGTGCTGTTTATGAACATGCCTTAGTTTTCCACCAGTACTGGCTATGACATCTGTGTGCTGTGACATCCAAAGGCTTTGCTAATGCAGGACATCCTCCCTGAATGCCAAGGACCTTTCAGAACATTCTTTGAAGAGCGGTTCTTCTTCACCTTGATGGAACAGAGCAGAGGCAATGTGCAGGCATTGCTGCAGCAGGGACTTAGACTGGGTTAAGAATTTCCAGCTTCCTTAGGAGTTATGATACAGCAGAAAGTGCTGGGTGGTGGGAAAGAACCTTCCCTGGAGATGTTTAAGGGTAGGAGGGATTTGTCTCCATGTGTTTATGGTATAGGTAGTGTTCAGTTTTTCCTCTGGGTCCAAGGAGGGTGAGCCGACACCTGGGTTCTGGCTTCCATCTTTTCTCCACTTAAAGAGGAGCTCAGGTTCACTGTCTCCTGGACTCAGATCTTATTTTTCCTTCCTGGGCGATGGATGGAGCTCTCAAACCACTGAGCCCATCCTTAAGAAGAGATCACATCAACTAGTGGCACTCAGCGGGCAAGGACTTGCCAGGTAGCTACTTTGTGATTTAGTCAGGAGATTTAGTCAGGAGTGGCACACATTTTTTTTTTTAAACTTTAAAAATGGTTATGTTTCCTCTGGGAAGACAAGACCATGGGCTCCTTGAAGGCAAAGACATGTCTTTCCATCTTTCTATCCCTGAGTCTAGTACAGTCCCTGTCAAGGGGCACACAAACAATGTCTCCTGCACTGAGGTATGCTTTCTTTCTTCTGGAGGAAGAAAGCCAAAGGAGAAGTTTAATAAAGTTCCAAACCAGTGCTAGAGATAGTTGGGCAGAGGGGGGAAAAAAAAGGAAAAAGAAGCCCACTTTACTCTAGCTTCCAGCTGCTCTTTAATGGATGAGAAAGTGCCTCGATCACTGCAGATACAGTGGGTTGACAGGAGTCGCCATCTTCATTGCCCAGTGTGCTCCATCTTACCCCTGCCATACATGTATCTAATGACCCAACTTCTTCACTTTTTCTGAGAAAAGCCATTGTCTCATCTAATAAGGGAGCCCCCTACCTCCCCAGATACCTATAAACACCAAGTCCAGGGTGGTCATAGGAGGAGAGGCTCAAGGTCCCACCACAGGTCCGTGGCCAGGGCAGACTTCCCCAGCTCATGTGACAAGCCAGTGGATTTCTGCTGTAGAGATGGATTCTCACAGAGTGTGTGGGGGGGATTCTAATGGTCCGAGGAGGAGTGTGCTCAGAGTGAGGCGCTCAGGTTTTAGACAGCAGCTGAGGGCAGTGGGAAAGCATTTTGGAAATAAAGTGCCCAGCACGCTTCTGCTGCCTTTTGTGCACTCCCAGGAAAGAGTTTCACCATTGGGGTGTTCATTAGATCATCTCTAGGTGCTGGCCGCAGTGGAGGTGGGCTGGGCCATCTGAGGGCCAGACTTTTTGGGGAGCACTCCCATCTTGAGTCTGCTGGGCTGGGACTGTGCTTCTCTGGCAATATTCTTGATAACAATAGCTGTGAACATTTACGGCATTACTCCAAACCCTTTGGCTCATTTAATGTTCCTAAAGACTCTGGCAGATGAGGTTATTAGCTTCCAGTGCAGGCACCACTCAAGGTCCCATGCTAGCTATGGGTGGAACTGGGCCTTGAACCTGGGTATTTGGAATTGGGCAGCCCATTCTCTCAGCTGCTTTAGCACCTTGATGTCCTTCCTCCTGGATTTTGTCCCTTTCAGTATTTCTGCATTTCCATAAGAGAGGCCAGGGAGAAGACAGCTGTGGGCTGATGGTGGCTGCCCACTTAATGGGGTGGGTATAAGAGTGTCCTTGCTTTTTTGTGACTTGTATGACTTTAAAGGGGCTGTTTTCTTTTCACAGCATAATGATTAGGAGCATGAGCTTTAGGGCTGCAGAGATCTGGGTTTAAATCTTGCTTCTGCTTCCCCTTGGGAGGCATGACATTGACAAGTCACTTGGCTGGAGTTTCAGTTCCTGTGAAAGAACATGTTGTTGTTAGGTGCCCTTGAGGTGGGTCTGACTCATAGCGACCCTGTGTACAACAGAATGAAACACTGTCTGATAGTGTACTATGCACATAGTCTTTTTATGTTTGAGCCCATTGTTGCTGCCACTGTGTTTCTTCTCATTTTGAGTCATGCCACATCAGCAAAAGGAGATTCCAGGGGCTTTACTCCATTCCAGTCGTTAAGGTCGACTCTATTTGGAGGAGGCAACTCTTCCCCAGTTGTCTTTTGAATGCCTTCCAGCGTGTAGGGATCATTTTCTGGCACTATGTTTGACAGTGCTTCTCTGCTATTCATAGCAGAGTTTTGGGAGTGGTTCCCCAAGTCCTTCTCCCTAGTCTGTCTTAGTCTGGAAGCTCAGTTGAAACCTGTCCACCATGTGGCCCTGCTGGTATCTGAGATGCTGGTGGCATAGCTTTCAGCATCCCAGCACCATGCAAGCCCTCACAGCACGACAAGCTTTCAGACACCTGGGGGATGAGAGAACACAGAAGGGGGCTAATGAGAGCTTACTCATCAAGTGAGGCATAGAAACTATGGGAAGAGCAGGGCACACAGTATGTGCTCACTAAATGGCAGCTATTCTTGTCTTTATCATCATGGAGATGCCCTCTGTACTTTTAAATATTCAAATCCACCAGAATGTGTACTATGTCCTTGGCTTGGAGATTTCACAGGTGACTAACGCATGCTCCCTCTGGTTAGAAAGGGAGAGGACATGCCCATCCATAATTATAATGTACATTTGTTTGTCTGAAAGCTTGCCTTTGCCAGAATAGGAAGGGAATGTGGTAACTGTACAGATATAACAGAAGGTCAGCAGCTACAAGGGGTGGCCCCACAAGCCTGCCATCTCGTGTTGCCTCTGACGCCTGTCCTTCTCTCCCTTCTCCTGCAGCACTGAGCTGCCCTCAGGGCCAGGTGTACCTGCAGTGTGGGAGCCCCTGCAACCTGACCTGCCACTCCCTCTCTTACCCGGACGAGGAATGCACCGAGGTGTGTCTTGAGGGCTGCTTCTGCCCACCCGGGCTCTACCAGGATGAAAGAGGGGACTGTGTGCCCAAGGCACAGTGCCCCTGTTACTATGATGGGGAGATCTTCCAGCCTGGAGACATCTTCTCAGACCATCACACCATGTGGTAAGTCAGGCAAGCCTCTGCTATGGCAGAGCTGGACCAGAAAATAGTCATCCAAGTCTTTTATTTCATGGATGGGTAACCTGAGGCCCAAGAAGGAAGTGAATTGTCCAGATTTGCACAGTAGGTCAGAAGCAGAGCTGGAATCTCACCCAGGTCTTCTGATTTCCTTACTGTGCTACAACTCCTGGCCAGCAGTAGGAATTCCTGAGCTTTGTTGCCCACAATCTTGTGCTGGGACCTAAGTTTCTGCTCTAGGCCTCAGTTTCTTTTTTTTTTTTTTTTTTAAGAACAGGACATGAGAAAGAGCTCCTTGTCTCCTCCATTCAGCTTCCAGTCAGTTCCCAGGCTGAAGGATTTGAGATAGAAGAAAATATGTTAGGGCAGCCTTTCCTCAGTGGTGCATTAGTCCATTTTGAGTTACTGTGACAAAATACCAGAGACTGGGCATTTTATAAGGAGAAGAGGTTGATTTTTTTTTTTTTTTTGAGAAGAGGTTGATTTTAACTTATAGTTTTGGAAATGAAAAGGTCCAAGGCTGTGCAGTTGCATCTAGCAAGGGCCTCCTTCTGTGTTTAATATGGTGGATGGCATCACATGGTGGGAGTAGGGGTGAGGACAGTGAAAGGAGCATGAAGGAGAGGACAGACACATGAAGTAACCTCATTTTTTAACAACTCATTCTCTTGGTAACTAACTCAATCCCTTGAGACCCAACCCACTTCTGTGAGGTGGGCATTAATCCCTTCCAAGGCTAACTACCTCCTATCAGGTCCTGCCTGTCATAGGTCCCACCACCCCTCAACATTGTTATACTGAAGATCAAGCTTCCAGCACATGCCCATTTAGGGGATCCACCCCACCTATACGACAACAGTTGTTATCCTGACTTAAAACTCCACACTTTCCCCCAGTACCTCCAAGCCATGGTTGCTACTTGCAACTTTTCACCCAGGGCCTATGTGACCATCAGTTTCAATGGGGCAGGCTTGATCACAGAAGCAATTTGTCACAAAACATTTGTAGAGCAAACACTGACCTATCACCTATTCTGTCCCAGGTTCTGGCTAAGAACTAGTGATCCAGAGATGAACCAGACACAGTATGGTCCCCAAAGAGACTGACAGTCTACTGAGGAGACCAGTTAAAATGTCTTGATTATGGAAAATTTCAAAAAGATGTAAGAGTAGAGGGAAGGGTCTAGGAAGCCTTTATGTATCTGTCCTCAGCTTCAACAATTATCAGTGCTTTCTCATTCTTATTTTTCCTATTGTTTCCTCCCCTTTGGGGCTGGAATAGTTTAAAGAAGACCTGAGATGTTATATCATTTTCTCTCCAAGTATTTCAGGATATGTTTCTAAGAGATAAATACTTGTGGAAAGAAATGCAACCATAGTACTTTTATTAACCCAGACATTAAGAGTACGTCCTCAACAACAAAATAGTCAATCCGTGTTCACTTTTATCTCATTGTCTCAAAACTTCCTTTTCTGATTTGTTCAAATTAAGATTCAAACAAAGTCTCCACATTGCCTTTGATGGGCAGGTTTTTCTCATTACTCCAGTGAGATTAATTTGTAGCTCCTCCCAACTTCGTGTGCCCAAAGCACAGTTAGATGCCGATTCGAACAGTGATTGCTGTTGGACTTGGATTTTAGTAAGACGTGTTGTATGTCCACTCCTGACTCTGATTAACCTAGGAGTGGAGACTTCTTAGGCCCTGACCTCCAACACCTGACACAGTTCTGGCACAAAGGAGATATATAATAAATGTTTCTTGAGATGAAATAACCACAACAGTTGGTAGAATCATCCTATCAGAGAAACAAAAAGCCCTGCTCATTCAGAAAGCAGAGGATTTCTTCCGTGGGGAGGTGGCAGGGAAGACTCTGCCCAGGAAGCAGGGCTTGCCCTGGGGATGAGTCCCTCAGGGCAGTGGGTGAGATAATGGGAGCAGGGTATTTTGAGGGAGAGCAGAGGACTGGGTGTTGGGTTCTTCCTGGGGTTTCTCTCTCTCTGTGTTGTGGGTGGAAACAAGAGGTGGGTGCCCTGACGCTGCACCCAGTGGTGAGGCTGTGGCCTGAGAATTGAGCATCATGCACAAGATAAAAGGACAGGGGTTTATTCACAAAGGAGGGGAAAGGAATGGAGGATTAGGGAGAGGGCAAAGGGGAGTTGGAGAAGGGAAGCACTCAGCTGCTGACTCTGCCACTGGGGCAGAGACTCCCAGGTGTTGTTGCTCTTCCGGCTTGCAGCCTTCACCACTTTGGAGGCCCTGCGCTTGACTTTTGGACACTTGCCTCTCTGGAGTCTTGCTTCTCGAAGCTGTTGGTCCATGTAGGATATCCGGCATTGTAGAAATCGGGGTCGGACAGAGATGGCAGGCGGGTTGAAGTCTGATGAAGGCAGGTCAGAGGAAGGCTGAGGGCTAGGCTAGGCAGACAAGTAAGTGGGCCTGGGGCCCTTAAGGCACTGCAAGGACCCAGTGAGCTTCTCTTGGATGGTGTTCAGAACAGCTGCTGAACTCTGAGCTCCAGAGTTTATATGGCCTGACAGCCAGCCAATCAGGGGAACAGGGTTGGATCAGAAATGACCAATCAGGCACCAGGGGGGCTTTAGATGCTACCATACCTTCAGTGCCATCTTGGCCCCCTCGATGGGAGGGGGGAAGAGTGAGATACCCTGATGAATGGCAAACGTGACCCTTTGCTATCTTGCCCCATAGGATTCAATGGGAGCAAATGACCCAGATATAGGGTAAGGGTCATTTGCCCCAGAGGAGAGGGGTTGGTCCTCCAAGTAGGCTAGATAAACCCCTGGGACCGGCCATGTTTTGGGGTACTCTCTATCCCCCTGGGAATTCCAACACTGGGGACTAAAAATTACCAAGAATGCTCAACAATCACCAAAGTAAGTCATCTGGTGGGAACACAGGTTATTTGACGGAGAATGTTATAGTCAGTTTTCTGTTACTGTAACAAATACTTAAGGTCAGTTAACTTAAAGAGAGGAAGGGTTTATTCTGGCCCTCAGTTTTGAAGGTTTCAGTCTAAGACAGATTGGCCCCAGTGCTTTGGGCTGTGGTTTCACAGTATATCATATGTGCACATGTGGTGGAGAAGGTCATTTCAACTCATTGTTGGGAGTGAGACAGAAAGAGGAAGAGACTGGAGTCCCATATCCCCTTTAAGAGCACATCTCCAATAACCTAAAAGCTCCCGCTAGACATACCTAAGGTTCCACCACCTCCCAATAGTGCCAGGCTGAGGACTAAACCTTTAACACATGGGCCTTTGGGGGCCATTTCAGATCCCAACAGCAAAGAGACAAAATGGGAGTCAGGTTGGGGTTAGGGTCAGAGGTCTTTGAAAGATGGCATGAGGACTGATGCTTCAGCATTCAGCAGTGATGCCTGTGGAGAACAGGGAGCACCTAAGTTATGTTGTAGCTTTAGGGAGTGGGTTCACAGGCAGGGAGGCCAGTTGTGGGAACGTGTTGTCATAGGCTGACACATGCTGAGGCATGGCAGTGGGAATGGAGAGGGCCAAAAGTGGGAGCCAGCAGGGATGAAGGGGTCAGTGGGATGCTGGCCAGCAGGAAATGGCACTGAAGAGGCCCCATGGTGTGAACCGACCACTTGGAGGCTGCCATGGTGGGGTAGTGAGTGCTCTCTGGAGGTGCAGGAAAGATGGGTCTGCCAGTGAGTCATCTTGGAGAATGAATGAGACCAATGGCCTGAATTATGAGGCTGGGATTTGAGTGAGCAATTTGTGGAGAGTTAACAGGTGTGGCTGGGAGAACAGCAGGGGTGACAAAGAGGTGTGGGCTGGAAAGCAGAAGAGGGGACTGAGTCCAGAGCCCTGGGGAGTGGTCAGAGGGAAAGAGGAGGGAGAAAGGAGCTGTGCAAGAGGGCAGGGGGAGAAGGCTGGCACCAGGAGCCGAACCAGAACCATGCCAACTCATGGAGATGAAGGAAAGAAGGGAGAACAGTCGCCCCTTGGTATCTGCAGGGGTTTGGTTTGAGCCTCCATTGGATATGTAAATCTGTGGATGCCCAAGTCTCTTATTCAAATGGCGTACCCTGTGCATATAACCTATACACATCCTCCTTATACTTTACTCCATCCTAAGATTATTTATAACACCTCATACAATGTCAGAGCTGTGTAAATAATTGCTATGCTGTGTTGTTTAGGGAACAACGGCAGGGAAAAGGTCTGTACAGTAGTCATAACTTTTTTTCTGAGTATTTTTGATTCATGTTTGGTTGAACCTGCAGATGCCCAGGGCCAGCTGTCATTAACCTCTGTCAGTTTGATCTTTTAACCTTAGCCCAGTGGTTGTTTTATTATGGTTGTCTGGTGGTAGTTTCAAAGGTGTTTCTCTCTGGGGCCTTAAAACAGTGCTGGTGGGCAGGCATAGCTTGCTTTTCTTTTTCTTTTGTTCTGCGATTGCCTTATTGCGCTAAGGGATACATTGCATACATTGCCGTTTGACATCTTTTTTTTTTTCTTTTTGGTATTGGGGGTTGAACTCAGGGCCTCACACCTGCATGCTTTGCAAGTGCTGGGCCACTGAGATGCACCCCCAGCCCATTTTTTTACTTTTTGAGACAGGTTCTCACTAAGTTACACAGACTACCTCTGGTCTTGAACTTGTGATCCTCCTGTCTCTGCCTCCCGAGCTGCTGGGATTACAGGTGTGTGCCACAGCACCCGGCCTGTTTCTACAAATTTGACTACTCTGGATCCTTTGTATAAATGGAATCATACAATATTTGTCTGTTTCTGTCTGAGTTATTTCACTTTCATTAATGTTTCCAAAGATCATCCATGTTGTAGCATGTATCAGAGTTTTGTTCCTTTTTATGAATGTATAATATTCACTGAATGGATACACTGTTATTGTGTTTGTTGTTAGGTGCTGTTGAGTTGGGTCTAACTCATAGCAACTCTATGTACAATAGAACAAAATATTACTCAACACTGGGTCATGCCCAGCACTATGTCTGTCAGTGCTTCTCTGTTATTCATAGGGTTTTTGATGGCTGATTGTTTCAGGAGTGGGTTGCTGGGTCCTTCTCTCACACACCCAGTTGTTTCCCATTCAAGCATTGACCAGGCCCAACCCTGCTCATCTTCTGATATCAGATGGGCTCAGATGCCAGGGTGATATGGCTATATACACAGATATACTTGTTGTTGTTGTTGTTGTTGTTAGGTGCTGTCGAGTCACTCATAGCAACCCGTATAGGGTTTTCAATGGCTGATTGTTTTGGGATTGCCATGTCCTTCTCCTATATGGATATACTATATTCTATTTATTCATTCATCTGTTGGTGGATGCTTGGGTTGCTTATGTCTTTGTGATATTGTGAATAATGCTACAATGGAACATTGGTGTACGTGTAGCTGAGAGTATGCTTTGAATTTGGGGAGTATGGGACTATGGGCAGAATTGCTAGATTATGTGGTGATTTCTGCCCACTTTTTGGTGGAACCAACCAACTATTTTTTTCACAGTAGCTGCAATATTTTACATTCCCACCAGTAATGATCCAGGGTTCTAATTTCTCTGCAACCTCCCTGACACCTGTTATTTTCCATTTCTTTCTCTCTCTCTTTTTGGTAATAGCCATCCTAGTGGGTGTGATGTGTCATTGTGGGACTGATGTGCATCTCCATAATGACTAATATGTTGAACATCATTTTATGTGTTTATTAGTCATTTACATATCTTTTTTGGAAGAATGTCTATGCAAGTCCATTGTCCAGTTTTGATTGAGATAGTTTGGTTTTTTATTGCTGACTTGCAGGAGATCTTTATATATTCTGGATATATGGTTTGCGTATGTTTTTTCCCATTCTATGCATAGTGTTTCCATTCTGTTGATAGTGTTCTTTGATGCAGAGGAGTTTTTAATTTTGATGTAGTTAATTCATTTGTTCATTTTTGTTCCTTACATACTTAGTGTCATATCCAAGAAATCATTGCCAGATTCGAAGTCATGAATATTTACACCTACAGTTTCTTCTAAAACTTCTTTTACTTCTTCTAAGACCTCTCTTTTACCTCTTATTATTAGATCTTTGATCCATTTTGAGTTTGTTTTTGTATGTGGTATAAGGTAAGAGTCCAACTTCCTTCATCTCTGTATGGATACCTAGTTTTCTAGTACTGCTTGTTAAGAAGACTCTGTTCCATCTTGAGTGGTCTTGGCACTCTTGTAGAAATCCAATTGATCATATCAGTGAGGACTTATTACTAAGCTGTTATATTCCATTGGTCTGTGTATCTGTTCTATTGCCAGTCCACATTGTTGCAATTACTGTAGCTTTGTAATAAGTTTTGGAATCAGGATGTGTGAGTCTTCCAACTTTCTTCTTTTTAGAGATTGTTTTGGCGATTCAAGGCTATGAAATGCAATATAAATTCTATTATATTTTTTCTATTTCTGCAGAAAAATGCCATTGGAACTTTGATAAGGGTTATGTTTAATCTCTAGATTATTTTGCATAACATTATCATCCTAACAATATTCAAGTCTACTGCTCCAATCCATAAACATAGATGTCATTCAATTTATTTATGTCTTAGTTAGCTTCTTTCAGCAGTTTTATAATTTTTAAAAAATAATTTTTATTAGTGTATATTAATTGTATGAAATAATGGATTTGATTGAGATTTTATAATACATATAATACATATAATGTAGTTTGATCATATCTACCCCTTCTAACTCTTTTATACTCCATCCCGACTCCCCTGTAACCACTATTTTCTTTTTGAATAGTGCTCATTTGACTTTCCTGTTTTTTCCCTAGATTTCCACATATGAGAGAAAACATATAATATTTGTCTTTGTGAGTCTGACTTATTTCACTTAGTGTAATGTTCTCCATTTCCATCTATGTTCCTAAAAATGATGTGATTTCATTCTTCTTTGTGGATGAGTATTATTCCACATTCTTGATATAGGGAAGGAAGGAAGGAAGGAAGGAAGGAAGGAAGGCAGGCAGGCAGGCCGGCCCACCTGAATCTTTGAAACTACTAGAGGAAAACACAGGGGAAACACCTATGTTTGATGGGCACCTAGAGTGACTGTATAACTTGACTGTCGTGAATAGCACTGTGCTAAACATGGGTGTAGTGGTACCTCTAATGTATGCTGACTTTGGTATAGCTAGATCATGTGTTGATTCTGTGTTTGTTTTTTTTTTTTTTTCATTGTTTGTGGTACTTGGAGTTTGAACCCAGGGCCTTTCACATACTTTGCAAGTGCTCTGTCACTAGGCTATACCCCCAGCCCATTTTTTATTTTTTATTTTGACACAGGGTCTCACTAAGTTACACAGGCTGCCTCTGGCCTCAAACCTGAAATCCTCCTGCCTCTGCCTCCCAAGTCACTGGGACTACAAGAGTACACCACCACACCTGGCTGTTTTTAGTTTTTCAAGGAAACTCCATACTGATTTCCATAGTGGCTGGACTAATTTACATTTCCACTAACAGTGTAAAGGGCTGGGATTTAGCTCAGTTGGTAGAGTGCTGCGCTGCAGTCTCTGAGGTCCTGAGTTCAATTCCCAGTGCTGCAAAAATGGGAGAAGGACCTGGCAGTCTACTCCCAAGGCAATCCCGAAACAGTCTGCCATTGAAAACCCTATGAGGGTCGCTATGAGTCGGATACCGACTTGACGGCACCTAACAACAACAGTGTAAAAGTGTACCTTTTTTCGCTACATGCTCTCCAGCATTTGTTATTTCTTTTTGATGGTTACCATTCCGACTGGGGTCAGATGGAATCTCAGTGTAGCTTTGATTTGTATTTCCATGAAGGTTAAAGATGAACATTTTTCCTGGGATTTATAGGCCATCTGTACTTCTTTTGAAAACTGTTTAGTTTATTTGTCCATCTATTGATTAGATTATTTGTTCTTTTGGTATTTAACTCTTTGAGTGCTTTATATGTTCTGGATATTAATATTTTGTCAGATGAATAGCTGGTACCAATTTTCTCCCATTCTGGAGACTGTCTCTTCACTCTGTTAATCATTTTCTTTGCTGTGGAGAAGCTTTTTAATTTCATGCCATTCCACTTGCTAATTCTTGCTATTATTTCCTGAGTTGTTGTAGTCCTGATCAGCCATTCATTCATTTTGTTTTAACTAGTCATCAAAACCACATCACAAAGGACCAAAAAGCCAATTAAAAGGGAGTCTTTATTAAGTGGTCACCCATGGAGGACTAATGTCTCTCTAAAACCTGTGGCTCTGAGGAACAGTTATGGGGGCCTTATAAAGGCAAAAGCCACATCCTGTGGGGCAGGCTTTACATTTAGGGGCTTTTCCTTGTTCCTGACATGGGTCATGTAGGTGATTGGAAGCAATAAGCATTTGGTAATGCGAAGCGATAAGCATTTGGTACTGAAGTGATTAAAAGTTAACATTAACATATGACTTAGAGTATAAACAAACCACATTCCTGACCTAACCTTTGTATGTGATAGAAGCAGAGCAGGCAGTTTAAAATTTTCCATTTCCACTAGCATCTTACCTAGGATGGTGTCAATCCTTTTTACTTAGTGGCCTTTTACAATCGTCTATGCCTATATGTTGATGTGTTTCCCCTGTGTTTTCCTCTAGTGGTTTCAAAGATTCAGGTGGGCCAGTCAGCCAGCTAGCCAGCCTGCCAGCCTGCCTGCCTGCCTGCCTGCCTGCCTGCCTGCCTGCCTGCCTGCCTCCCTCCCTCCCTCCCTCCCTTCCTTCCTTCCTTCCTTCTTTATGTCATTGTCGGGGCTTGAATCCAGGTCCTCACACATGTAGGCAAATGATCTACCACTTAGCCACATCCCCAGCTCTGGAAAGATTTAAGTCTTACATTAAGGTCTTTGATCCATTATGAGTTGACATTTGTACAGGGTGAGAGATAGGGAACTAGTTTCAGTCTTTTACATATAGATATCCAGTTTTTCCAGCATGATTTGTTGAAGAGACTGTCTTTTCTCCAATTTTTGTTTTTGGCACCTTAGTAGAGAATCAGCGGGCTGTTGCTGTGTCGGATTATTTCTGGATCCTCCATTCCATTGGTCTGTGTGTCTGTTTTTGCATCAGTACCGTGCTATTTTAGTGATACTGTAGTATAATTTGAAATAGGGCATTGCTCTTTTTACTCATGATTGCTTTGGCTATTTGGGGGCTGTTGTGCTTCCATATGAGTTTTAAGCTGTTTTTTCAGCTCTGTGAAGAATGTCATTGGAATTGTGATGCGAATGGCATTGAATCTATAGATTACTTTTGGTAATTAGGCCATTTTAACAGTATTAATTCTGTCAATCCACAAACATGAGAGATCTATTTTTCTAGTTTCTTCAACTTCTTTTTCAATGCTTTATATATTTCTTTCACCTCCTTGCTTAGGTTTACTCCTAGGTGTTTTATTCTTCTTGAGGCTAATGTGAATGGCACAAGAGGAAGAATTAGGGTATTGGGCAAGAGGTGTGCATAATTAATCAATCCTGGTCAAAGTGTGGTCTGCTTGACCATTGCCTCAGTTCTAATTCTACAGGGCAGGCTGAGGAAGTTGCTATCACTGTTACCACTTGAGAGGAGCAAGCTGGTTCCCACTGGATGATTCCTCCTGCTCCAGGGTGAAGCCTCACCATCATGGATAAGTGCCTTATTTAGGGGGTGGGCTTTCTGCAAGGTTTGTCATTGTTTGGGGCTGGTTTTGGTCTCTTGTCATAAAGATGTCTCTGTGGGTCAGTCCTCTGGTTCCTGGAATCCAAAGTGACTGAAGATTTAGGACAATGACTGGAGACCTTTAGGTACCTCTAGGGGGTTTGGAACAGGACATTGTAAAAGCCAACAAAAATATGCATCAGTCTGCATGCTTTCAGGCTTGAAGGGAGATGAGATAGGTTAAGTATCACTTCTTTTATTTTTATTTATTTAATTAATTTATTTTTAATCCTCTCGCTTTTCATTCATTTAGATATACTGATATTTTCATCAACTTGAAATGGAAGAGAAGTTGGTCAATAAAAGCCATTTCATATACATAATATACAGAAATTATTTTGAAAGTCTGTTCATATAACAGATTCTTTTGGTACTAACTAAGAATTAAGATGAAAATAATTGACTAGAAATAAAACCATCACTAAACCAAGATATACAGGAACTGTACTTCATTGCAGGAAAAAATATCCAAATAATTCTTATTGTGTTAGAAGAATAAAGTACATTTGTCATAGTATACATTATCCTATTCCCTTAAGTCAAGGACTATTTAAAATCTTTAAATTAAAAAAGTTTACTTCTGTCTGTACATTCAGGAATAATCATATCACTGGTTATATATGTAAGAGATATGCTCAATGTTGATAATAAAGACACAGTAGAATCAAAGACTTTAAGTTTTATCTTGGCAAGGAATATTCTTTCTGCAGAGAGGGTGCCAGCTGCAGATCTAATAAGCAAGCAAGCACATAAGTGGGAGGTCAGTGTGGTCTTTTATTTCCTAATGCAATGCTTATTATGATGGTCTCACGCAGTTGGTTAGGGTTTGACCTCACAATCTTGACTAAACCCAATTGGTTAATAGTGGGAAGGAGAAAATGTGGTGGGAGTCTTAGATTTTCTAGAGGACAAAGAATTTAGAAAGAAGAAAGAAACTTTATAAGTGTGGGCATGTCTGACCATGTGGAGGGAGACAAAGAGGCTTGAGGGAGAGCAGAGAGTCCTTAGGACATGAAATATGGGGTGGGTGTAAAGTAGGGCAATAATTTGTATAAAAGTAAGTATAGATTACTTATATTTTCACAGTTTCTCCCTCTATGTAGTTTTTATTCTGTTCTTCAAACTCTTCTAATAGAAAAGAGCTCTGTTGTTTCTGAGTGTCTAAAAGAAGGAAATTTTCCCAATAAGGAGGTAGAGTTTGATTGGTTAAGGCTGTCTCAATTAGTCTTTGGAGTAATCCCCTCACACAAGGTATTAATAACCTACTAATAACAATAACTGACTAATATTAACACCCCAAATACTATGATCAAAAGAGTGAGAATTGAGGATACAAATCCCATCCATCTTCCAAACTATTGTACTATTAGCTTAGAAAATGGACCACCTATGCCAGAATTTTCAGCTAATTCATTTGTTAGGGTAGTTCAGCCTTGTAAAGCTTTAGTAATTGCACCATCAAGGCAGTGTTATTGGGAATACAGGTGCAGCACTGAGTGCCCAGCATTACACATACCTCATCTTTTTCCGCTAACATCGTATCTAAGGTTAATCTATTTGCCCATGTCATTTGACTAGTCACTGCTAATTGCTCAAATATACCCTTAACAGTGGTATTGTGGATATAATTTATGAACCTTTGTTGGTTATAAATTAATCCAATCTACATTTTTATTAACAGTGGGCCACCAAAATAGGGCTGATCTGAATCCTGCCACAATTTGATTTCTTTTGTTAAATTCACTGAGTATTCCCTGGGGAACTCCAGTGCTGTCAATATAGATAACAGAGATCAAATGAGCCTTTAGGAATTTCTAATTCTCTTTTGGTTTGACAGCTTTGTTTTAGGAGGGGGAGTTGGTGAAATGCCAGGGTGAAAGGAACAGCCAGTTTGACTAAAGTACAAGTGCCACTCTGTTTATCCAGAAGAGTGTCTAATAGTTTTTTCTCACAGTACCACCTGATGTCATTTCTTGGGATGGTCAGAGCAAACGGATTTTGGAGATTTTCATATGCTAGACTCCTTTCACATCTTGTCAAAGTTCCCATGGATATCACATTCCCCCCTTGTGATATGAGACACAAAATGAAATTGACTTCTGAGGTCAGTGGCCAATGGTCCTCAGGGTCTGACCCGCAGGCCTTTATTTTCAGGAAACCCTAGTGACGGTGTTCTGTAAGAGTCATCATCCCAAGTTTTGGGATTCTGAAAGACAGCAATCATTCAGTTTATGCCCTTGATGTCTATGATCCAACCAGGGGGGCAGGATATGATCTGGGCTTCCAGCCTCCCTCTTGCACAAGCGTAGCAGTCGCTCTTATTTAATGTGCAGACAGAATATTTGATCCATTTTATCCAGGCATTTTTATCTTTGTAACCTATTTCTGTTGTTATGGTCTGTTTTAAATCTTTAATGTATGTCTCTTTTCTGTGGGGTAGCCGTCTATCCTTGATATTAGGTAGTCCATCAGATCTCCTTCCAAGTACCACAAAGACCATGACAATCTCATTGTCCTTCCCTGTATTGCCTCATCCTATACAAGAGGAGTAGAGACCCCCCCAGGGTGATAGGGACAAAGGTACTTCTCTGCGGATGAGAGTTGTCTTTGATTGTCTAAGCTCCCATAAGATATGACTTGGCATTTATCAAAGCTGATGTTTGGAGGAAAGGATGAAGTGGCAATGCTAATAATAAAGTAGCTCGAGGTAGCAGAGGGGAAGGAGAAGAGAAGAAAGCATTGTTGTTGTTGTTGTTAGGTGCCGTCATGTTGGTATCCGACTCATAGTGACCCTCTGTACAACAGGGGAAACACTATTGTCAGTGCTTCTCTGTTGTTCATAGGGTTTTCAATGGCAGATTGATTTTTGGGAGGGGGTTGCCAGGTCCTTTTCCCAAGCCTATAGCATCTGGTGTTCCCAGGTGGTCTCCCATCCAGGTACTAACCAGGCCCGACTCTGCTTAGCTTCCGAGATCTGACGGGATCGGACGCCACAGGGCTACCGCTGCAGGCAGAAGAAAGCATATTAGTTTTAAATTCCTCGAAGGGCCTGGCAATCCACTCCCAAGGCAATCCCGAAACAGCCAGCCATTGAAAACCCTATGAGGGTCGCTATGAGTCGGACGCCGACTCGACGGCACCTAACAACAACAACAACAAGAGGTAGCTTTACAGGGGTGAGTCTTGGAGTAATTGTCCGTCTTATCTCAGCTGTTCAAAGAGCAGTCTCAGTAGTAAAGAGTACCAAGAAGGGTCCCTCCCTAGCACGCTCAAGTTTTCCCTCCTTCTCCCTCTTGATCAGAACATTGTCATCTGGTCAGTGTGGAGGTATTGAAAACTCAAGGGGAGGCACCTGCACAGGAAGACCCTATTTTCTGAGAGAAACCAGAGGAGATGACACGCTGAGTATCTAGTTTCTGCGAAATTGATCTTTGGTTTCAAAGATAGGCATATCAGAGGAGCTATTTAGATATGGCAATCTGTATGGTATCTCATGAAGACAGAGACCAATGTCTCTCCAAGGAGTGTACAAATTCTCAGCAAATCCGTTGGGAGGCATTTAGTCCAAGGTAACCTGGTCTCTAGGATTTATTTGGTCAGGGGACTCTTGAGTCTGGTTGATCCTTTCTGTTTTCCCAGAGGAAAGGAGATGTCAGGGGGTTTGGTATTTCCATTTAATTTCCCCTAATATTGGCTATAAAATGTCTTCCATTATCTGAGTCAATGTTCTTAACTAGATTAAATCTAGGGATTATTGTTGCCATTAATACCTTGATTACATTATTAGCCATTGTCTCAGGTAAAGGAATAGCTTTCATCCAATCTGAACACTCTGGGAGGGATGTAACCCAGGATTTCGATTTCCACAGAATCTGGGCATATTTTATTGTGCACCAACAAAATGAACAAACACAAAATTAGATACATCATGATTAAGCTTTGGGCATTCCATGGGATGGGAACTCATGAAGTTTGAAATCATTTATTTAATCTTGGACCTTTATTTTCCTTATTGTTTAAGATTGTGTCTTCGAGGGAAAGCAATTTTTATTCCCCAGAATTAGTTATGTTTTAAAAGACAGAAGCTCCTCTTACATCTCTCTGTAACCTGAAAGATAGCTGGTCTTTCAGGCTTACTTAGGATAAAGGAGAAGCTCCCCTGAACCATTGCTAGGGGAGAGAGAGGAAGGTTATTTTACAATCTCAGGAATCTGCCTGGATTTCAGTTTCTCTAAGGTAAAAGGTAGGAGAAAGACATGACAATCTACTCTCCAGGTAATCCTGAAACAATCAGCCATTGAAAACCTTGTGAGGGTCTCTGAGTCAGAAACGACTCCCACCTAACAACAACAAGGTAAAAGGAGGGCTGGGATTTAGCTCAGTTGGTAGAGCACCACTCTATAGTCTCTGAGGTCCTGGGTTTGATTCCGACCACCACAAAAATGGGAGAAGCACGTGACAATCCACTTCCAAGGCAATCCTGAAATAATCATCCATTGAATACCCTGTGAGGGTTGCTATGAGTCAGACATGCCTGGATGGCTCCTAACAACAACAACAACAAAGGTAAAAGGTTCTGGCCCCAGTGGAAGGGGAGAGGATCTAACAATTAAATCCATAGCTCTAATAACTGTTTGGCTTGGGTTTAGATCAGTTGGTAGAGCACTGCTCTGTACTCTCTGAGGCCCTGGGTTCAATCCCCTGCATTGGCAAAATGGGAGAAGGACGTGACAATCTACTTCCGAAGCAATTCTGAAACAACCAGCCATTGAAAACCCTATGAGGGTCTCTATGAGTCAGAGTCAACTTGAGGGCACTTAACAACAACAAAAAATCTTGTACTTGTTTTTTAAAGTATGAATCAAGGTGTAAAATTTACATCTTAAAGACTAAAGAGCTTAGTCTAACTTTATAATGGCTCTTTTCAGTGTACATCCAGCCAAAGCTGAAAAATTCAAAGGCTAAGACTTCTTCTGTAAGTCTTTAGGTGAAACTTCCCTTTAAAAGTTAACCAACAGAGGGGGAGATGTCTCTACTAATGGCTTTGTCTCCCACATGGAAATAAGAAAGTCACTTTAAACATCCAAAAATTTGGAATGGCCTTCATCTTTCTCCTGTTTTGTATTGAATGCCTTGGAAACATTTTGAAGCTGGGGAACAGACTCTCTAATCCCTTGAATTATCATTTCCTTGAGGTCTCTCAAGTGGCCCCTGTGAGCTGGATTATTATTCTCCTGATATTTTAACATTAGTCCCAAAGGACTATTAGGGGGAATCTTATCTTTATTTTTATATGTATTTTCTCTCTGTCTCACTTTTTATTACTCTTATTACCTATCATGGTTATCTGGCTGTTTTTGAGGCTAAGTCCCCCTTACTGAGGATTTCTTGCACTTGTTCTCAGGTGTTCAACCCTCCTTACTGGAAGTTTCTTATACTCATTCTTGAATGCTCAACCCCTCACTTATCAGAGGTTTCTGGCATTTGCTTTGTGCCACCCATCATGTCTCAAATATATACACAGCCTCTGGGATGTACCGGACCACCAAGGGTTACTTTGTTGCCTGCACAACATTTCCTACGTTGGCCATGCACAGAGTTACCTGGTAGCTGCTTACCTGTGTTGCTGAGAGTATGGATTTATTCATTACCCTGAGAGGCTCTGGTTATCTCTGCCTGAGAGTTGCTGCAACCAGATGGCAGGCAGGATGTGTCTCCTTCAGGAGAGAGGATCAGAGTTCTTCCCAGGGGGGATTAGGATCCTGGACAAGTGCCCATAAATTATTAGAGATGTACTCAATGTCGATAATAAAGACACAGTGGAATTAAAGATTTTAAGTTTTGTCTTGGCAAGGCATATTTCTACAGAGAGGGTGCCAACTGCAGATCTAATTAGCAAGCAAGCACAGAGGCTGAGGTCAGTCTGGTCTCTTATTTCCTAATGCAATCCCTATGACTGGGTCTTACCCAGTTGGTTAGGGTTTTGACCTCACAATCTTGGCTAAACCTGACTGGCTAATAGTTGTTAGGTGCCGTCGAGTTGAGTCTGACTCATAGAGACCCTGATAGAGTTTTCAATGGCTGACTGTTTCGGGATTGCCTTGGGAGTGGGTTGCCACGTCCTTCTCCCATTTTGCGGTGCTGGGAATCAAACTCGAGACCTCAGAGACTGCAGAGCAGCACTCTACCAACTGAGCTAAATCCCAGGCCCTGGCTAATAGTGGGAAGGAGAAAAGGAGGGAGGAAGTCTTAGATTTTCTAGAGGACAAGGTGTTTAGAGAGAACAAAGGAACTTTACAAGTCTGGGCACGTCTGGTGATGGGGAGAGAGATAAGGAGGATTGCAGTAGAGAAGAGAGTCCTTAGGATATGAGATACGGGCAAGGTGTAACATAGGATAATAATCTGTATAAAAGTATATCGTAAGAAAAGAGTACTTGTATTTTCACACATACAATTCTCTCCTGGTGCAAAAAAAATCTGTTTTGTTTTCTAAAGTCTAAGCCAAACCACTAACAGCAATTTAATTACCCAGCTGTAAACCAGAGAGGTATAGAAACTGAGTAGTAAAATTGTATTTCTTGCCTATGGTACTCAGCTAGTCTATTTTCTTCATTTAATAAAAGAACTAGTCAGCACTATTGGTCAAGATGATAATTTCATTACTGTAGCAAATGACAGAAAATGTGAATGAAGAGTTCCTAATGTTCTGGCAATCTTTGACATTCTTTAGTATAATCCTTAAAACTGTATGCCTAGAAAGGACTAGGAAGCAAATACAGGAGGTAGAGGCAAGTATATAAAGAGAATGCTGAGACAGCTACGTTATACTTGTATTTGTGGAAAAAAAAAAAAAAAAACCAAACTGCTGTGTATTCTGCTCAGTTTACCAAAAGAAGCAGTGAGGGCAGACATTAGTGCCAGTGAAACCTGATTATTGTTGTTGTTGTACATCTGTGAAAAACTTCCTTTTGACTAAGAAACTCAACAGGAATTTTAAAGGTCACAGGCCAGAAATTATAATAGTAATTGGTATAATCTTTCTCAATTAGACAAATCAAGTTGAAGACAAATGTTAAAATACCTATCAGTCTGAACAGTTACCAACCTATCATATATCTTATTGTTCCAATTGAATTTTGATTTAAAAAATCCATCAAACTTTTAATAAGAGGTACCACAGCTGGAAGTGATGGAAATAAATTAGTTCCCCACTCCCTAAAAAGACATGGTCTAACCTTTAAAGCATAAAAAGCTATACAGCATTTTTTTACAGAGTAACCAGTGTTCTTACAAAAAGCAAAGCAGTTTTAGATTCATGATGCTACACTGTATCAGTGGTGAAGTAGGAGGCATAAGAACATATGCATTAACTAGGCATTTTCTGTCTAATCAGTCTGCACGGTTATCATTCAATTCTGGGCAATATGTAGTGACTGGTATGCATTTTGGTACTCAAGTCATGAATTGTGGAGAACTAGAAGCAGTGTATTATCATAACAGGGTTTGTATTTGACAAACCACAAGGTTGAGCATATTCTATGAATTTTGTGATTTGTTTTGCTGTTGCTCACTTTTTGTAGATCCTTTATTTGATTCTTCAGTATTCATGCTTTCTCCATCTGCAGTCTCTAAGATTTCTTCCTCTTCCTCGTCATCATGTAGGTCTTTGAAATTAATTGTCTAGCTAAGTTAATATTTAGTCCTTCATCGTAGTGAGGCTTGTTTTTATTTCAGGTTGTTGCTTTTTTCTTGCCGGTGAGGTGAGAGGTCACTAGCTTCCTCTCCACTGCTTTCTTGTTCCCGAATCTGATACTTTGGCTCTGAGTCTTCAGCAGCAGCTACTTTCTTAGCTAAAATATCTGGTCATGGCTTCAGTGACTTCTGAATGACTATGTGCATTTTCATCATCACTTGCCATACTAAGGTAAGGAATGTTTGGTTCATCTATTTTCACTAAACCATAGTCTTTGTCTGTTGGATGACATGTTGTTGCCACGATGTTCATTTCATCCCACTTCTGGGGCTTTTTACTCAGCTCCTCCACGTTTCTGCAAGGCAGTATAGTATGCCTGTGAAGAAGTCGTACAGATCTTGTTCTTCAAGATTCCTTTGATAGGCTGGTGTGAGTTCTTCGGGGCTGCCATTGCTGGTGAGCGGCTGCCCCCTCAGCGTTGCTGCTGGTGTGGGGTCCAGAGAGAGAAGGGTTGGGTGCTATAAGATTGTGGCAGTGCTCAGGACTAAAGTGGCCCCACCTGTTGTCACAGAAATGACTGTGGGGGTCACCATCACAACACAATGGCTATGATGTCACAGCTAGTGGCTCTTTGCCGCCAGCATTTTTTCTCCCTTTATTGTTAAATGTTGGTGGAGTACAGAGTAATACAGCATTTGCTTTTTTCCATTATGCAGCTATTACATCACTTTTGGTTACACTTTTATCAACTTATAAGGTTATTTGTGTTATGTTCCCCTATTTTTCCCATGTACTCATGAAATTGCATCATTTATATTGAGATTATCTTCTCCCCCTTTATCCCTCTACATTATTTTTCTTCCCCATCCCACCTTCCGCCATCTTCACTTCCATTTTCTAATGTCCTTCCTCCTTTCTACTCTTTATATTATCCCTTCTTCACTAAGTTTAACTGTGCATTTTTATATATCAACTTATGTATAGGTTTTTTCTTCGTTTAAGTAAGATTCAGCTCCCACATATGAGTGAGAACTTCTTTTTCTCTTTTTGAGCTTGTGTTTGTTCACTTAAGATGATATTCTCCAGTTCCATCTATTTTGCTGCAAATGACATTATTTCATTTTTTATTCCTGAGTAGTATTCCATTGTGTGTATGTACCATATATTTTTATCCATTCTTCTGTTGATGGGCATCTTGGTTGGCTCCACACCCTTGCTTGTGAAGAGTACTGCACTGAATATGGAGATGCAGGTGCAGGTGTGATGATTTGTCTCCTTCTGGGTATATTCCCAGTTGTGGTATAGCTGGGCCATATGGTCGTTCTATTTTTAGTTTTCTGAGGTATCTCTGTATTGATTTCCAAAGTGGTTGAACCAACATACAGCCCCACCAACAGTGTAAGAGGGTTCCTTTTTCTCCACATCCTTGCCAGCATTTGTTGTTATTTGTTTTGTTGATCTTTGCCGCCAGCACTTTACCTGTGGTCCATGGAGGGAGGCTGGCATACTCTCACTGGTTTTTAGGTAGATACTCTTTGAATAATTTAATATGCCTATGTGCAGAGTCTTGCAGGTAACTGATCTGAAGTAAAGGAGACAGATGCAAAATGAAGGCAAAGACACTAGCTTTTAAAAAAATGTTTATTTAGTTTTTTTTTGGTGGTACTGGGGGTTGAACCCAGGGCCTTGCGCTTGCATGCTTTACAAGTGCTGGACAACTGAGCTGCATCCCCAGCCCATTTTTTCACCTTTTGAGACAGGGTCTCACTAAATTACACAGACTGCCTCTGGTCTCGAACTTGTGATCCTCCTGCCTCTGCCTCCCAAGTCACTGTGATTACAGGAGTGTGCCATGGTGCCCTGCTAATTTAATTTTTTTTTGGTGGTACTTAGGGGTTGTTCTCAGGGCCTCACACATACTTTGCAAGTGTTCTACCACTAGGCTGCGCCCTCAGCCCATTTTTAATTTTTTTAAATTTTGAGACAAGGTCTCACTAAGTTACACAGGCTACCTCTGGCCTTGAACTCACCATCCTCCTGGTTTAGCTTCCTAAGTGGAACCTGGGATCCTACTTCCTCAACTTCCTGAGTTGCTGGGATCAGAGGCATGCACCACTGTGCCCAGCTGATGCTAGGGTTTTATCCTGCCTTTAGTTATTCTCCTTTTAGTTCCCCAAGTGAATCAATGCTTCTTTAGCAAAGATGTTTCTAAGTACCTGTTCCAGTATGATGAGGAAAGAAGCCAGTCTGTAGGAAGCAGGGGTGAGGTGGGGGTGACAACTGTTGTTATTTTTCCATAGCAGGGAAGGCAGGAGATGGCGCCCAGCTACCCCTGGGTGAGCTGGTCTGGAGGATGACCCTGGATGCAGACTCTCTACAGGGTTTGCATCAGTAAGCTCTCCAGGACCATGTCCTCCTCCCATACCAGGGCTGAATGCTATGGACTATCCTTTCTCTCCATCTTACTTACAAAACTGGATTTCATGGAGAATGGCTACCAGAAGGCATGCAGGGCTAGTTTTGGCTGTTTGTTTTTATTCTTTACATAACGCACTAAAGAATGAGCCTGGCTGCAGCACATACTGGGGGTGCCCATGAGCAGGTGGTGGGAAGGAGCACTCACAGCTGGAGGGTCTTCAGACAAGTGTTTGGTCACCCGGACAGATGTTACAGTGGAGGGCTTACTCTCCTGCAGGCCTGGCTGTGGGCCAGGGATTGATTGAAGTTTTAGTGCTCTAGAGCACAGCTGAGTGATTGTAGTTAATAATAATTTATTGCATACTTCAAAACAGCTACAAGAGAGAACTTTGAATCCCCCAACACAAAGAAATGATAAATGTTTGAGGTGACAGATATGCCAATCATCCAGGGAGTGAAACATCACACTGCACTCCAGGAATAGATGCAATTGTCATGTATCTATTAAAAAAATTGAGTGCTTTATGCAAAGCCAATGCTGGACACTAGTGATATTGTGGTGAACAGTACCAGGCATGGCTTCTGTTCCCATGGATCTATGGTTTAGTGACTGGCCGATGTTAACCAGAGAAGAACTCACATAACATACTTGTAAAGTTACAAGTGTGGTAAGTTTTAGGAAGGGAAGTACTCATTTTATGAGAACTGGAGGTGGGGAGGGGGCAAAGAAGGTGGTGTGTGTGTGTGTGTGTGTGTGTGTGTGTGTGTGTGCGTGTGTGTGTGTGTGAGAAGTGACATGAGGTCAGAGGCAGCAGTGTTAAAAAGCCCTTCCATTTAAAGGGAGCAATGCATCCTCAAGATTCAAAGGCCAGTGGGCTGGAGAAGGGCGAGGAAATCAGGGGCTACATTACTTGGGGATTGGATCTTTATTCAAGGAGCTGGTAAAGGGAAGCTCTCGAAGGATTTCAGACAAGGATGGTGACATAGTCAGATTTAGGTTTTGAAAAGATACTTGGCCATCAAGAGGAATGTCATGGAGAGAGGCAAGAATTGGTGTGCGGATATCAGTTAAAGGATGTTTGCAATTCCAGGTAGTGGAGATAAAGATGTACATGCACAGTTGGGGGTGGTAGCATATGACTGTAATCCCAGCACTTGGAAGGCTGAGGCAGGAGGATCGACATGAGTCCCAGGCCAGCCTGGGCTACACGGAGAGGACTCTGTCTCAAAGAGACAAAAAAGAAAAAAAATGTGGATATGAATTCCAGCCGTGTATAGAAGACGGAGTCCAAGGGCTTGTGATGGATGAAATGTCAGGGTGAGGGAAAGGACAGTGTCAGGGATGAAAGCTGGTTGCTGGTTGTGGAATCAGATCAGATAGATGGTGGTACCAGGCTGTGGATCAGCCCAGGGAGAGGGCTAGCTTTGGTGGGGGATCATGGGTTCAATTCCTGATGTCCTGAGTTTGCAGTGTCTTTGAGACACCAAAAGAAGTTATTGTATAGGCATTTGTGGATATGGTTCTGGGGTTCAGAGGAGAGGTCCATGTAAGTGTGGGAGTCATCTCTGTAATTGGAACTCAGGGTGTAGATGGCAGCATAGTGTGCCAAGAACCATCAAGAGAGATTTTTTAATTCTCTAAAAGAATGGAAGATTCAGAAGTGATGGGTAATGTTGATGAGGATCAACTAAGAAAAGCACTGAGGAAATTCCCTGGGATTTAATGACTTGAGGTCACTGGTGATCTTAGTAAAGCCAGGCTTCACAGAGTGAAGGGTCTGGAAGCCTGGTTGCAAGAGGCAGAGAGGGAGCGGGAGATGAGGAAATGGGGACTGCAAGTGTCGAGAGCTCTTGCGAAGCTGGCTGCTTTCTCCTCTGCAGCTACTGTGAGAATGGCTTCATGCACTGCACCATGAGTGGACCTCCAGGAAGCCTGTTGCCAGACACTGTGCTTGGCCATCCCCTGGCTCATCGCAGTGAGTACTGTAGCCTTGGAAGGCTTTTCTCTTTCCTTCTGCCCAGACTTTTCTCCAGGGAGTGCAAGGGGTGAGCTGAACTGCACTGTCTGATGTACTGTGCGTCTAGGCTCAGGCCTGGCTCTGCCCAGGATCATCACAATTTCTTGGTTTGTGTGAGTGACTTTCAGGCTTACACATGTCTTTGTGTGGCTAAACCCAAATCATGAAGGCAACAAGTGTGAAAAGGGGGAACACTGAATTATCTGTAGGATGGATTCTGTGAGCCCTCTGTTTGACCCATGGCAAACTCAGCACAGTGAACAGCTGGAGGGGGTTGGTGGCCTTGGTTGTGATGACAACCAGTCTTCTTTGGTGGCCTCTTGTTTCCTATGGCCATGCTGATGAGGACACCTCTTTGAAAACTTCTCAGTGGAGCTGAAAGAGGAGGAGTTTGGGCTGGTTGCTCCCAGTTTGAAGGTCCCGAGAGTGGCAGTCCAGTTTCAGGGCAGGCATGGAAGGGAGAGGGTTGGTGCGGCCACATTCACAGTTTTGGATCATGGGGACTTTCTGTGCTTCCTTAAGGATCATGCTTGCTTAGAAGGGAGTCTCCCAGTAGGAGAGACAGAAATGGGTTGTTTTCAACTTCCCGCTTGGTGGCTTCTCCCTCTGCCTCCCTCTTTCTCTAAGACTCCTTCCTTGGGGCCTGCAGCTGTACCACTGTGGCATCCAATCCCTTCAGATCTTGGAAGCTAAGCAGGGTCGGGCCTGGTTAGTACTTGGATGGGAGACCACCTAGGAACATCAGGTGCTGTCGGCTTGGGAAAAGGACCTGACAACCCACTCCCAAAAAGCAATCAGCCATTGAAAACCTTCTGAATAGCAGAGAAGCACTGACAGTAGTGTTTCTCCTGCTGTACATAGGGTCACTATGAGTCAGACACTGATTCCATGGCATCTAATAACAACCACCACCTCCTTTGGGTTGATCCAGCTCTGCACCACGCCGTTTGCCTCCAAGCCTGTCCTGGGTGAGGGTCTGGCTCTCCACATGACTGATTTGGGAACATCTCTCACCATAGACTTGGGCCAAGACCCCAAGCATGAAGGGGGCTCAAAAGTTAAATCAGAACATGTGTGTGACCTTATGGTCACTTCTGCCTCTGTCTTACTCTCACTCTTGTGGCATTTTCCAACTTGCCCCTCACTGTGTTCTGCCTCTTAGATCTGTCTTTAATGCTCTCCTTGCTCAAAATCTTCAAGGCTCTCCACTGCAAAGTATTATCTCTTATCAAAGTCAGGAAACTCCTGGAACTCTTTACCCATTGGGAAAAGGCATTTATACTTCTGGAGTTTCAGCTTCCTAATACAAATTTCTGTGCAAAAGTAAGGCTGGAATTTCTGGCTTTCTTACCCAGAGGAGATAGTTAGTGACATAAATGTTATTAAGTGCAGCAGGGTTTTTGGAAGAAAAGCATCAACCATCTGCTTTTATCATTATCCAACCAGCCGTTGATAGATACTAATTATCTGGAAACATGAACAAAGTAGACAAAAATCCCTGCCTTCATGAAACATGTAGTGGGTTGAGTGGGGTGGGGTGGTCAGTCAACAGATATGTGAAATATTTAGTATATCAGGTGGTGAGAAGAGCCTGTTCAGCGTATCAGATGGAGAAATGCACAGCAGACAGGGAAGTCCAGAGTGTCAGAGGACACTGCAAATGTAGAGAGAGTGGCCAGCGGGAAGCTGACGTTTGAGCCAAGGCCCCCCCTTTTTAAGCTCTTTGTGGTTGAATGGCTTCCCTTCCTCCATGGGTTGTAATCATTTTAGGAATGGGTCTATTGGTCCCCCCCAAGGCATTTTTAGCCCCCAAACTGAGGTCTTTCAAAGCTTGGGTCTGGAATTTCCACAATGCATCCTGATTCAAGGCAGCCTGCTATAGGAGGATGGGGGGTGGGTAGGGAGTGGGGGCCATCAGATGAGGGCTGGGGTTGGGATAGCTGCCGTCAGCATAGGCACAAGTGCTGGAGCTCAGCTGGGCAGAGGAGGCTGCCACTCTGGCCTCCCCTGGAAACCTGGCTCAGGGCCAGACCAGAAACAGCAGGTCCCAGGGAGTAGGGGACGTCTGAGTCTGTCAAGTGAGGGCAGTATGGAAGGGAGATCGGTCACTCCTTCACTAATGGCCTCTTGGATTTTCCTACCTTCCAGGCAAAAGGAGCTTATCCTGCCGGCCCCCCATGGTCAAGTTGGTGTGTCCCGCTGACAATCCACGGGCCGTGGGGCTCGAATGTGCCAAGACGTGCCAGAACTACGACCTGGAGTGCATGAGCATGGGCTGTGTCTCGGGCTGCCTCTGCCCACCAGGCATGGTGAGCTGCCCTGGTGGTGGCACCTTCACCTCCGTGTTCCTGCAGACGGGAAGAGGGGGGAGCTGTGGAGTGCAGTCGGGGAGAGGAACGAGCCAGAGTCAGGCGAGGATGGTTATGGGGTGGTGGTGAGGGCACTGGGGACAGTGGGCAGTCTTTGGTGGCCCAGGCAGTTGCCAAAGTCAAGAGTTGTCTGGGGTTGATCCTGATGGGTCTGACAAAGATATGAGATCTTAGCTTGCAGGGTGCCATAGAAGCAAAGAAAGTATTTCCAGAAAATACTTACATGTAAAAACAGGCATTTCCACTAAAATTTTCCCAAGGGCTGTATTCCATGGTATTAAGATGGAAGGACGCACACATACTTGTGTATGATTGACATATATAATTTCTCCTTCCTTCCTCCCTCTCTCTCTCCCTCCCTCTCTCTCTCCCTCCCTCTTTCTTTCTTTCTTTCTTTCTTTCTTCCTTTCTTTTTCTTTTTCTCCTCCTCCTGCTTTTTTTTCAGTACTAGGGAAGAGTTGAACCTAGGGCTTCATGCATGCCAGTCAAGTGCTCTACCACTGAGTTGCACCCCCAAACCCCTTTTATTTTTAATTTTGAGACAAGGTCTTGCTAAATTACACAGGCTGCCTCTGGCCTCGAACTTGGGATCTTCCTGCCTCCACCTCCTGAGTTGCAGGGATTACAGGTGTGTGCTATAGTGCCTAGCTATGAATTTCTATATCAAGAGAAGACACTGATATCCTTGCTGTTCTACTAGCAGGCTGTGGGTCTTCCTCACAATCAGCGTGTTTCCTCCTCTGTAAAGTGAGTTGTGAGGTCTTGGCCAGCTCTGTATGTCCCATGCTTCTGGGGCTGGGACTGCAAATGTGCATGGAGGCCATGCTGGTTTGCAACCACCTGGCTCCTATGGGCATCTTGTAGAACTGCAGCTGGTGGAAATGGTCTGAGCACACCAAAGCCTCTTTATCTTCCTCTCAAGTCTAATATTAGGCCAGCTTTGTAGTAAATATAATCGTTGTATATATAAATATATGTGTGTGTGTGTGTGTGTGTGTGTGTGTGTGTGTGTGTGCGCATATATGTTTGTGAGCCTGTAGCCGTACCATGATGGCATCTGATTCCATCAGATCTTGGAAGCTAAGCATAGTCAGGCCTGATTAGTACCTGGATGGGAGATGGCCTGGGAACACCAGATACTGTAGACTTGGGAGAAGGACCCAGTAACCCACCCGCAAAAATCAATAAGCTGTTGAAAACCATTTCTGGATTTTCTCTTTCAAATGCATCTTGTCTTCTTGCTTTCTCTGACTCTAATTCCCCATATCCAAAGTCAGTGGTGAGGAGTTGGGGCAGGGGTTGTAAAGGCCAGAATGGGAGGGGAAGATTGGCTCTCATTAGGCTGTGAGTGTGAATTAACGGTGCCCGGGACTCAGCTCCAGAGGCAGTGTTCTGGAGCATGGGCGATGCTGACGCTCTGTTGAGGGGACTTGGCTTTGTCTCCACTGTCCTGGGGAGGGCCAGGGATCAGAGCATGTGCAGGGCACACGTTCTACTTTCTGCTTCCTCTCGACCCCTTTCTCTCCCATACAGAGAAATCAGTTCTTACTGCTTCTCTCCTGAGTGGTCTCCTCTGTCTTAGCCCCTGGAGAGAGTCCTGGAGCTGTATTTTCTAGGGGGGAGCTAGAGATTGACCAGTGAGTGCCCCTAAACTGGATGGTGTAGTTTGGTGCCTTAGGAGAAGGTGGGTATTCACAGGTCTGTAAGAAGAGGGAAACCCAATCCTGGGTAGGGGCAGGAAGCAGGGGAAGAGTCCTTATTGCTCTTTTATTCCCGAGGGGTTCTTATTTTGGGTGTATCAGAACTTTGAGGGGACAAAGATCGTTGCCCCTGTACCATACCTGGAGGAGAAGTTTCTCCCAACGTGAAAGAATCCTCAGGCAAGAAAAGGAACTTCTCTCAGGGGAGTATGTCAGCATCAGGGACTCTTTTATTTATTTTTATGTTAAAAATTTTTAATTTTTTTGTTTTGAGGTCAGGTCTAGTTACGTTGCCCAGGATGGCTTCAAACTCCTGGGCTTAAGCCATCCTTCTGCTTCAGTATCCCAAGTAGCTGAGACTACCGGCATCCTCTGCCACATCTACCTGGTTTAGGGCCTCTTTACATGAATTGTCTCTTGACATGGAGGAAAGAAATCCATACAGTCTTAAATATTAATAACCACAGTAATTGTAATTAGGATCTCAAATCCCAAGTGGACAGCAAGACTTTGGATATAGGATGTGGCTGTACCATCCAGGTTCTCGTTTGGCATCCTTAAACCCCTGGCGTGCATTCTGAGGGGAGACTTGTCCACAACCATGGGGCTCTCACTTCCACTATGGGAGATTATACATTTGAAAGCTTGTATCTTAAGAGGTCGGGTTATTTTTACAACTGGTTCATTAAGATGCTGACTGACCTGTAAGTTGTTGAGCCCAGACTTGGCAGAGCAGAGTGATCCGTATAATTTATTAAGTGCATGCCATGTGCTGGCTGCAGCATGGTACACGTGTTCTTGGTCCCATGCAAAGAAAAGGGAGCAGGAAACACCCTCTTTGGACCCATCTGTCGGTGCAGCCCTCTGTCCCCCTCTGTGAGGTGAAATGGTTGTGGTATGTTACCAAAGGTTTGGGGGAAGGGTCAGCAATTCTGCATTATGAAGATTTGTAAGGCAGAGGGAGGTTGCTTTCTCCTGGGGGCAAATCTACCTACAGCAGAAAGAGCAACAGAGAGGAAGAAGGCTCAGAGGGCAGAGCTGATGGCTTCACTACTCTCTGACTCCATGCTCTGGTGCAATCATTTGGTCTAAAGCTCAGAAAACTCCTGTGTAAGGCAGGCATAGATTCCTGTTCTGTCTTCCTCACACATTGGTTGTGGGTGCAAAGGTGATGTATGTGAGAGCACTTTTAAAACCAGAAAGTGCTACAGAATCGTAGGAATAGCTTTCATTACTTTCATAAATAGCGAAGGCTCAGTCTCAGAGGCTGCATGGATCAGCTGCTTATCCCATTCGCAGGAGGGATCCAGACAGAGCCTGTTTTCTTACATTTCCAATCTGTTGTGAACCAATAGCTTTTGTAAATATTGTAAACATGGATTATCAGAAAAGTGAAACAGACACCAAGGATGTGGGCTTGGGATGCAGCTGTGTGGTAGAGCACTTGCTTAGCATGTGCAAAGCCTTGGGTTCTACCCTGGCGCTGGAAGAAAAAGTGCCAATGACATAGAAGATGTAGGCTCCTTCCGATCTTTATCACAAGCAACAGACATGACATTGCTATAAGAGTTTCTCTATGCTCACTCTCAGTTTCTGTACTTACATGTTGCAGGTCAGCCCTGTTCCAGGGACCGCTCTGAGTAGCACTGTCCTCAGTTGGAGATCATCCTTCCCCCTTCAGGGCATGTCTCAGTCTCCATTGTGAACCCAGAAATAACTGTTTCAGATGTTGAGGGCAGGCAGGAGCCCTTTTTTCCCCTGTGTCCCAGGCCTGATACATGCCCAAAGCAGAGGTCTTCTAGCTCACACCACCCGGTGCAGGACTCTGTTCCTGCTGCTGTTGCAGAGGTCTTATTGCACAGGAACAAGGGGGTGGGATGCTTTCTCATGACTAGCACATGAGAAATGGTTCGTGGGGAAGCTACATGCCTGATACGTATAATCCTGGTTCCTCACATTCACATAACCGAGCAGCAAGTCACTTAAAATCTTTGTATCTCCTCACCCGTTAAATTGGACTAGAAGGGTCTTAGAGAAGACTGGAGGTGATGGTGACAGGCATAGGGAAGGTGCCCCATAAGTGGTGGATCAGTGACCACTGTTGTAAGTTCATGGAGGAAAACCACGAAATCATATACTGAACAGAAATGCTAGAGGAAATTAGCCATGATGCACTGGGAGCAACTCTTCAGAACCTAGGGTTCACAATATGAGATCCACTGGGTCAATAAAATGAGAAGGTTGCACTAGAGGACACACCAAGGTTTTTCTTTAGTTGAAAAATTCTCCAGGGAACATTTTGCCTGAAGTATCCACTCCTTTAAAATAGAATATTGCCTGATTCGACCACTAGGTGGCAGAAAAGCTCAATTCATGTCCCGGCTCCCTCCATTCCTGCCCCAGGAGCACAAAGGCTGAGCTAGGACAAACCCTCAAGGGCAACCATTTCAACCCCCTCAACCCACACAGGCTGGGATTTAGCTCAGTTGGTAGAGCGCTGCGCTACAGTCTCTGAGGTCCCAAGTTCAATGCATCCCAGCACCACAAAAATGGGAGAAGGGCCTGGCAATCCACTCCTAAGGCAATCCCGAAACAGTCAGCCATTGAAAACCCTATGAGGGTCGCTATGAGAATACCGACTTGACAGCACCTAACAACAACCCACACAGGGGGAGGCTGGGGAAAGAAAGCAAACACGATTGGTTCAAGCCCACACAGTTATAGCAGAAAATCTGGACTCCTGACTCCCACGACAGCAATCAGCCCTGCTACTCTCCACTTGGAGGGCCCTGCTACTCTCCACTTGGAGGCCAGGCCGTGGTACGCAAAACTCAGGCCTCTGGGGACAGTATACTACTGCTGTCTGGAAAAAGCTGACTCACTCTTTGAAAGGGGGCTGTTACATTTTCCAGACTGGTACCTAGTTCTGCTAGTGTTAGGAAACTTCTGGACAGATGGGGAGTTTGGTCATGTCTCTGGTCATTGGATACCCACTGTGAAGATACTTCATACAATTTTTTAAAATCTAGAGCTAGGATCAGGGGCCCATCCAGAGTGGGCTTCATATATGCGCACTGGAAATCCTGTGAGATGCAATTTTATTTTATTTTGTTTATTTTCTTTTTTCTTTTCTTTTTTCTTTCTTCCTTTCTTTTTTTTTTTTTTTTCCCCCAGTGCTGAATATTGGACTCAGGGCACTATGCATGCTAGGCATGCTCTAACACTGAACTATATCCCCTGTCTAAGATGTATTTTTAAAAGATGCAAGAAAGCCCTCCTATCTCAAAAATATTTCCTATACTTTCTACAGTTTGTCACCTAGTCATACTCACTGAGATATGATGGGCTGGTATTTGTTTTGGTTAACAAGGAAGAACTTACAAAAAAGTTTGTTGTTAGGTGCCATCGAGTTGGTATCATAGCAACCCTATGTATAGTAGGCGAAACGGTATTGTTAGTGCTTCTCTGCTATTCATAGGGTTTTCAACGACTGACTGTTTTTGGGAGTGGGTTGCTGGGTCCTTCTCCTAAGCCAACAGCACCTGGTGTTCCCAGGCGGTCTTCTGTGTAAGTACTAACCAGGCCTGACCCTGCTCAGCTTCTGTGATTTGATGGGATCAGATGCCACAGTGGTACTGCTGCAGGCTACAAAAAAGCTTACAACCTTACAAATTCATAGTTGAAATCAGCTACAAGTGTTGATGGAGTAGGGGAACCATCAATGACAGTTGGAAGGCAAAAAATTTTGGAGACTCAGTCTGAATGGTATTCATGGACAGTGAAGAAGAATGAGGGATCTCCAGAGAAGGCAACAAAACCAATTTTTCCAACTTTTTCTTGTTTTTCTTGGAGCTGACTGACCTAATGCCATGTTTCAGCTATACTCATTCTTCCTCGGGAGTCATGGGTTGATGAACAATGGTACTATTTCTGCCATGTTTTCTTCTGAAGTCTTCAAAGGACTTCAGAAGAAAATTCATATACGTTATCTTTGTATCACTCTAGTCCCAAAGGGACAAACACTAAGCAGAGCTGGCTGTCTTCATTTTAAACCTGAGGTTTCAGTGACTTGCTGCAAAATTCAGTTAGGGATTTGCTCTTCTGACCTATCTGCTTACCTGGCTAGTTCCCACCTCATCCCCTGCAGTACACCTTTATCTCTGTGAATTTCAATCTCTATGAATTTTTTCCATCCTTTCAGATGTCCTGGGTGTTTTTGGCCAGGCTGTTCTTTAAACATCTCTACCAAGTCAGGAAGGCTCATGCAGTGCTAGAAGCTCCTTTCTCTCCTTTACGTGTCCTCAGCAGTTTCTAACCTATAGATTTAACCCCGTGGCATTTGTATTAGTCATCTTTTGCACCAGTGCAGCATCATACCCAAAAGAAACAATTTATGGGAGAAAAGATTTATGGGGCTCACGATTCAAAGGACCTTACTCCATAGAGGTAGGGCTGGCATGGTGGCAGGGCAGGCAGCTGGGCCTGTGGAAGAGGACTTCACATCATGGTGATCAGGAAGCAGAGAAAGAGACCAGACTGGGGGCCTGCATAAAACCTTCAAAGGCCCACCCCCAGTGACCTACTTCTGCAAAGCTAGGTCCCACCTTCCAAAGTTCCACAGCCTCCCAGGAGGGTGCTACCAGCTGGGGACCACATATCTAAACATATGACCTTTGGGGGACTTTATTCCCCCCAGTACTTTACAGTTGTTCTACCATTGAACTACACCCCTAGACCATTTTTTTCCTTCTTATTTTGTGACTCCGGCTGCCTCTGGCTTTGAACTTGTGATCTTCCTGCCTCAGCTTCCTGAGTTATTAGGATTACAGGTGTGCGCTATGGCATCTGGCTTGGGGGACATTTTAGACTCAAACCTTATACTATTTTTGCCTTGATAGCATTTAATACAAAGTCTTATCTTAACATTGCAACCTGTCAGTTAATAATCTCCTTTTAGTTATACACATCAGACAGGGAGGAGCATGTGGTCTGTCAGCAAGAGCTAAGGAGGTGGAAGTATCAGCTCCAGTGAGGGCAGCACTATCTCATGGCTGAGCTAGGATTTGAGATTTAGGTCCATTAGAGGAGACTTGGGCTTCTGTAGGTCAAGCCGGGTGTGTGTGTGTGACTCCCTGGGTCACAGCTGTGTGGCACTCTTTGGCAGTGGGTGAATATCCTGGGGAGAGTGAAAAACATCCAGCATGCAGACCAGGAGGCCTGGAAACCCTCAGCCCACCTGCCTTCATGGCCTACCGAGGGGAGGGGAGCTGAGCAGGGCTCGGCTTCCTGGAATCCATCTGTTTGCATCCTGAATCACTTTTGTCTCCCTCAATATTTCCCTTAATGAGCCTCATTAGGGCTCCATTAACCACAGGAGTTAGAATGAGCCAGTCATTCTCACAGTAGCCAGTAGGTGGCAGGGTCTGGACGCAAGTCAGAGTTGACAAAGCTTGCAGGCAAGTAGGAATAAACCTAATTGTAACAGCCTTGGAAGGCTCTGGAAGAAAGAGGGTTTTCTGCCCCTCCTTGCTATCCTACCAGGCTCTTAAGTTCACTGACTTCCAAGAACGTTCATCCTAGTTGGTAAGAGCTACTAAGAGTGTGGTCAACCTGCATCTTCCTCTGCACCCTTGCTGCTCCATTCCTTAGGTGTTGATGGGCTTGGGGACACTTGAGATTTGTGGAGATGGGGCTGAGTGGAGAGTGTTATTTTCCTCCTGCCAACACACACACACACACACACACACACACACACACACACACACACACACACACACACACAGAGGCAACTTTAACTTGTGGTCCTTGATGAAAGCTGTGTGCTCAGCCCAAGACCTCCCCCTTCCCAGGGCTCTCTGCCCACTTCTAGACTCTGGGAACTACAGGGGAGTAACTGGATCACATGGAGCCTAACCCATCCAGAGCAGAAGCTTCTGGACCCCCAAGTAGCTCTGGAACACAGGTGCCATGGTCCCTTCATCTGGGGGTCTCCTGAAGTCAGGCCACACCACAGCAAATGGTCAGAGCTGTTCCTGTGGGTGAGATACTGGCAGATTCTCTTGGGGAGGTCAGAGTGGGGTTGGCTGGAGAGCACTGGATCAGTGATTCTTAGTTCTTCTCTTAGCCCCTGGCCCACCAGACCTGAGGCGTCTAACAGGATGACATCAGTGACAAGGGAGGAAAGCATCTCCACATTGAGAGTGAATCAGCGCATCGGGAGCAAGGAGGAGGGGCCTGTGTGGCTTAGACAAGTTTGCAGACTGGTTTTCTTATATCTCTGTTTCTGCCTGGTTGTTGTTGTTGTTGTTGTTGTTGTTGTTGTTGTTGTTAGGTGCTGTTGAGTCAGGTCCTACTCATAGTGACTCTCATAGGGTCTTCATTGGCTGATTGTTTCAGGATTGTTTGAGGAGTGGATTGGCACACCCTTCCTCCATTTTTTGTGGTGCTGGGGATTGAACCCAGGTCCTCCAAGAGTGCAGAGCAATACTCTACCAACTGAGCCAAACTTCAGATACACTGTCTGATATTAAGTATTTATTGATCTTATCAGATATTGTTGTTGTTAGGTGCTGTTGAGTTGGACACTGTACCACAGTGGTATGGCTGCAGGCTTATCAAATATAGTGTCCGTTTTCTTTAATTATAAACATAATATCTAGTCACTGAAGAATTTTTCGAAAAGAATTTTTTTTTATTGGAAATTTTTAATGTACACCTTAATGCGATTCATTCTGACATGCTTTTCATTGTGACATTTCCATATATGCATTTTGATGAACATTATTCATATAGGTTACCCCTCCCCCTCCCCTAGGCTTCCCCCCTCCCCCTATCCCCATCTAAGTCTTCTCTAACATTTACTTGGTAATATTTTTCTATATGTCCTTGGCTTCCAGTTCTGTTTAAGATAGAAACTTTTCCTGTAGTGGTCTTTGTTTTTATCTTGTTAGAACAATTACATGCATTTTCTAGACCATTTAAATTGACACCATTCTTATGGAAAAGAATTTTTTAAAACTGAAAAAGAAAATAAATCCCTCCATTCACCTATCCCAGACCACCGTAGGAGGCAACTTATTTCCTTCTAGTCTTTTTTTTTTTTTTTTTTTTTTGGAACTATGCACACACACATAAAATTGGGACCATATGTACGAACAGTTTTCTTTCCTGTTTTAGAAACTAACCATGCAAGTATTTCTCACCTCATTGAAGAGTCTTCAAGGGATCCTTCTAACAGCTCCTTAAAGGATTGAACCTTTTTCCTGTCATTGAACACTTGACTATTTCCAGTGTTTTGCAGTGGTAAATAATTTTCCCTTACTCTTTGTCCATAACTCTGCTTCCTTTGGAGACATCCTTCGTGTGGAATGGCTGGTCTGTGGATATGCATACTTCCAAGGCTTCCCACATGGGTTTCTGAAGACTTTGCGAAGGTGTTGTGGGTTCTGCTGCCATGCAGGGCACAAGGGGGCAGAGGCAGGCAGTGTTTGCAGTTGGCAGGGGCAGGATCGTGAATGGTGCCTGGTCTACCAGGCCCCAGCCTGGCGTGGGCTCCCTGTCTCTCAGGCCTGCAGCCCAGCCTGGCCTGGGCTCCACCCTGCTCCATGGGCTGGGCTCCTGGTAGGCACAAGCCCAGGCAGCCCTTCCTCGGCGTGGCTTCACAAAAGCCCCTGTGGCCTTTGAGACATTTGGGTTATTTTCTCTTAGGTCCGGCATGAAAACAGGTGTGTGGCCCTGGAGAGGTGTCCCTGCTTTCACCAGGGCAGAGCGTATGCCCCGGGAGACACGGTGAAGATCGACTGCAACACTTGGTGAGGCTCTGGGGGCTCCCCTGGGGACCAGCCACGCGGTGGAGCGAGGTGATCTGGACCCAGGACGCTTGGCACTTACCCCTGAAACTTGTGGGAACCTGGGTGCTCTTATCCTTTGCTCTGTGCCTCTGTTTCTCCATCTGTGAAGTGGACAATCTTTATCATCACCTGTACTTATCCTGATAGACACTATCCTGTGGGTCGCATCTCTATGCAAGGAGGTGGCCCTGGGGAAGTTAAGGACCTTGCTTCACATCAGTGCCTGCATGGGTGACCAAGCAGTGGACGGGGATGGGCTTGGGCAGGTCCTTTATTTCAGGCCTCATGCTGCCCAGGAGCACACCACGCTGGGGCCTGTCATGGAGCAGTGTGAGGACTTGGCAAGGGTGGCTGGTTTCCTTCTTCCCCTCTTTGACCATCCTTCACATGACCCCCTGCCCTTCTCTTTCACCCTACCGTTGGCTTCTGGGCTGTGCACAACCATAGGGAGGCCCATGTGGACAGAGTCAGGAAGGCTGCCTGAGGTCTGAGCTCACCACCTCTGACGCACAAGTGGGCTTCCTGAGGTCCCCTCTGGTTACAGAGGGGTGGGGGGATGGGACATGTGGCTGTCAGCAAATTGCTATAGACTTAAACATATAGCTGTGTGCACACAAAGCCCCTCCTGGCAGAAGTTCACGGCCCATTACTGTTTTCCAGACTCAGAACCTTCCTGTCACGTTTTGCATTTTAGCCTAAAGGGATTTCAACCTCAGCTTGTCTGTGCCACAAGGACTCTGCGGCCATGCTCAGGCCAGCTGGGGCTTCTGGAGTGAGGCCAAACTTCAGCAAGTCCATGCAGAGTGGCCTAGAGAGGCGCCTGGCCTCTTTCACAGCTGCCCTGATCACTTTGGGCAACCCCTTCCCTTCTTTGCCTCAGATTTCCCATTGGAACTGGAGAACACCATGGTTTCCCTCTGGCCTGCTGGGCCCTGTGCTTGGCATGTGAGGTTTATGCTCCACAGGCTGCAAACGTTCAACTTCTTGAGGCTTCCTGGAGGGCTGGGTGGCACTCTAGAGCATTCTGCCTCCCTCTGCCGCCTTCCGGTTCCCCATTCCCTAGACACCAGATGATTCCCTTGCACCCAAAGCCCCCAGCCAGGCATCTTTGCATTACTGTTCCTAGTGTGTGTCGGGACCGGAAATGGAACTGCACGGACCACGTGTGTGACGCCACGTGTTCTGCCATCGGCATGGCCCACTACCTCACCTTTGATGGGCTCAAGTATATATTCCCCGGGGAGTGCCAGTATGTTCTGGCGCAGGTGAGAATGCCAACAAGGAGGGGAGGTGCCGCCTGCCTGTCTCTAAGCGGGGTTTGAGGTGCTGACTGCAATGTGGGGGTTTCAAGGGCAGATTCTGCCTTTCTGCTTGGAGAAAGAACTCTGGAGTCTGGTGGTGTGGCAATTTTCCAACCCCTGAAAGAGGTGCCTGAAGATGTATGAGAGTTCTAAGAACAGGACAGAAGCTCCCATTTGTTGACTAGGTTTGATGTAGAAGCAAGGCTACCCTCAGTCCAAATCAGCACTGCCTTAGATTACAAGAAGACATCCATTCCTTTTAGTAGACACCACCTGAACCAGGATGCCCAGCCAGGGGAGCAGAGCCCTGGCTGGAGTTCAGCCCCCTCACCCTCCCTGCTAGTGCCCTTAGGGGTGAAAAGCCTTATGGTGCAGCCCGGAACAAGGGATGGCTGACCTGACCCTGTGATCTATTGCACTTACCACCATTTTCAGTCCTAACATGGAAAAATTTCAAATGAGGAGGAGAGGAGAATTGGGTCACAGAAAAGTCCTGCCCAGCAGGATGAGAAAGAGCTTAGGAAGTCCTAGCTAGAAAGTGAGCACAGCAGCCCTCTGCTTCCCCTCCCCATGTCTTGAATTCCTGTAAATATCCCTTGCTAGTTGACACCAAATGCATAAGCAAGGGGGAAGGAGTGCCCTTTTCCTAGGCGATGCTGTACCCCAAGATGTTTTAAACAAATGTGGTTTTTCCTGTCTCCATTCTCTGGGGAGGAGGGGGCTTGATGTGGTCTGAAGGGGAGAACACAGACCCAGAGGAGCCTCAGCCCTAGAGATGGGGTTGCAGGACTTGGTGAGTAAGGAGTATCATGACTGAGGATCACCATGTGCAGAGCATGGCATGCTGGGAGGGGGCGGGGCCAGCCAGGCCCATCCAGCCTGCCTCTCAGTGACTGAGGATTACCACATGTGGAGCAGGCTGGGAGGTGGCCAGGCTGCCTGCCTCATACATCCAGCCCCAGGAGGTAGCCATGCGCTGAGGAGATGGGTAGTATATACCATGAAATGGCTTTTATTGCTCCCAGAGACCTGGCTCCCTTCAGCTTTCCCATAGATATAAATGGAGCCTGCACCTGTACCACTGTGGCGTCTGATGCCATCAGATCTTGGAAACTAAGCAGGGTCTGGTCTGGTTAGTACTTGGATGGGAGACTGCCTGGGATCACAAGGTGCTGTAGGCTTGGGAGAAGGACCGGCAACCCACTCCCAAAAAACAATCCGCCATTGAAAACCCTATGGATAGCAGAGAAGCACTGACAATAGTGTTTTGCCTGTCATCTGTAGGGTTGCTACGAGTCAGACACCGACTCAATGGCACCTAACAACAACAATAGACTTTGATTCCCTGGCTGCCTTCTGGCCTCAGCAGAAGATGACAGAGGCACTGGCTCTGTGGTCAGCTGTCAAGCCCATTTCACATCTGAGCCTCCAGAATCAGTAGACTCGGCGTCTTCTGCTCCCCAGTTCTTGCCCAAACCAATCAGACTTTCCCACATGGCCCCATTTTTGTGAACCCTCTTATAAATTGTGCCTTTGTGTGTGTCTTTTGTGCCCTGCTGTCCTCTTCTGATGCCTTCTTGGGACCCTTCCTCTTGTTCCCTTCTTTTGGGAGGTATCGTCAGACTTAACTCCTTTTCTTCAGAAAGTCAGCTGGTAAAAAGCAAATAAAGCACTTGCCCCCATGTTCTTCTTCTTGCATTCACAATCCACTGGCCGGACACAAACCCATCTAACAGAACAATCCCACGGAGTTGGTGGATATGCATCTTAGGGAGGGGCAAACGGTTTCTGGGACATGTGTATGCTTGTGTGTGTGTGTGTGTGTGTGTGTGTGTGTGTGTGTATGTGTATACATGTATGTATAAGGACCTGTGCATGTGTGTGCCTATGTGTATATATGTATATGGGTATACATGTGTATGTGTACGTGTGTTTATGAGTATGTGTGTGTTTAGGTCTGTGTGTGTGTATGCTTATGTGTATGTGTTTGGTGTATGTATGTCCATGTGCATACAAGTGTATGTGTCCATGTACATTTATGTGTATATATGGTTGTGTGTTTATGTATGTGTATGTATTATCTTTTATGTATGTGTTGTGTTTATGCATGTTTTATGTGTACATTGTGCATGCGTATGTACACGCACATGTATGGATGTGTCAGAGAGGTGAATGACTTAATAGTACCCAATAAGTGACAGACCAAACTCACTCCTACTTTTTTCTTTTCTTTTCTTTTCTTTTTTTTTTTTTTTTTTTTTTTTTTTTTTTTTTTTTTTTTTTTTTTTTTTTTTTTTTTTTTTTTTTTTTTTTTTTTTTTTTTTGAGGTACTGGGGGTTTTGCCCAGGGCCTTGTGCTTGCATGCTTTGCAAGTGCTGTACCGCTGAGCTGCAGCCCCAGCCCATGTTTTTACTTTTTGAGACAGGGTTTCGCTAAATTATGCAGGCTACCTCTGGTCTTGAACTTGCAATCCTCCTGCCTCTGCCTCCTGAGTTGCTGGGATCACAGGCATGTGCCACTGTGCCCAGCCATTACACCTATGTTTTTGCGTTTGAGTGTTTTATCTTTTGTCTGTCACACTACAGTAATGGCCACCTTGAAGAAGTTACTTGCCAGGGATGTGTCCCTTTTTTGCTTAATTTCATAGGCACCTGAACAGTAAGAACCAGCATTCCCTTACCTTCTGTTCCCAGTGGTAACACAGGAGCTGTGGAGCTATGTCAAACAGCTTTGGTTACATTTCTTGGCCAGCAGGCCAGAGGACTTCAGCCAGACATCAGAGCCATGAGCTGCCATGTGGTCAGACTGCCCTATTACTTACTTGTATAGGACTGAGAAATAAGGGAATCCAGGCAAGGGCTTTAGCCTATGCATCTGTCAAAGTATGCCACAGCCACTTTTTCCTCCCTCTCCGCCTCCTTCTCCACCTCATGATCTTTATCATCTCCAGCCCACTGACCACAGGCACCTGGTTTATCCCTGAAGGTTGAGGTTGAACACCTCAGAGAGTTGACTTGGTGACATCTCTCTCTCCCCATTATTCCCACACGCACACTCGCACACTCATGGATAAGGTAACATCCTGTGACCAGTATTCAAAGATGGCCATCTTCTGGTCTGGGAAAGGGAGCAGGGATTAAATTTCTCTCTCAGCACTCTTCTTTCTACAGGATTACTGTGGCGGTAACCCTGGGACCTTTCGGATTTTAGTGGGGAATGAGGGGTGCAGCTACCCCTCTGTGAAGTGCAAGAAGCGGGTCACCATCCTGGTGGAAGGAGGAGAGATAGAGCTGTTTGACGGGGAGGTAAGTGCCAGCTTAACCCCCTTCACCCTCATGCCTTCCTTTGTTCCTTGGGCTACTTACTAGGGGCATTTACAGAGCCCTCCTTGAGAACGGGGTGAATGGAACGTGTAGCCATTTCAGAGGATGAGGTTGATCTGTATCATCTGTCCTTGACATATTATCCTATGAGCAGAACAAGTGACAGACCAATATTGGTAATGGGGTCCCATTTTGGTTAAAGGGTGGGTATGTGTGTGGTAAAGGATTTGTAATTATATCTGTGTATGTGTAGGAAGAACAGCTCAATGGAGGGCAGCAGTTGTCCCCTCTGTACATAGTCATCCTCCTTATGCATAGCCAGCCATGTTCTATGACCTCTACTGCAGGGGTCTCCCAACCTGTTAGGAACCAGGCCACACAGCAGGAGGTGAGAGTCAGGACAGCAAACCAAGCTTCACCTGTGTTTACATTCACTCCCCATCGGCTCAAAACCATAACCCCACCCTCTGATATGTGGAAAAACTGTCTTCCGCAGAACCAACCCCTGGTGCCAAAAAGTTGGGGACCACTGTTTAGTGGATGCCTGAAACCACAGATAGTACTGAACCTGATACATGCTGTGGAGGCACAAAAAGACAGTAACATCAATAACTAGTAATGAAATAGAACATCACAATAATACATTGTTCTTGTTAGGTGCTGTCGAGTCGGTATCCGACTCATAACGACCCTCATAGGGTTTTCAATGGCTGACCGTTTTGGGATTGCCTTGGGAGTGGATGGCCAGGCCCTTCTCCCATTTTTGCAGTGCTGGGAATTGAACTCAGGACCTCAGAGACTGCAGCACAGCGCTCTACCAACTGAGCTAAATCCCACCTCAATACATTATAGTGAAAGTTATTTGATACTTCATTGTTTATTTTTGGAATTTTTCATTTAGTATTGTAAAACCTCAGTTGACTGCAGTTAACTGAAACTGCAGAAAGCAAACTGCTGAAAAATGGGGATTACTGCATATATATATATATATATATATGTATATATATATAATATATATACACACACACACATATATGTGATACTATAGGAGATTTTTACTTTGAGGGTGTGTGTGTGTGTGTGTGTGTGTGTGTTTTGCAATAGGGTCTTTGTGTGTAGCTCAGGTTGGCCTGGAACTCACTATGTAGACCAGGATGGCCTCAAATTTGAGTTACTCTCCAGCTTCAGCCTCCTGAGTTCTGGGATTGCAGATGTGTGCCCGTGCTCAGTTCAACTTCCTTTTGTTTTAAAGTTCTTGTAAGATATCTTTTTCCTATTTAAATGGCTCTGGGAATTGAACCCAGGACATTGCACATGCTAAGCAAATGCTCCATGACGGAGCTATACCCCTGGCCTTTCAGATAAGTATGTTTAAAGAGCTACAAAGTGAGGTAAACAGGTTCAGCCCCTGTGTACTAAGAGCTTAAGATGAGGTTCTCAGAAGGGAGGTTGGGAATCTCCCAGAAGATCTTGCTTAAAATGCTGATCCCAGGGCTCTGTCATGAGATCCTAACTCAGAAGATCTGAGTGGGACCTAGAAATTTGCATTTAGCAGAGCTGGTCACCTTTATGCCACCATTTTCATTCAGTGGGTCTGACCACATGTGGTACTAAGGAGGCCCATGTTCTAGGTTCTGGCCTGTCCTGGTGTCCTCATTTTCTTCTGTGGCCTCTGCCTGTATCCTGCCTTCTTGTAAATACCCATCATTGACATCAGGGGATGGGAAGTGAATTCTTCACTATCATGGAAGAAAACTCTTTAGCAAGCCTGACTGATATGCGTCAGCGGCCTCAACTCCACTGTAAGGGACAGCTGTAAACAACTCCATTGTTTAGGACAGGTGACAGTGGTGACGTTGACTAGGAGGTATACAGATCTGCAAGGAATAAATTTTCATAAATGATGGGGACTTCATGTGGTATGTCACACAGGAAAGGGCCTCTGTGACCAGGTTCTTAGCATAAACCTCAATTTCTCAAATCAGAGCATCAGCCTGGCATGCTGCAGTGGGCTCTGAGGGATTGGCACTGGCAGCAACTTGACTAGGGCAAGGGCTTGGGCCAGATGCCTCCTGGAAGTGGAAATCTGACCTCTGCTTGGAACGATGAGCTCCATATTCCTTGTCCTTCAGCCCTGACCCCTAGTAACAGCCACACTGGAGAGTGGGAGGTGGTGGGATGCAGGAAGGTGAGTCCAATGCTCACCATTACAGAGTAGTAGATGTTAAAATCAACTGGCCAGAGGTTCTTAAAATCATTGCCATGTTAAAAACCTAGCGAGGGACCACTGTAGTTAATGACCTAGGGTCAACAAAGCCTACTTTTTGAGAAATGATGGATGGTCTTCTGCTAGTTGGTTTTATTATTTTTGATTTCATGATTATGATTTTGCTGGTGCTTCTATTATTGTCCTCTAGTGATGGATTCTTGGAGGGTCATAGGTGAGGTGGACACAGAAGTGTCCAGGTGTGGTGCTGGCCCTCTGCAGGGGGCTCTGATGGAAAGTGGCAGGTGACCTGTGCAGTTCTGGAGGGGCAGTGCTGTGCTCCTGGGTAGTAGAGGTGGACAGGCTATGTGATGATGAGGGAAGATGGACTCTCATGCTCCTTCATCTCCTCCAACTGTTTTCCTGCTTTCATCTTCTTCAGGTGAACGTGAAGAGACCCATGAAGGATGAGACGCACTTTGAGGTGGTGGAGTCTGGCCGTTATGTCATCCTGCTGCTGGGCAGGGCCCTCTCTGTGGTCTGGGACCACCACTTGAGCATCTCTGTGGTTCTGAAGCAGATATACCAGGTCAGTGGCCTTTCTTGCCTTGTCCTGTCTGTGATTTGCTTGGACCTTTTTCTGCTCCCTGAGTACCACTGCCCTTGGCTGCCACCTTGGGGAAAGGTGGTCCTCCATCCTACCCGTCCCACATAAACAAACCTGTGGAGTCAAGGTTTATAGCTAGCCTTGGCCTCTCACTGAGGCTGGTAGCACATGGGAATGACTGAGGTGGCCTCGGCCAGCCATCTTGATTGGCAGCATTAGGCATGCAGTGCATTTGCACAAAGGAGGGAGATACAAGATTAGGCATGGTTAGCTTTTCTGTAGGCTTCTTAATGTAAATAGGCAAACTGATCATGCACCATATGACTTCAACACTGTCAAGTATTCTGGGGTGTTGCCTTACCATTGAGCCAGAGGGTAGCACTTTTTTTTCTTTTATTAGTAAATGATGATGGGGTACAGAGTAATACACCACTGGCTTTTTCCATTATGCATTCTTTACATCACTTCTAGCAACACTTTCATCAACCCATAAAGTTTATGGAGCCTTATGGCTAACATATAGTTAAACTCTGAGGCTTGTTTGGGTTATCTTCCCCTATTTTCCAACACACTCATGAGGCTGTGCTGTTTACATTGAGATCATCCCCTCCCCCTGCATCCCACCTCATTGACCCTCCTCCTCATCCCATCTTCTCCAATCTTCACTCCCCTCTGCTAGATCCCTCCCTCCTTCTTTCTACTCCTTAAATTGTGAGGGTAGCACTTTTTGACAGCTGATTGTAAACTTGCTGATGGTCTACTTTTGGGAAAGGTGACAGCATTTGTCCAAGGTCCAACAATTTTTGGGGACTTTGACAATTTCTCTAAGTGGTATGTGACAAGTGGCTGTGTTTACTGTGGTAGCTGACTTAGCCTTGGCAAGAATGACCTCTATAGCATCCTTAATAACACCATATATTTTCAGCTTGTACATGTCAGTGAGCACTGCACAGCCCTGACTTCCCTGAGGCAGTCTATTCTATTTCTGGAAAGCATGAATAAGTCTCTCATTCATTTGTTCAACAAATCCTTACAAAGGTAATACTATGTGTCCAGCACTGTCTCAGACACTATGGATATAATAGGGAAAAATCCTGTCTGTATGTGCATGTGCACATCTCTCTCTCTCTCTCTCTCTCTCTCTCTCTCTCTCTCTGTGTGTGTGTGTGTGTGTGTGACAGTTGTTTTACTTTCCTATTGCTGTTATCACAAATTACCACATACACAGTGGCTTCAAACAACAACACAGATTTATAATGTTATGGTTTTGGAGGCTAAAAGTCTAAAAGCAGCTGGGAGGGCTGCATTCTTCCTGGAGGCTCTAAGGGGAAATCTATTGCCTTGACTTTTCTAGATTCTGTGGACTGCCTGCACTCCCTGGCTTGTGGCCCCATCCTCCATATTCAAAGCCAGCATTATGGCATCTTCCTCTCTTTCACTGTCTCTCTTTTTGCTTCTGTCATACTGCCTTTTACTCTCTGATTTCTCCTTCCTTCATCTTTATCATATCTTGTGATTGTATTGGATCTACCTAGATAATTTTGGACAGTCTCACCATCTTAAGTTCTTAGCTTAATCATACCAACCAAGTCCCTTTGCTGGGTATGTTTTTAGTTCGTTTTCTGTTGCTATAACAAAATTCCCAAGAATGGATACCTTACAAAGAAAGGAAGTTTATTTAGTTCACATTCTGGACACTGCAAGTTTAAGATTGGGTGGCCCCATCTGCTTGACCTCTGGTAAGGGCCCCCTAGCTGTGTCACAACATGGCAGTGAAGGGGAAGAGGAAATGGCCACATGAGAGGGGTTCACATGTTAAGAAATGAAACTAGAGGGATTCAGGGGCCAGACTTTCTAACTAATTAATTAAATAATTAATTAACATAAATAATGCCTAGCTCTTGTGAGAACTATGCTCATCTCTTCCAAGGGTGATGCCCCCAGTGACCTAATATCCTTCCACTAGGCTCCACCTCCTGGAGGTTCCACTATCTCACCATTATGGCAGTGGAGAACCAGCTTATAGTACCTCAGCCTTTTAGACACACTCACTCAAACCATGCCCAGGCCATAGCACATGTTCCCATGTGAAGTAACATATTCAGGTGTCTAGGCATTAGGATACAGACATCTTTGGTGGAGCCACTATTTTTCCTTCCATAACCTTGGTAGAGATTAAATTCTTGTGGGGACATTACTTTTGGTAGGTTGGTCTGGTAAGACATGTTGGGAGTAGAGACACAGGAACAGACTCTTCAGGGAAGGGAGGGAGGGTGTACAGTAAATGCCTGGGGGAGAGGATGTAGGCAGGTGAAATATCATGTGGAAAGGGCCTGGGGTGGCAGATGTTTAGAGTATTTGAACAAGGAGGCCAGTATGGCTGCAGAGGAGAGACTTAGGGTGGGTGGTAGGTAGTAGGGAGCAAGAAGGGGACAGTAGCTATACCTGGGAGCTGTTAGGCCATGTAAGGATCTTTTGGCTTTTTGTTCAACTGTGGGAACATTCTCCTTATATGTTCCCCAGTGACTTACACCATCATGCCAGGCCAATTCTACTTAGGAGGCAAAATGGAATAAACCATTTTTCCCTTTGTCCCAAGACATGGCTCTAATTAGATAGCAAAGGTGTAGCAGCTCTTACTTTCCAGGCCAAATCTCCCCAGTCTTTCCATAGTTGGGCTGGGATTTAGCTCAGTTGGTAGAGCGCTGCACTGCAGTCTCTGAGGTCCCGAGTTCAATTCCCAGCGCTGCAAAAATGGGAGAAGGACCTGGCAATCCACTCCCAAGGCAATCCTGAAACAGTCTGCCATTGAAACCCCTATGAGGGATGCTATGAGTTGGATACCGACTCGACGGCACCTAACAACAACAACAACAACAAGTTTTCCATTCCTGTAGTCACTACTTACCCAGACCTGCTGCACATTGCACATGTGGTGGGTGAATATGGAGGTGGATTAGATAGGTCTTCCCTGGTGACGTTCATTATACTGCAGAATTCTGCCTGAGCTGCCCTGGACAGGCTGCACATCTCTGGGTAAGGGGTCTCCTCTCCTTACCCAGGTACTGTGACGCTCCTTCCCTGGCTCTGCACTTGCTCATGGATATGACAGTCACACCGCTGCCCTCTCTGCTCATAGCTTTATTCAGGGGGGTAATGTTTCACACAAAGATCCCAGGGCCATGGCTGCCTAATTCTGACCTCTGCCTTTGACTCTGTGATGTCAGCAAGCTGCCTGTCTTTGTTTTTTTAACTTTCAAATGGGGTCAGTGAGGAGGCCCAAAGGCCTTTGCCAGGGCAAAATTTTGCTGACCCCTCTGGTTCTGCTCTGGGTCTCTGTCCCTCTCCCTCATCCTCAGATGATACCTCCTTTCTTTGTCACTTGGAATCTTCTCCTTCCCCGGACCCAGAGAGGATGCCCAGAGGTTTATGGTCTTGTCTGTCCAGGAGCAAGTGTGTGGCCTGTGCGGCAATTTCGATGGCATCCAGAACAATGACCTCACCAGCATCAACCTCCAGGTGGAGGAAGACCCTGTGGACTTTGGGAATTCCTGGAAAGTGAGCGCGCAGTGTGCTGACACCAGGAAGGTATGTCAGGGGTCTGGGTGGGCAGAGCCCGAGCGGTCTGCTTCCCAGAGGGCTCCCCATTCCCGTGGGGGCTGGAAGGTGGGTTGTGGAGGGCAGGACCTGCAGGTGGTGGTGGGACCACGAGCAGGGTCTTCTGTACCCTTCTGAGCTGAGTGCCCAGTTTGGCTGCCTGATGCTTAGCCTCTGTGTCCCCCACCCTGATCCCAGATCCTGCTGGATGTGTCCCCTGCCACCTGCCATAACAACATCATGAAGCAGACGATGGTGGATTCCTCCTGCAGAATCCTCACCAGTGACATTTTCCAGGACTGCAACAAGCTGGTGAGGCCCTTGAGGGTGGAGGAGGTGGAATGGTCCAAAGGGCTGGACTGATGGCTGGGGCACCTAGAGCGTGGCTTTCTCAGGTGGACACCAGTGACCCTGGAGTCTTGAAGTGGATCTGCATCAAGACTCACTGCAGGCCTTTCTCAGCTTCCAGCTTAGAAGCAAAGAGGCCAAGTCCGGTGTCTGAGGAAAGCAATGGCTGGCAAAACACTTTCCTTCTGCATGAGAAGTAACTCTTGGCCTCTGTGATACTTCTCTTTGGGTTTGTTCCCCTCTACATTATCTTATCTCCAACACCAGAGCCAAGAATGTCCTTTTCTGTCACTGCTCTGTGTTTCCAGACCTAAGACCCATCTTTCAACCCCCCTGTGCCTGCAGTCATATCACTGTGGCATCTGATCCCTTCAGATCTCAGAAGCTAAGCAGGGTTGGGCCTGGTTAATACTTGGATGGGAGACCACCTGGGAACACCAGGTGCTATAGGCTTGGGAGAAGGACCCAGTAACCCATTCCCAAAAAACAATCTGTCATTGAAAACCCTACGAATAGCAGAGAAGCGCTGACAGTATGTTTCGCCTGTTGTGCATAGGGTAGCTATGAGTTGGATACCAACTTGAGGGCACCTAACAACAGCAATAGTCGAACCACCCATCGTTCAGTACCCAGTTCTCTTCTTCAGCAACTTGAATCCTCATGTTTTGACTCCTTCTTGTGTCTTTATTATTATTATTATTATTATTATTATTATTATTATTATTTGCGGTACTGGGAGTTGAACCCAGGGCCTTGTGCTTGCATGCTTTACAACTACTGTACCAATAAGCTGCACCCCCAGCCCATTTTTCTTTTTATTTTTTGAGACAGGGTCTCACTAAATTATGCAGACTGCCTCTGGTCTCAAACTTGTGATCCTCCTGCCTCTGCCTCCCAAGTCGCTGGGATTACAGGTGTGTTCCATCCCGCCCGGCTCCTTCTTGTGCCTTTATCTCAAATGATGTTGAGGAAATCCCTAAACAAAGTTAAATGTCATTCTCTTTCTTTCTCAGCACACAGATGTACATATACATGCACTGACATGCATATGGATATGTGTGTACATACACACAGCCATGTACGGACACCAGTGTGGGGGAGTCTGGTTGTCTACATGTATTTTCTTTCTACTCACCCAGATATTTTCAGTCTTCATGGACTGGTTTCCTGGAAAAGTGGAGACAGTGAGAGGAGGCAGGGAATGAAGGGCTTCTGGAATGTCTTGGAAACAGTGATCCTCTTGATGTGTTAATTTACTTCTATCACAGTTGCCCTGGAAAAGCCAGAGGTGGGAGGTGGTCCATGTGATTGAACTTGGTGGCTCCCCGCTCCAGGCAGATGTGGGGTCAGAGCCTAGGGGTGACAAGTTGGGTCCCACTGGCCAGCATACTTGCCCCAGAGCTTATGGGGGAAGCAACTTGAGTGGGTCTTGAGGCAGTTCCCCCTTCTCTTTGCTGCACCGAGGCAAGGGAAGAAGGCAGCCAGCCTGTGTGTGTGTTCATGTGAAAATGTCCACTCAGCATGGGTTATGGGGTAGGAGAGGACAGGTGACTGGACAGGGAGGTGGAAGTTGGACAGGAGGAAGTTCTTTGAAAAGTTCTAAAGGCATATCAGGGGCTGGGATTTAGCTCAGTTGGTAGAGTGCCGCTCTGCAGCCTCTGAGGTCCCAAGTTGGATTCCCAGCACCACAAAAATGGGAGAAGGACATGGCAATCCCCTCCTGAGGCAATCCCCAAACAATCAACCATTGAAACCCTATGAAGGTCGCTATGAGTCAGACATGACTCACAGCACCTAACAATGACAACAACACAAAAGCATATCCTTTCAAGGAAAGGCTAGAAACCCTGCTTATTGAACATTCCATGCTGGATTCCACACTAGAAACCAGGAGTCTTGCCTTGTTACCCATTCCCTCTCTGAGACTGTTTGCTTACATTTCTCCATCTGCCTGCAGCCCTTTTATCCTTCTGTTGGCTGCGAGCATGTTCTCACCCTGACTGTGGGGCAGAGTTCTAGCTCTTGGCCCTAGGCCTGGGCCACCTGAACCTCCTTTTGCAGGTGGATCCCGAGCCATTCCTGGACATCTGCATTTATGACACTTGCTCCTGTGAGTCCATCGGGGACTGTGCCTGCTTCTGTGACACTGTAGCTGCTTATGCCCACACGTGTGCCCAGCATGGCCACGTGGTGGCCTGGAGGACAGCCACGTTGTGCCGTGAGTCCCAGTGCCCTGTGGTCTCTGACACAGGCCTGCCTCAAGTACCTAGGCCTGAAGCCCTGTGGGGGGAAGTGTGCAGATAGAAAGCCAAGGGCTGAGGACAGGAAAGGGGTGGGGGGAGTGAGGAGTTGACATGGTGAGCAGGGATGTGAGTCCTGAAGAGAAGGAAGATGGTGACTGAGTAGGGAATTCACACCATGAGTGAGCAGTGACAAGGGTTCCAGGGAGGGAAGGAGGTGACATGAGTGAGGAGTTCACAGTATAGGTGAGCCGGGGCGTCCTTCTAGACAGAGCTAAGCCAGCGTTGTGAGATGTTCACACTGAGTGAGGAGGGACCTGGATTGGAAAGAAAGATATGATGTTGAACTGAGTAAGGGTGAGCAGGATGTAGATTCAAGATGCTGATACCTAAGCAGGGCGCAGTGGCTGTAATCCCAGCTGCTCAGGAGGCGGAGGCAGGAGGATCTCAAGTTTGAGATCAGAGGCAGTCTGTGTAACTTAGCGAGACCCTGTCTCAAAAAGTAAAAAAATGGGCTGGGGGCACAGCTCAGTGGTACAGCACTGGCAAAGCATGCAAGCGCTAGACCCTGGGCAAAACCCCCAGTACCCCCAAAAAAAAAAAAAAAGATGCTGATACCTGGAGATTTTTCTTTAGGAATAATTCTAGAAGAAGGTGGGGAGGGAATGCTGATGGAGAGGAGGAAGCCAGTGTGTGTCTTTACTTAATGCCCCATGCACAGTCAACTCAGGCATTTATGGACTCTGCCTTCCTTGGGTGTAGGCGACTTCATGTTTTTGTATAGAAAATCAAAGTAGACCACGGAGTTCCTACTTTAGGGTCTTAAAAAAATCCAGAAGTCTCAACTGTTGGTGCCCTGCCAGCCCTTACGTCCCCAGTATGATTACAGCCTCCTGCCACCCCTCTGCCCACACCCAGTGCGTCTCCTGGGTTGGCTTGGGGCCTGCGTTGCAGCACAAGCTACTTGGGCTGCCATGGTCACGCTCTTTCCTTCTGTCTATGCAGCCCAGAGCTGTGAGGAGAGGAACATCCGGGAGAGCGGGTACGCATGTGAGTGGCGCTATAACAGCTGCGCACCTGCCTGTCCCGTCACGTGCCAGCACCCGGAGCCAATGGCCTGCCCTGTGCGGTGTGTGGAGGGCTGCCACGCACACTGCCCGCCAGGTGAGGCCTCTCTTGGAGGGTGGGCTGGAGGGGTAGGCCTGAACCCAGCGACAGGGGCTTCCTATTCATCATGGCCTCCATCCGGTGGCATCCTGTCACCAGCCCTACAGTCCTGCAGGAGGGTCTGTCTCCCTGGGTCCCTTCATCAAAGCCAGGCCCGCTCTGAGTTTTGCCAGTTGGAGCTCCTACCAAATATATTTTTTCTTTTCTTTCTCTTTTTCAGTACTGGGGATAGAACCCAGGCCCTTATGCCTTCCTAGCACGTGCTCTAGCATGGAGCTGCACCCCAGCCCTACCTGTAAAATCTTTTGTGAGCCTATTTATGGGCTTATCATGTACAGCAGCATTTTGTTTTGTTTTGTTTTGTTTTGTTTTGTTTTGTGTTGAGGTAGGGTCTAGCTTATGTAGCCCAGTCTGGGCTTAAATTCAAGATCCTTCTGCCTCAGCCTTCTGAATTAAGAGTTAGAAGGGCACTTTCTGATAGAACTTACTTCAGTGGTGGGAACATTCTGTTGAGTGCAGTGGTGGCCAGGATGTGTGAGGAATAGGATTTTCCATTTCATTGAATTTTACTAAATTTAAATAGCCACAAGTGGTTAATGACTGTCATATTGGACAGTGTGGCTCTAAAGGTATTGGATCTGTGCTTCAGAACAGCAAGAAGGTCCCTGGGAATAAAATTTCATTTGTCCTAGGCTTTGGAGGAGGTGGGGCAGGGTGAAGGAACCCACCTCTCAGCTTTGCAGAGGGGCACTGAGGAGGAAGGATGGCCCCTGAGTGGTAAGGTGACCACTGGGGAGGTGGGCAGAGCTGGCCTTAGGACAGGTCTGCTAGTGACTGGTAGCCTTTCTTGTGAGCAAGGTGAGTGTGTGACTCCTAATGAGAGGTGTGCCATGCAGGGAAAATCCTGGATGAACTTCTGCAGACCTGTGTGGACCCTCAGGACTGCCCTGTGTGCGAAGTGGCTGGTCGGCGCTTAGCCCCGGGAAAGAAAGTCATCTTGAGCCCCGACGACCCTGAGCACTGCCAGACTTGGTAAACTGGATTCCCTGGTTGTCTGAATGATGGGTCTGACTCTCTTCTCTGGGGGGTGATCAGAGACTCAGCCCTGGATATAAACTTCCCAGTTATGTCTGCTGAGTGAGTATAGTTAGTTTGTTAATTCATTAATTAATTAGCTTAGTTTATTCTTTATTTTGTTTCGAGAGTTTGCTTCTTTTTCTTTAAGAGCAGATTAGACTGCTTCCCCCCCTCAAATATTTCTAAAGAGGTTTTTACCTCCCAAGGGTTTTTAACCTTTTCTTGTGGAAGATAAGCTATGGTAGGTCTCTCTCTGCCCCCACTTCTCTCTCTCTTTCTCACAAACACAATTGAGATGTAATACGTGTTCATTTTTGTGCAGTACAGTATAATATTTTAACACATAGTATAGCATATGCTGATAAAATTAGGATAATTAGCATTCTACTTCCTTATCATGGGAGAAGGACGTGGCAGCCCACTCCCAAGGCAATCCCGAAACACTCAGCCATGGAAAACCCTATGAGGGTCGCTATGAGTTGGATACGACCCAACAACTTCCTTATCATTTCTTCTTTTGTTTTTCTTCAGTGCTGGGGGTTGAACCCTGGGCCTTGCACTTGCTAGGCAAGTGCTCTGCCATGGAGCTGTATGCTCAGTTCCATTTTCATTTTCTATTTTGAGACAAGGTCTCACTAGGTTGTTCAGGCTACCCTGGCCTCGAACTTGTGATCCTCCTGGCTTAGCCTCCTGAGTCACTGGGTGTGCAGATGTGTACCATGGTGACTGGCCATTATTGTTTCTTTATGGCTCTTATTGTCCCTGGAGGTCATCTGTAGTCTGTGGACAGACATCTATGAAAGTCAGATTTTCTTTCTAAGGAGATGGAGATGCAGAGGAGGCAAGTGAGATGGATCCCCTGGCCCCTCAGTGTAACACAGACATCTTGGGGTCATAGTCAAGGTCACAGGACACAACTTTCATAATCAGGAGGGAAGACATTCATCGCTGTCATCCTGGGCTCTCATGGGAATTGCCTCTGGGAAACTGGCCTTTGGGGAGGTGAGAACGAGTCCTCAGGGAGAGGCTGAGCTTTCTGAAGTTCTTCCCCTAAGTAGAGAACATTTATTAAAATGCTGATGCATTCAACACCACTCCCTGACACTGATCATGCCTAATGGGAACATAAACTTGAGAACTTCAACTCGCTGGGGAGGTGTCGTGGCCACAGCTGCCAGACCTAGATCCTGCCGCCACCATCTGTACAAACAAGAGCGAGCACTGCCCGGGGTTAGTTTTCTAGCAAACACAGGAAACCAGAAAGTATGTCACTCACGCACTGTTGACCAAGGATTGAGGCAATAAATTGTGGGGATCATGAGGAAGTAGGAATTAACTTCCCAGTAAGACCCTGCCTGCCCACACTCTCTGGACCCCAACTGAGACATAAGGGATGAAGAATGGGGTAAGTCCACTGCAGGCTTGGAGCTCTGAGCCCGAAGGGCACCAGAGCTCAGGGCTGTCCCCCTACCTCCACTGCTGGTGCACAAGAGGGGCAGATACCACGGTCCATGGTGGGGCTGCAAACGAGTGTGGACAAGAAGTCCCTGGCAGGCTGGAGACATGGTCTGGCAGTGAGGCTATGGAGGTACTGCTGCCTTCTTAGCTTTACTGGGAGCACCAGAGGATAGGTGTATAGAAAGGAGAAATCCTATCTGTGTGGGTCCTCCCCACTGGGCACCTTATTTCTGTCACTTTCTAGGACACTGGTGAAAGGACGAAGTGACCAGAAGAGCCTAGAAATTTGCCTGGAACAGTAGGGATTTGTAGGTGGGGTAGTGGTTCAGACACAGATGTGTGGGGTGTCTTAGGGCAGGGCACAGGGCCCTGCCAGTACCTGGCAGGTAATAGATGTTCACCTTATGCTGGTGGGTGGGATAAAAGGATGAGCTGCTGTCTTCTTACATCTAACAGCTGGAGGACCCGGGAGAATCCCCCCTGTGCTCTTTGTTGTGCTAGATAAAGCTGAGGTTTTGAATTTTTAGTCATCTTTCCAAAATGTGTTTATTCTAGTTTTTCTTCTCTTTCTTAAGTCCCAACATATTAAATGCATACTGCTTAAACTCTAATAGCCATTCCTAATGGTTTGTAATGTAAACCATTTATGTTCAGTAGAACATTTATAAGCACTGGTCAGTGCCAGTATTTTAGAGCAGCATTGTCCTTGGAGATACTTGTAAGAAGGTTTGGATTATAATTAAATATTAATGTGGCTCGAAATGTAGATTGGAAAGAAATCAGTGTTGAATGGCTATGTGGCTGCCTTAGAATAACAAAGATTATTTTTTAGGTCCTAAAATGGATTAAAGCTCTGGCTTCTAGAGTCAAGGGAAGCCTGTGCTCTGTGTGTGCATGGTTGTGCATGCATGTGTGCGCACGCACAACCTTGGAACAGATGTTAAAAATGATATATCACTGTGTGGGGGATTTCCTTGGGGACAAGCAAGCAGTTCTATGGGAATGTGTGCTGTGGGCCTGCACTGTGGGTGGAAAAGTGCCCACAGTTCTTCTGGAATCGCTTTGGTTTCTTCCCCTCTGTTGCAGTCACTGTGATGGTATCCAGCTCATCTGCAAAGACTGCCAGGAACTTGGAGGCATCGTGGTGCCCCCCACAGAAGCCCCGGTTAGCCCCACCACCCCATACGTGGAGGACACCCCAGAACCGCCCTTGCATGACTTCTACTGCAGCAAGCTGCTGGACCTGGTCTTCCTGCTGGACGGCTCCTCCATGCTGTCTGAGGCTGAGTTTGAAGTGCTCAAGGCTTTTGTGGTAGGCATGATGGAGCGGCTGCACATCTCCCAGAAGCGGATCCGCGTGGCCGTGGTGGAATACCACGATGGCTCCCATGCCTACATTGAGCTCAAGGCCCGGAAGCGGCCCTCCGAACTGCGGCGCATTGCCAGCCAGGTCAAGTACGCAGGCAGCCAGGTGGCCTCCATCAGTGAGGTCTTAAAGTACACGCTGTTCCACATCTTCGGCAAAATTGACCGCCCCGAAGCTTCCCATGTCACGCTTCTCCTGACTGCCAGCCAGGAGTCCCCAAGGATGGCCAGGAACATGGTCCGCTATGTCCAGGGCCTGAAGAAGAAGAAGGTCATTGTGCTCCCGGTGGCCATTGGGCCACATGCCAACCTTAAGCAGATCGGCCTCATTGAAGAGCAGGCCCCTGAAAACAAAGCTTTTGTGCTCAAGGGGGTGGATGAACTAGAGCAGCAAAGGGACAAGATTATCAGCTACCTCTGTGACCTTGCCCCCGAGGCCCCCATCCCTACTCAGCGCTTCCACATGACACAAATCACTGCGGCTCCAGAGCTCATGGGGGTCTCACCCCTGGGACCCAGGAGAAACTCCATGGTTCTGGATGTGGCATTTGTCCTGGAGGGGTCCGACAAAGTGGGTGAAGCCAACTTCAACAGGAGCAGGGAGTTCATGGAGGAGGTGATTCAGCGCATGGATGTGGGCCAGGACGCCATCCACGTCACAGTGATGCAGTACTCGTACATGGTGACTGTGGAGCACACCTTCCGGGAGGCCCAGTCCAAGGGGGTGGTGCTGCAGCAGGTGCGGGAGATCCGCTTCCGGGGGGGCAACAGGACCAACACTGGCCTGGCCCTGAAGTACCTGTCAGAGCACAGCTTCTCTGCCAGCCAAGGGGACCGGGAACAGGCCCCCAACCTGGTCTACATGGTCACTGGAAACCCTGCCTCCGATGAGATCAGGCGCTTGCCGGGAGACATCCAGGTGGTGCCCATCGGAGTGGGTCCTCACGCCGACCTGCAGGAGCTGGAAAGGATCGGCTGGCCCAACGCCCCCATCCTGATCCGGGACTTCGAGACGCTGCCCCGAGAGGCCCCGGACCTGGTGCTGCAGAGGTGCTGCTCCGGGGAGGGGCTGCAGCTCCCCACCCTTTCCCCCACTCCCGGTATGCCTGGGCCTTGTGGAGACGTGTGGGTGGGAAGCTGAGGGGCAGCCAGGGTGCCTTGTGCATCAGGCGGTGGTGTGACCCTGGGGTTCTATTGCCAGTTCCCCGCTTTGTGCACTTGGTCAGACCCTGCCTCAGCAGTACCTGTGTTTCCTCACCTTCCAGGCAGAGAGCCACACTGGGATTTTTTTGTGTGTGTGGGGGTGGAGGATCTTTTCTTACTGGGTTGGTTTGTAAATTCAAAGGAAATATAAACCCATCATTAAAATTTACACAATCCCAATGATATGAAGTGAACCATCCAAATCTTCCTTTCTCACCACCCTCTTGCCCACCCAATCTCAATTCCTGCCTTGAAGGTGACTTCTGTTAATTTTGATGACTGTCAGTTCCCTTTTGACCACACTAGGTGGAGGGCATTATTCTGAGCAGCTGACACTACTTGGTTCAAGGCCAAGAAATCAGGTGACAGGTGGGCTAAGGTTTTCTTTTTTTCTTTCTTTTCTTTTTCTTTCTTTTTTTTTTTTTAAATAAGCTTGAACTATATGTTTAACTTAAAAATATTTGTATTTTATCAGTAATTTTTAAGTTAGCATACAAAATAGTGTTTCATTATGATACTTAATTTTTTTTTTTTTTTTTTTTTTTTTTTGTGGCACAGAGGGGCTGAAACCAGGACCTTATGCAGACTTTGCAAGTATTTTACCACTGAGCTGCACTCCCAGCCCTTTTTAAAATTTTTAAATTTTGGGATAGGGTCTCCCTAAGTGGTGTGGGCTGCTTCTGGCCTCCAACTCACCATCCTACTGCCTCTACCTCCAAGTTGCTGGGATTAAAGGGGTGTGCCACTGCATCCAGCTAATTATGGAATTTTCATACATGCATATTATTGTATATTGATCATATTCATTCTCCCATTACCCTGTCCTGACATCTCTCCCATCTTCTGCTGGTTCCCTTTCTTTCCCCAGATAGTCTCCCCTGAATTTCATGTTTCATATATAGACACACACACATATACATACATACATATGCATGTATATTGTGGGAAAACATGTGGTATTTGACTTGTTGAGTCTGGCTTATTTAGCTTAACATGATGATCTCTAACTCTATCCATTTTCTTGCAAATGACATAATTTCATTTTTCTTTATGGTGGAATAAAACTATTGTGTATCTATACCACTTTTTCTTTTCTTTCCCTTTATTTTCTTTTCCTATTCGTTTCTTTCCTCCTTCTTTCCTTCCTTCCTTCCTCTTTCTTTTTTTCTTTCTATTATTATTATCATCATCATTATTATTATTGTACTAGGGACTGAACCCAGGGCCTTGTGCATACTTGACAAGTACTCAGCCACTAAGCTGCACCCTCATATCCTTTTTTATAGTTTATTTTGAGACAGGGTCTTGCTAAGTTATGCAGGCTGCCTCTGTCCTTGAACCTGTGATCCTCCTGTTTCTGCCTCCTGAGTCACTGGGATTCCAGGTGTGTACCACCATGCCTGGCATACCACATTTTCTTTATCCAGTCATCTGTTGATGGACATTGGCACTAATTCCATACCTTGGCTGTTGTGAATGTTTGGCAGTATACTTGGATGTGCAGGTGTCTCTTTGGTATGCTGACAGATTTCTTTGTGTATATACCCAGGAGTGGTATGACTACAGCATGTGGTAGTTCTATTTGCAGTTTTTGAGGACTCTCCATACTGATTTCCATAGTGGCTACAGTGAGTTACATTACCATAAGCAGTGAATTAGGGTTCCTTTCTCCCTGTTTTCTTGATAGCCATTCTGACTGGGGTGAGATGGAATTGCAGTGGTAGATTGTCTTAGTTTGAATCTCACCTCTGGTACTCACTAACTGGATAATTTGGGGCAAGTATTTCATGTTAGTCTCATTTGTAAAATGGGGATAATAATAGTGACTGGTTGTAAAATGCTTAAAACAGTACCTAGCACATGGCAAATGCTCCAAAAAGGCTTGCTATGACTGCCATTATTATTGCCTTATTAAGCTATACTGGTTTCTTTGTCTTTGAACACCCTTATTTGGTGTGGTTAAGATTATTCTAGAATAGCTAGCTTTCTTTTAGTCTCCTCTATCCCTGCCTCTTTCTCTGTCTCTTATTAGGCAGGATCTCACTACGTAGCCCAGGCTGGCCTGGAACTCATGATCCTCCTGTCTCAGCCTCCTGAGTGCTGGGACTACCCGGTGTGTAACACTATGGCTGGCTTTCTTTTAGTGTCTCTTGAGCCCCACACTTATCAGTGTCTTTGTTGCTTTGTTTTCGTTTTGTTTTTAATCAGAGCCATTGATTTATTTAAATCCCTGTGATTTTCTTCTGAAAAGTATTGATCTTGTCTGACCCAATTTCAGTATGTGTTCAGCCCCGTTTGTTACCTCATTGTGATGGTGACTGTGGCCCAATATGAACACAAGCACTGGACATTTGTAATTGAATCACTCAGAGTGCCTTCACCTACCCCATAAGACCTCCTTTTCCCGGGGATATATTGCTGCTCCATTTCTTTTTGCCATCTTCCTGTTTTGCTGCTCCAGTATTTCACTCAATTCTAGAAGGGTAGCAGCCTCCTGTAGGGAAGAGAGCAAATGCCTCTTGTTTTCATTCATAGGAATTTAGACTTCCTGTGGGGCTGAGGATGTAGGCTCTGGGCTCAATTCCCAGCACCCCACTCCCCCAAATACAGAAAAAGCGTAATCCTTTGCCTGGCGTGGTGGTGCACGCCTGTAATTCCAGCAGATTGGGAGGTGGAGGCAGGAAGATTGAAAGTTTGAGGCCAGAGGCAGCCTGTGTAACTTAGTGAAACCCTATCTCAAGATAAAACACAAGAAAAAAGGGGGTGGAGGTGCAGCTCAGGGGTAGAGGGCCTTGCAAAGTGTGCACAAGGTCCTGGGTTCAGCCCCCTAGTACTATATAAACAAACAAACAAACTTCCTGTGGGTGGAGCTGGGGTCTTCTCCATGCTTCCAAACCTGGGGTACTCATGGCTCAGGAACCATCTCCCCTTCTGCCCCATCCCTTTCCCACACTGGCGTCTCACTAGTGAGGATCCCTCTCCTTGGTGGTTGGTGCCCTGTGCTCAGCAGATTCCCGCAGAGCCTGGTGATTGCAGTGCCTGCCTGCTGTGGGCCTTGGGGCCTGGGGGTTGCTGGCAGCTATGTGCTCATAGCTCCTCTCTATAGACTGCAGCCAGCCCCTGGACGTAGTTCTTCTCCTGGATGGCTCCTCTGCTCTTCTAGCTTCTGACTTTGAGGAGATGAAGAGTTTCGCCAAAGCTTTCATTTCAAAGGCCAACATAGGTGAGTGATGCACCTTGAGGCTGCTGGTGAGGAAGAGGTTCTTCTTGGGGCTCACTTGATTCCAAAGGCTTCTCATTTTCTCTTTCCCGTTAGGGCCTCACCTCACACAGGTGTCCGTGCTCCAGTACGGAAGCATCACCACCATCGACGTGCCCTGGAACATGGCCCAGGAGAAAGCCCATTTAATGAGTCACGTGGACGTCATGCAGCGAGAGGGTGGCCCCAGCCAAATTGGTAATGCTGCAGCCACTGGCTGGGGTGGAATCTGCGTTGGTCCTGATTCTTCGCATAAGTGACCAGGTGACCTCAGCAGGTCACTTTGGTCCTTCGCCTGAGTTTTCTGTCCTGTAAAGTGAGGGGCTGGCTGCACTTTCAGGTCTCTTCCAGATCCTACTGTGGGTCCCTCTGAGGCTCTAAATAGTACCGCTTTGAATAACCTAATGGTCCCTTGGGGGATCTCTAAACAGTTCCGCTTTGAACAACCTAACAGTCCCCTGGGGGATGGGAGGCACGGCTGCTTCAGAAACTGCTGCCCATGCAGTCAGTACTGACCTGGTCGTTCTCCCTCCGCAGGGGATGCTTTGGCTTTTGCCGTGCGCTATGTCACTTCACAAGTCCATGGTGCCAGGCCTGGAGCCTCCAAGGCAGTGGTCATCCTGGTCATGGACGTCTCCATGGATTCGGTGGGCACAGCAGCTGAGGCTGCCAGAGCCAGCCGTAAGTATCTAGTGTGCTGTCCAGGGACCCTGCTAGGGCACCAGAGCAGAGAGCATGGGTGGGGTTCCTTTTGGCGGTTCTGACTGATTTCACATGTGCTTGACACCCACACCTGGCCTTGGTTTCAAACAGCATGAAATTGTCCGATCACTATGTTATTGGGAAGCCAAATGATACTAAATGTGTGTTTATCCTATACTTATCTTCATGCAGTAGATGGCGACCTGAATTGTTTCATGTTTTTCTCCTTGTATCCAAGGGTGATTGCACCTCCATACCTTTTCTTTGTAAAGTGGCACCCTGGTCTTTCTCCACAACACCATGTCTGAGGTTAGAGTGAGAAGTGTTGGTAACCTTCATATGTCCAGAGCCCTTTTCCAGTACCAGGTTAAAGGGCGTGATGTGGGTATTAGAAAAGAGACAAAGGATTATGCTTGTGAAGAGTAAAGGGATGCACGTGACCCAGCCCTCATGCCCTATAAGAACCTGTGAGGTGGATAGAAATAGCACATGAGCCAGGAGAATGGTGTAGTGCACTGAGAGGGAGATCTGGGGGAGTGGAGTCAAGTCAGTCCCCTCATTGCCTCCTGGAGAACTGTTCACCTTTTAACCTGCGTAGGTGTCTTTTCTCTGACGTCTTCCTGGTGTTCTTCCTGAGACCAGCATTCAATTCACTCTCTGTTCTGTATCTGAACTACTCAAAATGTGCAAATCATATTGTATTGGTGCATCACATGTCTGTCTCTGGCACAAACTAGGAAGTCTGTGAAGGGCAAAATCTGCTTTTTTATTGTATCATCTGTGCATGATGCAAAAAATAGGTGTCCATTTAATGTTTGTTGAATGGATGATATGTTTTTGAAATTTGTTATTTTGAGGTTAAATATTATTTTGAGGTTTAAAGGTCCCAAAGTCAATGGTGTATGTTTAGATGATACAGTGAGCTTAGTGGAACTGAAAAGTTACTAGTAGAAAATCAGCTCCAATATTAAGCAAATCGCAAAAACCCAGAACTTCTGGGGGAACTTAATTGGGGAATCTCAGGGTGGAGATTTTCTCTTTTAGTATTAAGAATCCAAAAATAAATAAATAAAATAAATAAAAAACCCCTACAACAACAACAACAACAAAACCCCAAGACCCCTAAAAAACAACAAAACAAACCCCCCAAAACCAAAAACTTTCATCAAGAAAGGTAGCAATTGAAATTTACAAGAAACAAGCATGATTCAGGGCAAGTTGTTCAACTATTTCAAGCCTCACTTTCTGACTTCTACATGGACGTGAATGTACTTTTCTCATTTGCTTTTCTTGTAGTGCTTGGGATCAAACCTAGGGCCTTCTTTCTGCATACTAGGCGAGTGTCCTACCACTAAGCTACACCCCATCCCTCTCTTCTCTTCTTACATTTATACTCCTTGGTGGTCTCATTCAGTGTCACACATCCACATACATTTATGTACCACTGACTTTGAAATTTCTATCTCCAGCCCAGCCCTTTCACTTCAACTCAGTTGTTCTAATAGGCAATTCAATATTAACTAACCTGATTTTCATACCCAAATTTGCCCCTCTTATAGTCTTTTTCATCCTTTTGAGTTGCTCAAGATAAAAACTTCATCATCCTTGAGCCCTCTTTTTCTATTATAATCCCATGTAATCCACTAATAAAGTATACCTGCATCTCTAGACTATATTGAGAATCACACCTACGCATGCCACCTCCATCACTCTCATACCCACCACATCCCTGCAGCCCCACTCCTGGAATACCGAAATAGCTTTCTAATTGGGCCCCCAGCTCCTGCTCTTGTCCTTGCAGCTAACTCTCAACACAGCAGCTGTAGTGATCCCTTAGGAGTCAAAGTCACTGCCTGCTCCTTCCTTGCTCCAGTCTTTGGCTGCTTTTCTGTTTCTTCCGGAGAGAATGTCAAGTCCTTTCCATAACCTACAAAGCTTTGCCTGGTGTGTTTCCTGCTCCCTCTCTTGCTTGCTCAGCTCCAGCCACCTGGTGCATGAGCTCATACCTTTGCTCTGGGCCTTTGCACTTGCCATTGTCTGTGCTTGGGACATTCCTCCTCAGATGTCTTCTTGGCTCCCTCCATCCTTATTGCAGGTCTGTCTCCAAATGCCATCTTTTCACCAAACACCTCTCTAACTTCCATATATGAGCCAGTAATCCCCATCTTTACTGTTGGCCATTCCTATCCTCCTTAGCACATTTTATTTTTTACCCAAACATCTATCTGTGTCTGAAATATATACCAATATTTATTTATCTTGTGTATTTGTTTTCTGTCTCTCCCTAATATAAGTTCCATGAGGATAGGGGACAGGGATTTTATCTGCTTGGTCATTGCTGTATCCCCATTACTTAGACTGGTACCTGCCACACAGTAGAAACAGATTAATGTTGGTTGAGTGAGTGAATGTCTTCCTCTTAGGGCTGGTGTATGTGGCCAGTCTGGAAAGCATGAAGGTCTCTGTGGGTCTTGAACTTATCATCAGGTCAGTCTATTTTGACCACAGACCATTTCCTGTTCCTTTGCTAACTTAGGAGTTACAGTATTCCCCATTGGAATTGGGGATCGGTATGACACAGTCCAGTTGAACGTCTTGGCAGGCCCAGGGGCTGGATCCAATGTGGTGAAGCTCCAGCGCATTGAAGACCTCCCCACCATAGTGACCCTGGGAAATTCTTTCTTCCACAAACTGTGCTCTGGTGAGTTTTCGCATATCTATTTTCACCTCTCTTAAAAAAAAAAAAAAAAATCCCATGAAAATCTATACAAGTAAAAATAACCATTCTAGAGACCCATGTATAAGATTTGGCCTTAAATTGATATTGTTACATAGCCTAGGACGTTGAAGTTTCTGGTTTTGGGAGGTGTATAGTGTATACTGCAGACCTCACGGGCCCCTGGGAAGTCTTCTGTGCAGAGTCTTCATTACACTTAAACCATTCAGCTGAACTTGAACAGAGAAAGCCCATGCTTGTTTGTGAAAGGGCACCTTGGGCAAAAGAATTAGGAGACATAAGCAGGGAACCCCAACATCTTATATATCATTGTCCTATGCTCACTCTCAACACAGGTAAAAGAGCTTTAGAAATAAAACAACATAGAGTCGATACTCAAAGGACCATGGTTAAGTTTATCTTAGGTTAGAAATTTTTGTTTTTAAAAAACAGCACAATTTATTTCTTTTTGGCCTGGTTTTATATATTCTCCTAATGTAATTAGCTATAAGACAGAACCTACTACAGAGTTCTTGCCCTTCTCTTCTCAGTGATAGTTGTCCTTGTAGCGATCTTTAAGTTTCTGGATCTCACTTTATCACCCCTAACCATGATGGACAGTGACCAATGTATGAAGAGAGAATGACTACGACTGTGGGAGTTGTTGCCATGTGACCACTGTTGTTATCATCATAATTATTAATAACCTCAAGCATGTCTGAAGGACCACAGGATGGTTACCTTTTAACTTTGTGCCCCTGTCTCCTTGGTGAAACCCACTCAGATTCTTTGCAGAACTGAGATGATGTCAAGGCTTAGCGCAAGCAGACATTGTGAATGGTCTAGAAGTTCTGGGTGATAGGTGGGAACTAAGGTCTTATTTGTGTCTGTTTCAGCATTCTTTAGAGTTTGCATGGATGAGGATGGGAATGAGAAGAGGGTAAGTCTCTTTCTCCTGACTTAGAAAGAAAGAACAGAAATGCATGTTTGGGGCTTTTATTCCCACTGGTTAATTTTCCCCCTTTGGACTTAGTCCAGTTCTCCTGCTTACTGTTATTCTGCTTTGGGGGTCCATCTGTAAATCTTGTGTTTTTCTTCCTCTCTTGTGTACAGCCTCCTTGCCACGAAGGCTAATTTCCACTCCTCATATCTGAGTCCTCATAGGTGGTCAGTTGCATAATAGGTGGGTGTTCAGGTGGAGTGCTTCCCTATTCCTCATCTGAATCATTTTTTTTTTCTCTTGCAGCCTGGGGATGTCTGGACCCTGCCAGATCAGTGCCACACAGTCACCTGCCTGCCAGATGGCCAGACCTTGCTGGAGAATCATCGTGTCAACTGTGACCGGGGCCCCCAGCCTTCATGCCCCAGTAGCCAGTCCCCTATTCGGGTGGAGGAGACCTGTGGCTGCCGCTGGACCTGCCCCTGTGAGTCCTTTGCTTCCCCAGCGTGGACTGTGTCAAAGGAGCGATGCTTTCAACTTGGATGTGCAACAAGTTGAAGCAGAAGCCAGCAGCCGGAAGTCCCCTCCCCTCTTCACTGCATGCCTATGCTCCTTTTACCCACGCTCTCCTTCTCTCATGTTCTCCAGATTTATTTTTATCTAGTCTCAGGGATCACAGTTCTCATCCTCTGTCTTTGGGAGTAATCTCCCCAGATAAGTATACTTGGAAAGAAGAGTTGTTTTCCTGAGGTCAGTGTTCAGCTTGGCTGTTGTTAGGTGCCACTGAGTCAGTGTGTGACTCATAGAGACCCTATGTTCAACAGATGAAACACTATGGTCAGTGCTTCTCTGCTATTCATAGGGTTTTCAATGGCTGATTGTTTTTTGGGGGTGGGTTACTGGGTCCTTCTCCCAAGCCTGTAGCACCTGATATTTACAGGCAGTCTCCCATGCTAGTACTAACCAGGTCCAACCCTGCTTAGCTTCTGAGATCTGACTGGATCAGATGCCACAGTGATACAGCTGTAGGCTCAGCTGGGCTGGTGCAAGTCAACTCTTAGGAATCTATGTGTTTGGGGTACATCAGTGGAAGTATAGCAGTTTGAGACATGGCTCCAAAAAACTCTCCAATCACAACTATAGCTGTATGGAGTTGAGTGCAGTTATGCATCATCCTGTGGCACAGTGGATGAGCAGGAGAAGGTCAAATCCATCTCCTGTAAACCTGTGGAGAGCATTCATCCATGGGGTGGGTTAGCCCTCTGCCTCATGATTGAGAGAAATGGCTGTTTATGATGATCCCTGCTTAACAGTGAATGGCCTGTAACCATTATATAGGGCAGATATAATACTGGGAGACTATCAAAACTATTTTATATCTCACTCTCCCTTTAGAATTTATCCAATGGGATAAATTTCTCTGCTGACCTAGGTGAATACCTACCAAACCTCATGTTTTTTCAGTTTATTCATAAGGAATTTTCTGGTCACTCTTAGTCATCAAACAGTCTCAGTTGGTAACTGGATGCCCACTACTGGGTAATAATTGAAATATTGAACTTACTTGGAGTTAAAGCACCTCCCCACACCCACTTTGGGCTTCGTACCTCTGGGAAAGGTGTGTGGCTAACTTCTCTCCCAGCTTGGATCCTGGAGAGGGAGAGCTGGACAGAATCTCAAAGTCTTACATGGCTGGCCCCTGTGAGTGGGCTCTTCACAGTCTAGCCTTGCTGGAGTTCATGGCCGCCTCTTTCTCCAGCCAGCTGTCTTGAGGTTTTCCCAAGAGGAGCCCTCCCTGTGCTGCTCTGATGCTCAGTCTCATGTCTGGCTGCTGCTTCTCCTCAGGAAACTTCTCATTCTTTGGCAGTTAACCCCTCACAGCAGGATCGCTTTGGATACAACCACAGGCTGTCATTTCTTGCATAGGTCCTGCCTCTGGTCCCCAGGATTCATGCACCTCTGTTCCACCAGTGGGACAAAGCAAGCAACTGTTCTGCTTCCCTGCATGGCAGCAAGTCTCTTCTGTGCTGCTGGTCATTGCAGGCACACGTCAGACCCTGGTGCAGCCTTCTCCACAACTGCGTGGAGCACAAGCCCATCTCTTTTGAGTGTCCCGAGAGTGCTGCTCACTGGGCTTGGACTTGTGTTTCCCCAAGAGGGACACACAGCACAGCACTGCTCTCTTCAGCCAGGGGCATGGTGCACGCCTGTGATCACAGCAACTCGGGAGACAAGGGAGGAGGTTCATGAGTTCAAGGCTGGAGGCAGCCTGTGCAATTTAGCAAGACTCTGACTTAAAACAAAACAAAACAAAATACACCAGCCACCAATACCCCTCTTGACTCCTTTCATACTCTTAAAATGAGAGAAGGCCTTCAGGAGTGATAAAAACTAGACTTTGGATATTGAAACATTTTTAAAACTTAACCCCCTCGCCCCCACTTTTTTTTCTCCTTGAGACAAAATCTCACTATGGTGCCCATGCTGACCTGGAATTCACTGTATAACCCAGGCTATCCTTCAACTCATGATCTTTCTGCCTCAGCCTCCCAAGGGCTGGAATTACTGGTGTGCACCACCAGGCTCAGCATTAAAAACATCTTAAAACCTTTTGTTTTAAATAACTTCAGACTTATAAAAATTGCATAAATAGCACCAGGAATTCTTGCAGACCTTATATTTTAGACAATCACAGTATATCTTGTTATATCTTACATATTCACAGTATATGATTATACCTTATAAGATCACAGTTTTATCTTATGTAATCACAGTATAATAATCAAAATTGGAAATTAACACAAACAAAACATTGTTGTTGTTAGGTGCCATCAAGTGGTAGCGACCCTATGTACAACAGGTGAAACACTATTGTCAGTGCTTCTCTGCTATTCATAGGGTTTTTGATGGCTGATTATTTTTTGGGAGTGGGTTGTCAGGTCCTTCTCCCAAGCCTACAGCTCCTGGTGTTCCCAGGTGGTCTCCCATCCACGTACTAACCAGGCCTGACCCTGCCAAGCTTAGGAGATCTGATAGGATCTGACACCACAGTGGTATGGATGTAGGCAATAAAACATTATCTTATTAAAATTTTGCTGTCGTCTTGCTAACACCCTTTGTATCAAGATCTAGGAGTCAATCTAGAATCATATATCATCTTTCATTTTCATATTTTTTTACTGTCTTTAAGAACAATACTTTAGTCTTTCCTTGATTTTTTCGTGTGTGTTTGTGTGTGTGTGTGTGGTGTGAGGGGATTGAACTCAGGGCCCCACTCATGCTTGTGTAAGTGCTCTCCCACTGGGCTATACCCCCAGCCCACTTTTTACTTTTTATTGCAAGTCAGGGTCTCACTAAATTACGCAGACTCCCTCTAGCCTTGAACTTGTTATCTTCCTGCCTCTGCGTGACTTCCAAAGCACTGGGATTATAAGCATGTGCCACAGCACCTGGCTTTTCTTTGATTCTTATTGCCTTGATTATTTTGAAGACTACTAGAAATTAATTTTGTAGAATGTCTCACAACTTGGAGTAAATTCAGGTTATACATTTTGTTAAGCATGTTGCAGAAGACACACTGTATCCTGCTTTGGTGCATAGAATAAAGAAATGCAAAGTATCAATTGCCCCATTGCTGGTGTTGGCCAGGTTTGTCCACTGAAAGGCAATAATTGTACTCTTTGCATTTAATAATTATCATAAGCAGAGATACTTTGAAACCACAGAAACGTACCTTTGCCCACTAAGTTCAGCACCCATTGATGATTCTTCGCTGATTTTTAAAAAATTTTTATTCTAGTGTTTGCCAAATAGAAATGTTTGATTCCCATCATCCCCTCCACATTTATTAGTTGGTATTCTGTTAGAAGGAAGAATTTTCCCTTCTCTTTTATTCATTCATTCAATTATTTGTATCAGTATGTACTCATGAATTCTTACTTTAGACTATGTGGTATAACCAAGTATTAGAATTAGTTGTTTTCTTCCCCCAGGTCCCACATGTAGCCATTGGGAGTCCTTTTGATTTGACACTTGTGTCCTCTTCACATGTTGTCATTCCTTCCTTTTTCTGACAGCAAGAAGCTTGGCTCTCATTTTCCACATATATTTGCTTAATTCTAGAATACACATGAAGTAGTTTCAGAATTGTTAACTCACATGTTTATGAAAAACAAATCTATTAAGTAGAGTATAATATTTGTACACAATTCTTTGTCTTTAGTTTTAGAGTAAAAGTTTGTTTTCTGAAGTTATTTATGTTAGTCACCCACTTCTGCCCATTCTGTGGAGTTATTTATTAACATTAGTTTAATTTGTTTTTATAATGATTATTAAAATATATTAATTGTATGTATTGATGGGTTTTACTCTGACATTTGCACACACACATATATAATGCTTTGATCATATCTACCTTCCCTACTGCCCTCTGTTGCCCTCCCCTCTGTTGCCCTTCCCCCCAATGTTTGTACTCTTCTTTAGTCCCTTTACTACTTTCAGGTCATCACGTAAAAAAATTTCTAGCTTCCATATATGAGAGAAGATATGTGATACTTGTCTTTTTGCACCTGGCTTATTTTGCTTAACAAGATGAACTCTAGTTCCATTAATTTTCCTTCAAATTACATGATTTCATTCTTCTTTATGGCTGAATAATATTCCATTGTGTTTATTATACATTTTCTTTATCTATTTATCTGTGGATGGGCACCTAGGCTGTTTTTATAATGTGGCTATTGTGAATTGTTGTTGTTGTTAGGTGCCGTCGAGTCGGTATCCGACTCATAGCGACCCTCATAGGGTTTTCAATGGCTGAGTGCTTCGGGATTGCCTTGGGAGTGGATTGCCAGGCCCTTCTCCCATTTTTTGTGGTGCTGGGAATTGAACTTGGGACCTCAGAGACTGCAGCGCAGCGCTCTACCCACTGAACCAAATCCCAGCCCATTGTGAATAGTACCATGATAAACATGGGTGTGCAAATATTACTAATGTGTGCTTACTAATGTATGCTTCTTTTACTGTGGGTATATATACCCAGGAGTACCATGGCTGGATCATATGTTAGTTCTGTTTAGCTTTTTGAGGCACCTCCATACTGTTTTCCGTAGTGACTGCACTAACATCCCCAGCGACAGTATACAAAGATTCTTTTTCCTCCTGCATCCTTGCCAGCATTTATTTATTTATTTTTTGATAATAGCAATTCTAATTGGGGTGAGATGGAATCTCAATGTAGTTTTGATTTGAATTAACCTGATGGCTAAAAATGTGGAACATTTTTCATATATTTATTGGCCACTTGTACTACTTTTGAGAAGTATCTATTCAGGTCATTTGCTCATTGATTGATTACTTTTGTGGTTAAATTCGTTGATTTCTTTATATATCAGTCCTCTGTTAGGCGAACAGTTGACAAAGGTTTTCTCCCATTCTGTTGGCTGTCTTGTCACTTTGTTCATTGTTTCCTTTGCTGTGCAGAAGCTTTTAAATTTGACGCTAATTTGTTTTTTGTTTGTATTCCCTTTTGGGCTTCTGTATCCCTCTTTGTTTATTTTACTTTATTCTATTTTGTTTTTGGTCTGGGAAGCATTAGCCTGGTTCTAAGTGTCAGAATTCTACAGAAAGGTATACATCTTGAATTTATGACATGCTGCTTGAATTATCTCAGATTAACTTCAATAACACACAAAACTATGCACCTCAGCTCCATCCTCACACTCTTTTCAGTTACTAATGTTAAACAAAATTATATTTTTATATATCATGTTTTGATAAAAATAGAATAATAACAATGCATTAATCTCTTAAATCAAGAGAAGCCAAAAAGAAACATTACAAACTAAAGTTCTAATAATCTTCCGTCAATGTTAGCCACTCATTCCCCTTCTTCCATCTTTTCATACATTCTCACTCACTTGCATTCATTTCTGTGATTCTTTCCATATAAGTGAGCTCTGCCTTTTTTTTCATTGAAAGTATATTCTGGAGATCACTCCATATCAGTTCAAAGAGATTCACAGTTTATTGTATGTCCTAGTTTATTCAACTTTTATGTGCATATGCATTTAGGTTGTTTCCAATATTTTGCCAACAGTGCTGCATTGAGTGTCCATGAGTGTATAAATTTTCCTATAGTTGGAAGTGTGTCTCCAGGGTAGATTTCTAGAAGTGGACTTCTTGGGTTAAAAGATCAGTTTGTGTGCAGTTTTATTAGATATTGCCAGATTTTCCTCCAAAAGAGAGGGCTTGGTTGTGCAAAACTGAAACTGCCATCACTGTGCTTTTTCCAACAGCCAAATATGAAACTACATGTTTTCTCACAGCCTTTCCAAAGAGTGTTTTACTGTAGTTTTTACTTTTTACCAGTGTCTTACTTTTCAAGTAAGAAGGGGTATCTGTGTGTACTTGGGATCACCATTTGTTAATGTGGACTCTATTTGGTAATATTTTATTTGGTACATTGGTTTTGATATTTATTAGTGATATTGGTCTATGGATTTTAAATTATTTCTTTAAACTTAGAGTAAAATATGTATAGCATAAAATTTACTATTTTAACCATTTTTAAGTAAACAGTCCGTGGTACTAAGTAAGTTCACGTTGTTGGCAACAATCACCATCATCCACCTCCAGAACATTTTTTACCTTGCAAGATTAAAATCCTATACCCATTAAATAGTCACTCCCTCTACAACTCCTAGCAACCACTATCTACTTTCTTCCTCTATGAATTTGACTACTCTAACTACCTTGTATGAGTGAATTCATGCAGCATTTTCCCACTTCATTTAGAAAAATGTCTCCAAAGTTCACACATGTAATCTTTTGCGTATAGATGATTTTTTTGTGGAGGAGCATTTTAATCTCCTTTTATTCATTTATTTGTTGTGTATGTTCCTTGGACTTTTTTGTGATTACTCTGGGGATTACATTTAACATCTTGAATTTATGACATGCTGCTTGAATTGTCTCAGATTAACTTCATTAACACACAAAACTATGCACCTCAGCTCCATCCTCACACTCTTTTCAGTTACTAATGTTAAACAAAATTACATTTTTATATATCATGTTTTGATAAAAATAGAATAATAACAATGCATTTATCTCTTAAATCATGAGAAGATAAAAAGAAACATTATAAACTAAAGTTCTAATAATCTTCAAAATTTGTTTTTTTTAAAAAATATTTTCTACTTCTTTATGATATTACCTTTTGATAATTTTCTTGGTTTTGTTCACATCTTTTTGTTTTATTTAACTTTTTGATCATCTTTAAGACAGTTGTTTAAAAATCTTTGTTTAGTAAGTCTACCACCTGGACTTTTAAAGGAATAGTTTCTGTTTATTTACTACATCAGACAGAATCTTCCAGTGCACTTACTTACTGCCTATATGAGAAGAGTGAAACCTTGTGCTTCCTATTCCACAATCTTCTCTCTGGCTCCTGCTTGTAGGGATGTTTTGATATTGTTCTTATCTAGTATAGATATAAATGTCAAGCAATGCTTCAGAAAAATGCTTTAACAAGATTTCTCCCATTTTTAGTATTTCAGAACAGTTTGGGAGCATTGGGACTATCAGGTCTTTGAAAATTTGGTAAAATATCCTTGTAAAGCCATTTGGGCTTGGTGATGTTTTTGTTGTTGTCGTTTCTGTTTTGTCAGGGTATCTTTCTCTAATTCTTGCTAACTTTATCAACTTTTTAATAGAAATTGGAATTAATTTTTTTCTTTTTTATCCAATGGAATTAATTTTTGTTGTCTTTGTTTTCCTACAATATTTTTCAATCATTTAGATTTTCAGATTTATTGCATGGAGGTCTTTGAAGTAATCTTTTATAGTATTTTTAAAAAAACTTTCTTTAAATGGTAATTTTTGCCATTTCTCAGTTTGTATGTTTGTGCATTGTCTTTTTTCTTCATCATGGTAACAAATGGTTTGTCTTCATGAATTTTTTTAAAAAATTGGTTCCAATTTATTAATTATGTTTACTGTTTTATTCTTTACCATATTATGTTCTGCTTTTATATTTATTCTTTTATTTCTCTCCTTGAATTTTATTCCTACACTATGAGGAATTGAACCCAGGCCTTGTACATGCTAGGCAACTGCTCTACCACTGCCCTAAAGTCCCCAGCCTTTAATTTGCTCTTAGTTTACTACTTTAATGCTTTTTATTTTTTGGAACTGAGAATTTTATTAATTTCTTTATTTTCATTGATAGACATGTTTACTGGTATGAATATTCCTATAATCACTTTAAATATATCCCAATGCATACATGATGCAGTATCTTCATTACTATTATTTCTTTTAGAAATTCTGTAATATTAGTTTGAATTGCCCTTTCAATCAGGACTTATATAATAGATATTAAGATTTCCAAGTGTAATGGTCTTAAACATTTAACAAAACCCTAATTGTATTGTACTGTGGTCAGAATATTGTTTATAATAGTTCTCCTTTACAGTTACAGTTATGTTATTCATGACCTAATACACAATCAGTTTATTTTTTTTGTGGTGCTGAGAATTAAACCCAGGGTCTTGCACATGCTAGACAAGTACTCTGCCATGGAGCTACATCCCCAGCCCCTACATGATCAATTTGAAGGTACATTTTATACTTTCAGGGTGTAGAGTTTGAGATCTGTCTATCTATCATTCTCCTTACTGTAAGAGCTTTTTAATATTTTTTCAGGTCTTCTATATCCTTGTGTTGTAGTTTGGATATGAAGTATCCCCCCAAAAGGCTCACATATTGAAGGCTTTGTTGCAGTGTTCAGAGGCAGGTCTTTTGGAAAGTGATTGGATCACAATCCATTGGTGGATTCATAATTTCAATAGACTATTGGGAGGTGGTGGAACAGTAGAAGGTGGGGCCTGGTTGGAGGAAGTAGGTCACGAGGGGCGTATCTTTAAAGGATATTGGGCCTGGCCCCTTCTTCTCACCTCTCTCTGCTTCCTGGCTATCCTGAGGAGAGCAACCTCTGTCACATGCTCCAGCCGCCATGATATTCTGCCTCACTTCAGGCCTAAAGTAGTGGAGACAGTTGACTGTAGGCGGAAACCTCTGAAGCCATGAGTCAAAACAAATCTTTTCTCTTTTTAAATTGTTCCTCTCATATAATTGTCACAGCGATGAAAAGGATAACACACCTTGCTTATCTTTTGCCTACTTTGTCTATCTTGTACAAAGAGTGATGTGTAAAATTCTCCTATTATTAGTTTGTCTGTCAGCATCTCTACCTGTCCTGTAGTTTTTGCTTCATAAAGATAATCACAATGTTATCTGGTGCATAGGTATTTGTAACTGTTATTTCTCCATTATTAATTCTAGTGCTCAAAGATACTCTGATCAGTTATGTTTACACTTTTTTTTAGATCCAATTCTACTTTGATATCAGAATCTCTGTCCCCATTTGCTTATTGCCTGATATCCTTTGCCCATCCCTTTAAGCTTAACCTTTCTGAATTTTAGGTATGTCTTGCATATATAGCATACAGATAGAGCTTGCTTTTGAGACAAATTATAAATCTTTTTGTTTTAGTAGATGAGTTAAGGTTATTTTCATTATTGTCATATTATTTTGATCTTGTTCTTGTTGTTAGGTGCTGTCGAGTCGGTATCCGACTCATAGCAACCCTCATAGGGTTTTCAATGGCTGACTGTTTCGGGATTGCCTTGGCAGTGGAATTCCAGGTCCTTCTCCCATTTTTGCAGTGCTGGGAATTGAACTCGGGACCTCGGAGACTGCAGTGCAGTGCTCTACCAACTGAGCTAAATCCCAGCCCATTTTGATCTTACTCTGTCATTATTTTAAAAATATTTTTTGTTATATTTTCTTTCATTTTTTCCTATATGTGTTGTATTTCTTTGGTTTTTAATTTTTTAGCTTATCTGTTTCTATTTGGTGTTCAGGAAAGTTTGTTTTTATTCTTATTACTATTTTTGTGTTGATACCCTTTAAAAATGTCCTTATTTTCTTATTTAATCATTCATTAGTTGGATTATCAATTTTAGTAACATCCTGTGTCTACTTCCTGTTACCTATACAGCAGTGGGCCTGTAGCCATAGCCCTATGGTGTTGGATCCCATCAGATCTCAGAAGCTAAGCAGGGTTGAGCCTGGCTAGTACTTGGATGGGAGACCGCCTGGGAACACCAGGTGCTACAGGCTGGGGAAAAGGACCTGACAACCCACTCCCAAAATTGAGTCCGCCTTTGAAAACCCTATGAATATCAAAGAAGCACTGACAGTAGTGTTTTGCTTATTGTACGTAGGGTCGCTCTGAGTCGAACACCGACTTGACGGCACCTAACAACAACAACAACAACATACAACTGTGAGGTTATTCTGCTTTTCTCATCCCTTCTTCCTCTCCTTCCATTGTTTACATAGCATTATTTCTGCTTTGTCACAGCATATAACATTTTTTATATTAGTCTTCCACTTTTCCTTTGTTTAAGTTTTAAGTTTATGAATACATAAATAAAAATGTTCACATCCAGTTTTCTTTCTCTTACAGTACTGGTGGATTGAATTCAGGGCCTCACACATGCTAGGCAAGTGTTTCACCACTGAGTCACATCCCAACCCCCTTTTTATTTTTTATTTGAGACAAGATATTGCTAAATTGCATAGGCAGCCTCAAGCCTTGAACTCATGATCCTTCTGCCTCAGCCTCCCAAGTCACTGGGATTATAGGTGTGTGCCATGGCCCCAGCTACTTTCAGTTGTTTTCATAACATTTTCTGGTCATCTCCCAGTTGGAGAAAACTTGTCTCCTAGTAGATTTCTCAAGAAGGTCTTGTGGGTTCAGAATTCCGTAAGTTTCTTGGGTGTTGAAAACTGCTTTTCTATATCAGTGCTAAAAGCACACCATGGCTGGATATAAAATTCCTGATAGACTCTTTCACTACATTTCTGGAAAATGCTGCTCCATTGTTGCTTTGCTTTGTATGTTGTTTTTAAGACTTCTGGTACCAATCTAATTCTTTTATCCCTGGGAACTATTTGATCTTTTTGCCTGGATGCCTGAAGAGTTTTTTCTTTATCTTTGAAATCTAATAATTTTTACTGTAATAGGTCTCAGAATTGACTGTTTGGGGTTAATTTTTCCAGACATTTGCCACGTGCTTTCAATATATTAATTTGGTTCTTCTTTGACTTCTAGAATCTTTTGCAGGGTTATATACAGTCTTCAAATACTAGATCTTGTCTAGTGCTTTGTTTTTCTTTTTCAAAGATTCCATTTTTTCACCTGTCACATTTCAAATTTTTATTTCTTTTTTATGATCCTTTCACTTCTTTCCTTAACCCATTCTAATTCTCTTGGTTGATTCCTTGCATTACTTCAGTGCTTTTCATTAATTTTTTTGGTCTGTTCTCCCTTGGGTCCTTATAACTTAGTCTTCATTTCTGAGTTGATTTTACCCTTTTCTTTTGTCTTTTCTTCTTTAGTTCAATCAATTCTATTTTAACTTATTCCTGTTTTGGTCCATTCCTTTTCTTAGTTTTCTTATTCAGGATGGTTTTCATTTTTGTAAATTTTCAAATATTTTTAAGTTTGAGTGTGGTCTTATAGTTTTCTTCTGTGTTGTAGGGTGTGTGTGTGTGTGTGTGTGTGTGTGTGTGTGTGTGTGATTTTCCCTTAAGTGAGGAGTGTTGATTCTCATTTTCTGATTTTTAAAATAATTTTAATAGACTTGCCTAGTCTTTCATCTGTTCATTTTGTGGATTGGGGGTTTTACATGGTTTCTGGTTCAATGACCCTCTCTTCCATTCATGTAGAAAAGTCCTTTCTTTAGAGGTGTGTGTGTGTGTGTGTGTGTGTGTGTGTGTGTACATGTGCATTCTGCAGAATTTTGTGTCCCCTAGATTTTAATTTCTTTTTCTGGCATTCTGGGCTCTAACCTTCCCTTTCTGCTTCTTTTTATGTATCATCACTCAATTGCCGAACACTTTTTGTCCCTCCCCCTTACACTTTTTGGTGCTGGAGATGGAACCCAAGGCCTCATGCATGTTAGGCAAACACTCTACTACCAAACTACACCACCAGCCTCTTTCCATTCTGTTTTACTCCCTATCCCAAAAAGTATGCTTTCCAGATTGTCCCTTAACATTGTATGTATGTTAAGTATCTTCTCTGATCTCTCAGGATGTCTTAAAAATATTTTTACACTTAGGATGGAGTTCTCTTTTTGGTGATGGTGGTTTTAAGAAATTCTAGGCTCACTGCTTGCTCCCCTTTTCCATCTTCCCTACAGTTCTCCTAGCACTGCGCTTGCTCACCATAGGCTGCTAGCTAGAGCAGGAGGAATTGTTTCCTGGGACTTGGTGGGGTTTTTCCTCTTATTTTATTTGTAGGTATTTTAAAGTCTGGCTATTTTTTTCTAATTATTCTGAAGGTACTTTTTACATCATAGTTTAATTAATTATTACTCTGTATTATATTCAGCAGAGGATATGTAGAAAGATCTAGGTTGTTGTCTTTGGCTACATGAATGTATTTATTTATTTATTTACTTCCTTATTTTTTGTGGTGCTGGGGATTGAACTTTGAGCCTTATGCATGCCAGGCAAGTGCTCTGCCACTAAACTACACCCCAGCTTCTGGATGTCTCTTTGAATATTTGCATTTTGATCTATCAGTTCACTTCAGTATCTGGTATCCATCATATTTTGACATTCAGTCAAAAGTTCTTATATGATACTCTGTCACAGATATTTCTATTGTCACTTAAGAAACTGTGAGTAGGAATATATTGAAGAAGAGGAGAGGGATGAGATAAAAATGGATTTCAGGATATATTTATGAGTGTTTTTTAATATATTATATATATATTTATATATTTATATATATATTTATTTTTTATTAGAAATTTTTAATGTACATCATAATGTGATTCATTTTGACATGCTTTTCATTGTGACAATTTTTATATATGCAATTTGATAAACATTATTCATATAGGTTACCCCTTACCCTCCCCTGTGTTTCTCCTCTCCCCCTTCCCATATTTATATATTTATGAGTGTTTTTGATAAAATTTTGTGACTGTGATAATATTTTAGTATATAACTCTCATGTATTAGTTTTTAATAGGTTCAGTTTAATTTTTTTCTATGTCTCTAACACCAGAATGTATTTATATATGGCACTTTGAAACTGATTGATAAACTGGAGTAGAATGTGACAGTTTATCGGAAGGTAATTTGATATTATGGAGATGGAGGAAGGTCAAGTTCTAATATATATATATGTCACAGGAATTTTCTTACTAAAAACTACTGGATTTCCTTTGTGGCATGGGCTTATTTATAAGATTTGTAGGTCTATTTATTAAACATGTATATGCATGTCATGTACTATTAGGGAAGCATTTAATGTATATTGCAAACAATTCTCTCAAAAATTCTAAAAGTTAGCTATTGTAGTCCCATTATGCAAAAGAGGTGGGAGAAGGTCACAGAAGTAAAAAGTAATTTATCCAAGTTCACAGGGTAAGCAGGTGATAAAATAGAATTCAGTATTCATTTGTGAGTCTCTCTGGTTCTAAAGTATCCATTGCATGGTTGCAATTGTTCTTATAGTGGGCAAAGCCATTCTCATTCCTGCCAAGTGTAAGCTAAAACCATTTCTTTGCTTTGTGCCTTATTAAGTTCTCATAGCAATTGGGGCTGTCTCATTGACTTGATGATATTAACAGCTAAAGTATTGGAGATTCAGCTTTTTATTATTGTGACAAAATGCCTGAGATAATAAACTTAAGAAGATGAAAGGTTTATTTTGGATCAGAGCTGTAGAGATTTCAGTTCACTGGCAGTTGGCCCTATTGATTCTGGTCTTGTTGTAAGCCAGCACATCATGGTAGGAGCATGTGGAAGAGGAGGCAGTTCATCTCATGGTAGCCAGGAACAAAGGCAGAGAGGAAGGAGCTATGGTCCCACTGTCCCCTTCCAGGCCACATCCTTAGTGATCTAACTTCCTCCCACTAGACCCACTTCTGAAAGGTTCCACCACCTCCAAGTAGTGCCTTCTGCTGGCAACCAAGCCTTCAATATGTAGGCCTTTGCGGGACACTTATCCAGACCACAGCAGGGATTATGTGCAACATGGATGCCAGGAGCCAGCAGCCCTCAATCCTGTCACATGGAAATGACTGAATCGTCAGGACTTAGGGGGTTTTGAGTAGAAGAATTTCTGTGGAGGCTGCTTAGTGTTGGGAAATGGTGTATCCAGACCTGTCAGTAGCTGTGCTGCAAGGGGAGGTGATCTGGCTACGAGCAATGGACATTAGTGGGGTCTCTTTGCCCACCGAGTCTTCCTCTTGATTCTTGGCTTTTATTCACTGGCCACTACAGATGAGTCATTGTGTGTCTGGAAAATGCATCTCTTAACTTCACTTAGGTCTAAGATTGGCTTTCAAATCATTGATAGCAGTGGTACCTTCAAAGTATAGATTTTTACTGAATCATCTTATGTCATGCAAAATGATTCATATTCACGAATAGTGTTTTCATAGGAACCCTGAGAATGTGCTGATTATGTGAATGAATTAGGGTCCAATAAAGGAGTCCTGAGACCCAATCATTTATTTTGACTCTGGAATTATTTCTCTTGTGCAGTCTCTTAAGGGATTAAGTCAACATGGCCACTTGTACTGTTAGTCACTTGGCACCTGAAAGGACACATATGTCTTTAGGTGAATTTTCTTTACAATGAGATCATGAGTTCGTAAGTTGCTTTGCTCCTCGTGATTTCAACACGTCATAATACCCCTGGAACTTAACTTTGTTTCCTGAGCCAACGTATCCCTGTAGAGTGGGTCATTCATGTTGCACATGGATATTTTTTTGAAGTATGGTTCTAAAATTTGCCACGTTCTCATGTAATAGTTATCCTTCTAAACCTTCTCCAGGAAAATATTTAAAGACCAAGTGTTACTTAAGCCCTTCTAGCCCTCAGTCTCAGGTTCCTAATCCGTAAAAAGGAGGAAGTTAGACAATAGGGCCTCAAAGGGCCTGTGCAGGTCTCAGCTGCCTGTGCGTAGCTTGGTCACATGGCGGGTGGGCATGAGGGTTTGCATAGCACCAATCCATCCTCTCCTCTCCCCCATCCAGGCGTGTGCATGGGCAGCTCCACTCGGCACATCGTGACCTTTGATGGGCAGAATTTCAAGCTGACTGGCAGCTGTTCCTATGTCCTGTTTCAAAACAAAGAGCAGGACCTGGAGATGATTCTCCACAATGGTGCCTGCACCTCTGGGGAGAGGCAGACCTGCATGAAATCCATTGAAGTGAAGCATGATGGCCTCTCAGTTGAGCTCCACAGTGACATGGAGGTGAGAGGTGCTTTCCGTGGGTCCCAGGGTGAGGCCACAGTGGAACTTCAGGGCAGCCACGTGGAGCTGGTGGCAGCTGGTTTTAGCTGGTGCTGCTGTTGGGGACTCAGCCTTCTGCCTGACTAGCAGAGTGCTGCCTTCTTCTGAGGGGTTCATTGCCATCTCCCTTATCTTGGCAAAATTTCATGTTGTTCTGGGTCCAGATTTGGAAGAATGGATTGATTTTAGATAGCATTAAATTATGAATTTAGTGCCAGTTCCTGGCACTAGTAGAGAACTATGTTGGCACCAGGATTGTGTATCCGGTAGGCATTATGAGCCCAGTGCCCAAGGCCTGTGAGCTTTCCAAAGGGAAATATTTAGGTCCTGAATCAGGGCCTTTGAAAATATTTAGGGCCTAAACAAAATGTATGGGTCCAAAATTTGAAAAGGAGACTGCCAGACTGCTATAAATAAATGTTTGATTAAATGTCTTTAAAAGGTTACATTATGCCAACTTCTTTACTTGTTCATTGAGAAATCATAAATATTTCATTGCATGAAAACAAGTTGTTGGCTAGATTTTCTCACTTCATAGGAATTCCTGGATATAAACAATAATTGCTGAGAAACTATAGCTAGTCATATATTAAACAAGTAACTCATAGCCAAAAAATCTTAAGACCAAAGTGATAAAAAAACACATCCAAAATTTTTGCAGCAAAAATTCTATTCATCACAGGATGTGAGTACATTTTAATATGTTTGGTATGATCCACGGTGGGGTCTCCAAAGAATGATCTTCTAGGGATACACATGCACACACAAAGGACCTAATGCAGTCCTGATAGAAGGTTCTGGAGACCTTACCCAGAAAAGGGGCAAAATGGGAACTTTCCTGGCCTCTCTTGAAGGAGTTGCCCCTCCTCACTGGTCATACAGACTCCATGTCCTCTTTAAGCCCTGGGCTTTCAGGTTCCAGGTGCATGGCCCTCTGTACAATGTTATAACAGTCTGTCAGTGCCAGCAAACCCCTTTGTTTTAAAACAGCTGCTGGCAAATATCCTAGTTTGTGGCCAGCCCTGAAGTTGAGTTTGGTGAATGTGCAGGAACTCTTGGGAATTTAGTGAGAGAGTGAAATTTTAGGATTCCTCATTGCCAGGAGTACTGATGGGCCTTTTCTTCTCTGGGCAGGTGGCGGTGAATGGGAGACTGGTCCCTGTCCCTTACATGGGAGGGAACATGGAAGTTAGCATCTATGGCGCTATCATGTATGAGGTCAGATTCAACCATCTTGGCCACATCTTCACGTTCACTCCACAAAACAATGAGTTCCAACTTCAGCTTAGCCCCAAGACCTTCGCTTCAAAAATGTATGGCCTCTGTGGTAAGAACATGTTCTCTACACTGCCTCTTCCCTCCCCCTATGTCATCAACCTTGTCTGCAGGGCTCCCTTGGCTGTTGAATGGTTATATTTCTGGGTCTAATCTCAAGCACCCAGTAGCAAGGTTCAGACATTGATGAGGTTAGCGAATGGCCTGGTTTCTGGAATTAATATGTTGGCATCCAGGGCGACCAACTTTGTTTTTCCTTCTTTCTCTAGGGATCTGTGATGAGAATGGGGCCAATGACTTCATGCTGAGGAATGGCACGGTCACCACAGACTGGAAAATGCTCATCCACGAATGGACTGTGCAGCAGCCAGGTCACACATGCCAGCCCATTCCTGACGAGCAATGTCCTGTCTCTGACAGCTCCCCCTGCCAGGTCCTCCTCTCAGCACTCTTTGCTGAGTGTCACAAGGTCCTGGCACCAGCCACGTTTTATGCCATCTGCCAGCAGGATGGTTGCCACCGGGAGCGAGCATGTGAAGTGATAGCCTCTTACGCCCACCTCTGTCAGACCAATGGGCTCTGTATTGATTGGAGAACAAGTGATTTCTGTGGTGAGTCCTCATATGTGCCCCTAAAAATCAGGGAGACCAACTAACTGTAGGCTTGTTCAAGCTCTCTGACCCTGAGATGCTTTATCTGCCTAAAGGACATCAAATTCCCTATGTTTCATATTAACTAAGATCCCAGGTAGGGTCAAATAAGATGGTGGCTATATAAGCACTTTGCATGTAGAATTGTTATGTAAATCAAAGCATGATCCTTTCTTTTAGTACTTATGTAATCATCAGCAAAGTACTGTGTCACCAGTTACATTGAATTTCAAATTCCTCCAAGCTGTAGCAAAAGCTTATAGAGTAGGCTATGCCTGAGCAGGATTTTGAAGTGTGAGTGGAATTTTGCCATTTGATTACTAACAAGCTGTTCAATTTACAAATACCATTGGATTACTAGTATATTTCTCTCCCCCACAAGGCTAGCTTTTCTACTTGGACATGCTGTTCATTTATCATTTAAAATGTGGGCGATACTGAAATGAATCCGGTATGGATCTTGCCCATAGGAGGCACTGAAGTGAAAAGACACTAAACTTGAACATCCTCAATGAATACCATATAATCACTGAGTTATTGAGGGAAAACAGTGTGTAAAAACATATTGGGGCCTCAGAGGTTATTATCACAGCTGTCAGCAGCTTTAACGTGGGGCTGGAGGACTTGGACATTCTAGTCAGCTCAACTGGTGATTGGCTGCTTTCTTAGTCTTTCTGCTTCTCAGTTTGTGCATGGTAGAATGACAGAGTTGGAGTGAATAACCCCTTTGAGCTTTGATTTCTTGAGTCCACGTGGTTGATACTGTCTCCTCTTGTTCCTGGAGTTACCAGAGAGCTGTGTGGCACCTCAGTCCTTGTGTTCACCGTTTGAAAGAATTCAGATGTGACACAGAAAATATGGCACAGACTGTAGAACAAGGTTTTTAGTAAGATAATTTTCCTGTGAAGAATAATTACTGGGAAAACTGAGGCACCTGGAGAAGCTTGGATAAACTTAGAAAAACAACTTGGAGAAACCTTGGTTCTCCGGGTGAATTGGCCTAAGATTAGGATGTTCCCCAGGAAAGGGAAAAGCCAGAGGGCTAGAGAGAGGGCGGCGGGGAAGTTAAGCAAGCCTTTTAGAAGAAAAAGCACGTTGGGTAGACAGAGAAGATGGCAGCCCCGAGAGAAGAGATGGGGTGCTGTGTGTGCCACTCCAGAGAAAGGAGGAATCACACGTTCAGCCACCTGAGAGGAGGGGGAGGTGAGAAGAGAGAGCAGGGTTCCTGTTCCCTCTAGTTTTGTTTAAACTAGGGCATGCCCAATTTGATGTAAGCCCTGGGTGCCAAACTTAAGCTCTGCCTTTCTGAGATAGGTTGGAGAGGAAAGCATCTTGTTTAGTAATCTTTTGTGGTTTAGGATAAGGGTCCCCAACTCCTAGTCCATGGCATGCTTTGTAAGTGCTGTGTCACAAAGCTACATACCTAGTCCATTTTTTTAAATTTTTTTGAGACAGGGTCTCCCTAAATTATGCACACTGCCTCTCATCTTGAACTTGCAATCCTCCTGCCTCTGCCTCTCGAGTTGCTGGGATGATAGGCATGTGCCACTGCACCCGGCTGAATCTTAATCTTAAACGCAATGTGCTTGAATCATCCCAAACCATCCTCCCACCCCCAGCCATCTGTGGAAAAATGGTCTTCTTCGAAACCAGTCCCTGGTGCCAAGAAAGTTATGGACTGCTGATTTAGGGCATATTGAGCCTAGGGTATTTGTTTTGTAAAGTGGTTTAATGGGCTTGTTTGGCATATTTCAAAAAAATAAGCCAGTAGATGGATGTCTTGGAATGGTCTGCCTTTGCTCATAACCTGAGGGCTCAGGCAGCTTTTGATCTTGATTAGGGTGTGCGGGATCCATTAGAAAAATGTCCTTTTCAGTGTTTGGGGAGGTCTAGTCTTAGGTCATGGCTGACCTCCACTGGCCTGCTAATTCCTATCTACTCTGCCTAACACTCTCAGTCTTTCTGCGGACAAAGGAGCAAATGTTAGTTTTGAAGTTACTCAAAGCACCTTCTCTGTTTACTAATTGCGTTGTATATATCCTGCCTATTTATTGTGCATACAGAGACATTCCCTTATGCTCCAGATCCTCGGAAACCTTCACTACCACCTGCCTGGGCATCATGAAAGTGTTAAGGGGTTGTCAAGCAGGGTCATAGTGGGAAAGGCCCGCTATCTTGTAGTGTCTCCTCTAAAGGCCACTCTTCATCCCTGTGGATTTTTTATGTAATTTAAAGAGGATTTAAAGGTATAAATACATTTGCATTCTGAAGAAAGGACCACGAGCTTTCACATAATTAGTTAGGTTTAGATTTGTCTGCAAGTAGCAGAAAAATAAAATTCTTTGTCGTATAGATGATCAGAAAGGAGTGGCACCAGCTGATTGTGGGTCCCAGTTGACTAGGGTTTAAGATGGTGCTCTAGCCATCACGTGCACATTCCAGCCAGTAGGATGGGGAAGGAGAGAAAAGAGACAAAGGGCATGCACAGCTGTCTTTTAGAACAGATTCCTAGGGGCTGCCATAGGATGTTACACTCTTTACGGTTCATTGGTCGGAACTTAGTCACATGGCCACACTTAGTTGCAACAACAACAACAGCATGGGTACCTAGTGAAAAGTTCTGTTTCTATGGAGATGGAAAGAATGACATTGGTGAAAACTAGTCACTTATGCCCTAACAGGTTTGTCAGGTGATCACCCACCTTGAATTAGCACTGCTTTTGTCTCTCTCTGTCTGGGGTGGATGATGAGATCGACTTCCTTCTCTGTCTGCAGCTATGTCATGCGCCCCATCCCTGGTGTATAACCACTGTGAGCGTGGCTGCCCCCGGCACTGCGATGTGAATACGAGCTCCTGTGGGGACCACCCCGTGGAAGGCTGCTTCTGCCCCCCGCACCAGGTCATGCTGGAAGGCAACTGTGTCCCTGAGGAGGCCTGCACTCAGTGTGTTGGGGAGGATGCGGTCCGGCACCAGGTAGGAGCCCTGGCCTCTCACCTCCCATGGGATGGCTTCCCTGTGGTTTGGCCCCTTCCCACTTCTGCATCAGGGTCGACTCTAAAGGGGTAACGGTTTGGGATTCAGATGGATCTTAGTTCAAATCCTGGGACTCTTGTGGGTTACTGGTAGCATCAAACACCAAAGTATTGTTATCCTATTACTAATGTTATCTTTGTTTATGCATGTAAAATGGTATTGGAACCCAGAAGAGAGAGAAAAGAATATATTATATGGTGATATCTGCCATTATTTGGAGATATTATGCTAACCAACACCTTTATTATCTCAAAGTTCTTCAAAGATATGTTTTGCAGGGCCTTCATAGTTATGTATGGCCAAGTGACTTTAAAGAACACTAGCTAAACAGTTCAATGAGTTTCTTTATTGCAGGGTTCTCTAGTGCTTTTAATGTACTAATGCACATTGCAAATGTTGAAGAGGGCTTTCACTTCTGCAATTTTTTTGAGCATGGAGCATGTGCACATGCATGCACTCTCATGTGTATAACATTCTTCTGGACTAAGACCCTATCAGAATACACTAGAATATCTGCATTGCTCATAAATACTCACAAAAACCCAATGAGGAGCTAAGTCTACAACAGCTTAGTAACTTGCCCATGGATACCATCTGTAAGTGACGGAGTTGGGAGTTGGACCCAGAATTTGAAACTCTGTCTGATGTTAGTTTTGCTCTATTTATATAAAATAGTCCTTTTGCTGCATCTTTTTTTGGGGGGCTGATTTGCTTAGAAGTCAAACAGTCATCAGGTCTTTTAACTTTTTGGGACCTAATTGAGTGTACTTTGAAAGGATATTTACCAAACTCCCCCATCTTTGTCTGAAATGGCAGTCACATCTGTTCCAAGTTGACACCCTGTGGATTTGTGAGATCTGGTGCAGTGTGACTGTGCATGTGGGAATGTGTGCAGTGGTCTTGTCCTTCACCTTTGATAGTGATACTACCAAGCATGGTAGAGGTAGGCGCCTGTTTGACTTCTAGGAAAGGAGATGTGTTCTATGATCATGGGCTGCACTGAGGACCTCACATCCATCACCACCAGGGAGAACCTTTCTTGCTTGTTGGACCAGGTGGGATGGCTTCCCTCTGTATTTAATTATATCGGGAGAACTCATGGTAATGCTAGCCAACCAACCTGGAGAATGATAACAAACAGTAATTCCAACTATTATATTATTCTGTCCTTAACATCACAAGCCAGGAAATGGATCATTTCATTTAATTCTCCTCAAAGCTCTGTAGGGTCGTTATCACATGTCCTACTGAAGCTCAGATGGCATGAGGCGATAAAGGTGGGATTCCTGTTGACAGTGCTGATCATCCTGTAGTGTCCCAGTGCTATCACTGATCTTGGTAGAATGACAAGCTAACCTCTTAACTAACTGGGTGTCCTGTAGGTGTGGGCATCTGTTAGGCAATGACTTGGATGGACCTTGCTTGTGTGTGCTCTGGTTAAGTTGTTGGGCTTCATCCTTGTGGACTTCATTTGTTCTCCCTGTGGAATAGATGGACTAGGACAGAAGCCCAGGCATATTCTACTGCCAAATTTCAAATTGCCAAATTGAGTAATTCATTCATCTCTCTTCTCTTCTTTTCTTTTCTTTTCTTTTCTTTTCTTTTCTTTTTTCTTTGTCCTTCTTTGTTTTCACTCTCTCTGTCTCTCTTTCTTCTTTCCTTCTTTCTCTCTCCTTCCTTTCCTTTCCTTTCCTTCTCTCTTTTGTTCTTTCTTTTCCTTTTCTTATTTTTATTTATTTATTTGTTATTTATTTTTTGTAATGCTGGAGGATTAAACCTAGGGCTCCACACATACTTTGCAAGCACTCTACCACTGATCCACACTCCAGCCCCTTTTTAATTTTTTATCTCGAGACAGGGTCTTATGAATTTACTCAGGCTGCCTCTGGCATCAAACTTGTGATCCTCCTGCCTCAGCCTCCCTAGTTGCTGGGATTACAGGCATGCACCACTGCATCAAACTGAATTATTTCCTATACTCTAATATCTCACAAGTAAAGACAAGACCTTACGTCCCTTTGCCTGATTTTCCCAACTCCTGGGCTCCTGTAGGGCTCAAATATCATGTTGCAAATATGGACATTACTAGCACCCGGTGGTGATTCCAAACTGCTTCTGCCTGTAGTAATGAAGTACTTCCTCTCAAAAGGAGGCAGAAGTGGTCTCTACCTTCCTCCTTGGCATTCTGTGATAGGAAGTAAGTTCATTTGTAAACTGTCAGATGTCTGCAGGGTCCTGAAAGTAGGAAGCTTGTGACTTTTATCTTAACATCTTAGTTTCTTCAGCCTCCTTTCCCTCTCCTCCCCCCTACTCCATTCTCCTTTTCACTGTTTTCTTCACCTTCAGTACAACATGTTAGAAAATAGAATTTGAGTTGCTTAAGGAATTTGTCCAAATAGTGCAATATTTTTGACATAGAAACAGTCTTATACATATATTTTAAAAACTAAGTTGTGGTTGTTAGGTGCTATTGAGTCAGTGTCTGACTCATAATGATGCTACCTATGACAGACGAAGCCTGCAGCCATAGCCCTGTGGCATCGGACCCCGTCAGATCTCAGAAGCTAAGCAGGGTCGGGCCTGGTTAGTACCTGGATGGGAGACTGCCTGGGAACACCGAAGCTGTAGGCTTGGGAGAAGGACATGGCAACCCCCTCCCAAAAATCAATCTGCCATTGAAAACCCTATGCACAGCAGAGCACTGACAATAGTGTTTCCCCTGTGGTACAGAGGGTCGCTATGAGTCGGATACCGACTTGACGGCACCTAACAACAACAACATGACAGATGAAACACTATTGTCAGTGCTTCTCTGCTATTCATAGGGTTTTCAATGGCTGATTGTTTTTTTGAGAATGGGTTGCCAGGTCCTTCTCCCAAGCCTGCAGCACCTGGCGTTCCCAGGTGGCCTCCCATCCAAGTACTAACCAGGCCTGACCCTGCGTGGCTTCCAAGATCTGAAGGGATTGAGCACCATAGTAGTGTGACTGAAGGCAAAAATCAAGTAGCATCAAATGAATCAAAATTTTGACAAGAACAAGCCGGCTTTAGTTATTCAGAAAGTATAGTTTGAGTGGGTGAAAACAAATATCCAGTTACCTACATCTTCAGTTTTCTACTTTCAAAGCAGAGAAAGAATAAAAATAAAACATGAAAGCATTTCCATTAAATGAACTTTTAAACTGAATAATGAAGCCCAGAAAATCTTCCTTCAGGGAAATAAACCAAGGTATAAATCCATTGTACCCTGGGAAAGAGAAAAATATTTACCAGTTTCCATAGCTCTTATTTATTTTATTTTACAAAATGCATTCTAAAGACACAAGCTGCGGTAGTGGGCTCAGAAAGAGATCTGGATCTGTGGACAGTCTGTCCCTCTCTCAGGGAGCTCCTGGTGGTGGGGTACCTTGCAGGAAGCCCCACTTCAGCTCAGCAAGATCTGCACCCCTTCGCCCAGAAACCCATGACCTGGAGCCTCCTTTCCTTTGCTGCTCCTTAGGCTGGCTGGCTCAGTGGTGACATTTCATTTGCATCTTTCATTAAATCCTCCACCTGGTGGTGGCTGGTGCATGATGACTTGCCTTGGGCTCCTTCCCTGATTTTGGGCTTTGAAGATTTCAGTTTTCCTCCACCACATTCTCTGCCAGTTGTTCTTCCAGCCCCTTTATTTAATCTTGACCTCTGGTTGGGTCTCATACCTCTGTGCTTCCAGGCCTGGGACCTGGAGATTGACAGGCCGGCCTGCATTCGGCCTGGGCTGTGCACAAGCGCCCTCTGCTGGCTTTCTTGCTGCAAAGATTGGCCAGGCTGTGGCACAGTCCCTGGTGGTTTTAGAAGTGGATCCTTAACCTTTTCAGGGACCACGGATTCTGGGTCCTTGGCAGGCTTCACTAAAGCTTCCTGGGAAGATTAAAAAAAATCCCCAGAGAAGAAGGTTGAACACCTGCTTTTGGGGATCTGTCATGGAATTTCACACTCCAAGATAGCTAGAAAGTTAATTATTCTTCAGTTTGGATACCCAAAGTCCACATTTAAAAAGAGAGAGAGGAAAAATGAAAATCCCAACTGACAAAACAGGACCCTCTCCTTTCCCATCTCCTCACTTTCACCATTTCAACCCCCTGCCCAAAGCCCTCTGAGCCAGTGCCCAGTTTCCTTCCCTGGGTTTTCTCAGCCCTTGGAGAAGCCCTGGAAACTCAGCTGCTGCAGCCTCATTTTTGGTTTTCTATTCCTGGTCCACCCCTTCTCCATCCTGCTCACCAACACCAGCTTTGCCTTTATTTAGCATGCTGCTTCCTGAGGCACGGTCCTGGTGCAAACCTTCAGGGCTGTCTCTTGCCTACCAAATTCAGTACAAACTCCTAGAGTGGACACAGTCACTCTTAGAGTGGACATGCAAAGCTGCCAGTGTGGCCTTTAACCTGTCTGGCTCCCTGACATGCTTAGGCTGCCCAGAGGCCATCCCCACTTACCCACAAGAATGTTCCTCTGTGCCTTTTTTTGCTCAGTCCCCACCTAGAATTTCATCTCCTCTCCTCTTTGCCCAAGTCCTCTTCAGCCTACCCTCATAGCTGCACCTCTATGAGACCTCTGTGAGCACAAAGCCCTCATGAGATCTTTTGTACCCTTGTAGCTCTTTCCTGTTCTTACTGATTTACTGATTGATTCATTACTGGGGGTTGAACCCAGGGCCTCGTGCATGCTAGGCAGGTGCTCTGCAACTGAGCTGTACCCCAGCTCCTTTTTTATTTCTTGTTTTGAGACAGGGTCTTACTAAATTGTGCAGGCTGCCTTTGTTCTTGAACTCGAGATCCTCCTGTCTCAGCCTTTGAGACAGTGGGATTATAGGCATGAGCCATGGCACCCAGCTTGTTTATTTTTCTTTAAAAAAACCAGGCTTATCCCCAGCCTATGCAAGGGGCCTTTGTAGGCTCATATCACATTTGAGCCCCAGCTATGCACCCAGGGCTAACATCACATGGGGCATGTCCTAGGTTACATAAAATGGGAGGGAACACATGTACCATCTCTTTTTGGCTTCCTCCTCTTTGCTCTCTTGGTAAGTCCTTGTCTGTGTCCTGGATGCCTATCTTTCTCTCTGACTGCCCACGTGTATTCTAAGGCATGAACTTAGTGAGCTCTATAACTTTTCAGAAAAACCCAGCTTTATTAGGGTATAGTGCACATATAACAAACAGCACATATTTGAAGTGTATGATTTGATGAATTTTGATATATGTATATACCCATTGGGGCTGGGATTTAGCTCAGTTATTAGAGCGCTGCACTGCAGCCTCTGAGGTCCCGAGTTCAATTCCCAGCACCGCAAAAATGGGAGAAGGACCTGGCAATCCACTCCCAAGGCAATCCTGAAACAGACAGCCATTGAAAACCCTATGAGGGTTGCTATGAGTTGGATACCGACTCAATGGCACCTAACAACATATACCCATCAAGTTTTCATCATAATCCAGATAATGAATTATTGCCATCTTCTTTCAGATATGCCCTCCAACACCAGACAACTACTAGTCTGCTCTCTGTCACTATAGGTTGATTTTCATTTTCAGGTAGTATGTATTCCTGTTTGGCCTGTCTTCCCTCACTCAACCTAATGCTTTTGAGATTCAGCCATGTTGCATGTTTTGACAGTTGTTCCTTTTCATTGCTGAGTAATATTCCATGAGGTGTGTATCACAATGTAGTTCTCTCATTCAACTTACCATACATGAGTCTTATTTCCTCAACTTGATTGTCAGCCATTTGAGGGCTAGGGTGGTATGTGCAGACCTGCTTAGGGGAGGCACTGTGGCTGTGGTGGAGAAGTGACTAAGCCCATGGTACCTGGAGTCAGAACTCTGGGTTCAAATCCTGATTGTGCCATCTGGTCAAGTTACTTTACTTCTTTTCTGTGCCTCAATTTTATCCCTGTAAATAAGGATATTAATAGTACTTACTTGATAGAGTGATTGTAAGGGAAATTAAGTAATTACTGTGAAGCCCTTACAGAAATATCTTAAACATATTTAGTGTTAGCTATTACTGGGAGGTGGCAACAGAGCATAGTGATGAAGAATGTAAATTCTGGGTTTGAATTCTTACTTTGTCACTGTGACTGTGTAACCCCGATCAAGTGCCTTAGCTATCTCATTTGAAAAGTGGGGGTAATAATAAAAAATGTCTTGTCCATAGGATTGCAGTAATGAGTACATGAGTAATTTACATTAAGGCCTTAACACAGTGGCACTTGGCAGATGCTACTGAAATATTTGCTGCTGCTGTTTATTGAGTGAGTGACAGGTATCCAGAGCAGGCCCAGAGGGCTTTATCGTGCTCACTGTGGAAGCAGAAGCAATAAGCAAGATCTTCTTGACCTGGAAACCTCTAGAGGCCTTTGAGCTACTGGCTAAGAATGTGCTTATTCCGGGGCAATTTAAGTTGAATTTAACTTCAAGGTTAAATTTAACCCAGTGGCTGGGCACAGAGGGACACGGAGTCCTAGCTCTGCAGCGCCACTGGCAGAGCTCATTGCTCAGTCAGTGCCACCCTCTGTGATGATCTCAGCACCTCCCTTCTCTAGCAGTCCCAGGAGGCAGGCTGAGCAGCCTCATCTCATAGGAGGAGAGGCTGAGGGGCAAAGGAACGAGGCCCACTGGTGATTGGGTGCTCCTCACGCCATAAGGCCGTGCACCTGTGGGAAAGCTGCTTTCTCCCGGTGGACCCTGAGCTGTAGAAGCAGAGAACTGTGCTCAGGCTTCTGAAATCGCTCTGGTGTTAGCGATGTGTGGGCCTGTGCCATCTTGCTGTCCTCCCTCTCCTCCTCCCACCCTGTTGCCTTAAGTCAATTCTGGGTGTACATGGAAATATTTTTTCCCAAGTGACATTCCAGCTTCTCCTTTGGCTTGGAAAATATCTAGCAGTGTGACACGTTGTTGTTGTTGTTGTTGTTGATAGGTGCTGTTAACTCAGTGTCCAACTCATAGCTACCTTATGTGTAACAGACAAAATATTATTGTCCATGCTTCTCTGCTATTTATAAGGTTTTCAATGGCAGATGGGTTTTTTTGGGGAGTGGGTTGCTGGGTCCTCCTCCCAAGCCTACAGCACCTGGTGTTCCCAGGTGGTCTCCCATCCAAGTACTAACCAGGCCCGACCCTGCTTAGCTTCTGAGATCTGATGGGATCAGATACTACAGTGGTACGGCTTCAGGCCAGCAGGGTGACATAAGAGCTCTCATTTTCTTGCCTTGCTTTCTTTTAGTGCTACCATCAGAGGAGGCCATAGGGAAAGTTCCAGAGTCTTCAGAAGCGTATAGTTTGTCATTTCCATAACAACATGGTGACAGCTTCTCTGAGGCTCCTCCTGCTTCTCCGGCTCCCTCCCTCTCGGAGCCTCACAGCAGCCTTCTGGCTAGTGACTCTGGCAGAGGGAGGGTCATGAACTGGCCCTCGGGAGAGGGAAGTGGGGAGCTGCTTTCCCTGAGCTCCAGGCTCTGACCCTGAGTTTCCTGGATTCTTGCTGAATCTCATTTGCCCTTAGTTCCTGGAGACCTGGATCCCAGACCATCAGCCCTGCCACATCTGCACTTGCCTCAGTGGGCGGAGGGTCAACTGTACAGTGCAGCCCTGCCCTACAGCTAGAGGTGAGCAAGCCCTCCCTGCCTGGTGCCCCTTGAGGGAAAGGACCCCCTGGGCCTCCTGCCACCTCAGACATGGCAGCGCAGTCCAGAGCTGAGGCATGGAGCTGGTTTTCTTGCAGATGCTTTTCCCCTTCCTGGGTTTGGGGTCCCATTCTGGGCTTGGAGTAGACACTCTCAGATCTACACCAGCCCTCTGCCCCACCTTAGCAAGGTCTCCTGGAGGGTGAATCTGAGGGTGTTAACAGGACCCACTGAGGAGACTCATTTTGTCCTGGTCTTGGGTTGTAAGTCCCCATGGGACTCCCATCCAGGGCCTGTGCTGGTTTGCAGAGAATGGCAGCCTGTAAAACTCTTGCTGAGGCAGGACCGTTATTCATCTCTCTGACATTTGTGGCCTCTCTCCTCCTCCAGCTCCCACCTGTGGCCCGTGCGAAGTGGCCCGCCTCCGCCAGAAGGCAAACCAGTGCTGCCCAGAGTATGAGTGTGGTATGTGCCTGCTTTGCATGTTTCTCCAGGCCCCAGGCCTCATCCCAGCCGTGGATGGATGATGTTGGAGGTGCTGAAAGATGGTGATGTTCTCAGGCATAGGGTGTGAGGAAGGAGGTGGGTGAGGGGTGGTTGGATCTTAAACCTCCAGAAAACAGGATTATCTTCCTTGCAAAATTGTATATTACAGTATTAAGTGCAAGGTTTAAGAGCATTAGTAGAAGAATGGGGTGATTATGGGGGCTTCAGAGACTGACTGAAGAAAAAGTCATAGTTCAGTAACCCTTTTCAATAAGATTTTTAGGACACTAGATGCCGAGAAGGCCATGCATGTGCACCTCGAGCTCACCAAGTAGTCAGAGTGTTAACATGATCAGCTTGCGAACAACAGAGTACTTGGTGGGATGAGGGGCAGTGTCACTCAGGAGGCTTGGAGTAGGTGGAATGATGGTTACCTGATAGGAAAGCTCTGGTGCTGTCATCTGTGCCCTGTCAAATGTGGCTATTTTTGTACAGAGAAAGACTTAAAGCACAGGCTTATAAAACTTGCAGTGATGCAGATCTTCAAGCGAGAGCAAATAGACTAAGAGAGAGTCCACAGATCTAGAAACAGATTTAGTAATCTGGGAAATTTATTTATGTTGATGAAACTGATCAGATACAAGTAGAAGTCTTATAGGGGAGGGAGATCTGACTTGAGAATAATTTTTATAAAATATATCTTAGGATGTTAGCAGGAGAGAAAATGGGGGGGGGGTCCTTTAGCTCAAGTCCATCATTTTATAGACTAATGTAAACTTCTATAATGCGCCAGACATTTCTTTTTCATTAGTTCACAAAATCCTCAGACTAATCCAAGAAGGTAGAGTTCCTACTTTATAGAAGGGGAAACTAAGGTCTAGAGGACACAGGCTTAGCTGAGATCTGGGAGTCCTAGCAAATGATAATAATTAGTGTGAGAATAATATATGCCTTGGATCGCTCCATCTATGCATTTATCTATCTATTCTCTGTCTTTAATCTACCATCCCTATCTCTCTTCTGTCTTCCTCTCTGCCTCTGTCTCTCTCTCTTTTAATCATTACCTTCTACCTAAAACAGTAGAAGTCTAAAACAGTTATGTAGGGTCCCACACAGGTAATAGGAGAGTAACCTGGCTGACCTCTGCCTGAACCCCTTTCTCCTGGCCCTCAGTGTGTGACCTGGTGAGCTGTGAGCTGCCCCCAGTGCCTCCCTGTGAAGGAGGGCTGCAGCCCACCCTGACCAACCCCGGCGAGTGCAGACCCATCTTCACCTGTGGTAAGGCCTCTGGGGGTGAGGAGGGGCCATGGGCCAGGTCCTCCACCAGGAACTGTCTTGGAGACCTGTTCTAAGAGCATCTCATCTCCACATTTTCTGTGTTCAATTAACTGAACCAGGGTCTGGGGGGCATTGGAATGCAGGGGTTAAAGTCAACCTGAACCGAGTCCTGTAACAGTCCTTCCAGCTGCATCAGCCGCAAGTGGATCAGCTGTGGCAGAGCTGTGGGCACTTCCTTCTTGGGTTACATTCAGAAACAGGGCTAAGAGCCAGTCTTTATTTGGTCCCATCCTCCTCTATACCATCAAGGGAAGGGAATATTCCATCAGGTTATTTTTATCATTGGCTATTATTCACAAATTTATTAGTATTTTTCCCTTTGTAATGATTAATATTTAATGACAAAATACTGTATTTTTAAGCATAGAGTTGGACTAATGTAAGACATGGAAAGAAATGGAATTCTGTATTTAGCTACTGAAGGATGGTTCTCTTTAAGTCCATTGGCGTTCTTGTCCTGTTAATCTAGAATCTTCCTTGAGTTCTCCATGTAAAACTGCAAAGGTGGGCCTAGCACAAGAGTGCATGCTTACCATCTCAGCAACTTAGGAGGCAGAGGCAGGAGGCTTACAAGTTCAAGGCCAGAGGCAGCCTACATAACTTAGAGAGACTCTGACTAAAAATGAAAAGAAAAAAAAAAAAAAAAAAAAAAAGAAAGAAAGAAAGAAAGAAAAGAAAAGGGCTGAGGCTGCAGCCCAGTGCTGGAATGCTTGCAAAGTATGTGCAGGGCCCTGGGTTCAGCCTCCAAGTACTGCAACATAGAACAAAACAAACAAAGAAACAAACGAAAAAAAAACAACTAATAAGGTGGGAGGGGAACACAGTGTAATTGGAGGAAGTTGAAACAAGGCACGCGTCAGTGACATTTTGAATCGACAAGATTGCTGGCAAACTTTCATTTCCCATTGTTGGAGTGCCTAGCACCATAGGGTATTGTGGTATTGTTGTAGGCACTGAGGTGGGCATAGAGTCATGTATGAAAACGCCTTCAAGCCCATGGTGTGCCCAAGCCTACCTGGCTTTTCTGGTGTCTGCATCTGCTTAGCTGAGAATCAGTAGCCCAAAGGATCCTGCCTCTTCCATCTTCCACGGGAGGGTGATAGCACAGGGACTGGGCAGCTTTCCTTGCTCCTCCATGAGAATCCTAGCTTTGCATTTCTCCTTTTCATTGATGCTCTTAGTTCTCTGCAGACCACAGCTTTGGGGTGTAGCTGATTATCCTGTAGCCTGTGAGCTGGGTGCACTCCAGGTCTGACTCAGTACCCAGGGTTGAAAGTTTCCCAGCGCCCTGGCGCACAGCTGAGTATTTAGGAGCACTTGCAGAGTGCTGTGCTCAGTCCCGTAGAACTGAGGGTGTCCCGCTGTGGTCCTCAGCCTGCAGGAAGGAGGAGTGCAAAAGAGTGTCCCCACCCTCCTGCCCCCCACACCGGATGCCAGCCCTCCGGAAGACACAGTGCTGTGACGAGTATGAGTGTGCCTGCAGCTGCACCAACTCCACCAGGAACTGTGCTCTCGGGTACCTGGCCTCGGCCACCACCAACGACTGCGGCTGCACCACAACCACCTGCCTTCCTGACAAGGTAGGCGCTGCTCAGCTCTGCCTGACTGGATGGCCAAACACCTGCTTCTCATTGGAGACTTGTGCCAACCCAGGTCTCCCTTCCTGTCTGAACCAAGGGCTGCAGGGTACCGTGGGTGGGCAGTCAGCATTCCATCTAGCTGAAATGGCAATTTGTTAACTTGGGAGGTATTTGTCCTGAAGCCACTATGGCTTCGTCATTGCTAGGTGCTGAGGTTACAATCAAGGTATGGCTTCTACCTTTAAAAAGCTTATTTGTACATTGTTGTTGTTGTTATTAGGTGCTGTTGAGTTGGTATCTGACTCATAGCAACCCTCTGTACAACAGGGGAAACACTATTGTCAGTGCTTCTCTGCTGTTCATAGGGTTTTCAATGGCAGATTGACTTTTGGGAAGGGGTTGCCGGGTCCTTCTCCCAAGCCTACAGCATCTGGTATTCCCAGGCGGTCTCCCATCCAGGTAAGAACCAGGCCCAACCCCGCTTAGCTTCTGAGATCTGATGGGATTGGATGCCACAGGGCTAAGGCTGCAGGTATCCAATGCTTAGAGATTAATTAATAGTTTACTTACTTGTTAATTGCTATCAACTCATCCATCCATCTACCCATCCATCTACCCATCCATCCATCCATCCATCCATCCCTCCAATGCTTAGAGATCAGTTAATAGTTTACTCACTTATTAGTTACTGCCAGTTCATCCATCCATCCATTCCTCCATTCATCCATCCATCCAATATTTACTGAGTAACGACTATGTTCTAACAAGTGGTACTGTGTTATGTGCTAGGGGAGAAATGTAAAATGCAGTCCCTACTTATGGTCTTCTGAGTATGTATGATGGTAGTCTGTAAACCGAATATAATAAAGTGCAAGTCGCAGTCTTATAAGGGAGAGATCCACTGAGACAAGCTGTCATGAAAGGCTGAATTGGTGGGGTGAGCATGGGGATCAGTGGTGGGAAGGGTGGGGAAGTGTTGAAGAGTAGATTTTGAAAGGAGCCTGAATTGCCGCAGGACAACCTGAGCATGGTCACAGCCCCTGGGCGGAGGGTGAATAACAAACAGTAGCTGCAGTTATCTTTCCTTGGAGCTATTAGGACTACACCAGAAACTCTTTTGCCTGGATGCTCAGACCTCTGGTCCTCTCTGGATGCCGTTAAAGCTCAAGAGCAGCAGGCGCTCAGCTTCTGGAGGAGGAGGAGCAAGCTTAGGTTAAGAGGCAGCAGTTCTGCTGCTGCTGCTTAGGTTTCTTTCTCTTGTTCCTCTTCCTGCCTCCCCCACTTGGCCCTTTTTCTTCTCTTAATTTTTTAAAAATGTCTTTTTAATCTATAGCAACCCCACTCCATTTTTTATGCCTTTGGTTTGGTGGAGAAGCCAAGTCACATGGCCTGGAGAATGCTGCACAGGCTTGATTTGGCTGACAGCTTCCTCATGGTAGTGCTTAAGGTGTTCCCTCATTCCCTGTATTTCCAGTAAAGTTAGACCCAGGGGTCTTTACATTCAAGTTCCATTTTAGTGATAGAACACGTAATTGGTAGCACTGTGTGCGTCCTATGGAATCCTACCATGAGGCCATAATGTCTGGTTGTCCCACTTTTAAAGATAAAGCTGGGTTCAATAGGTTAGTCTTTTTCTGCATCATGCAGTTCATGCAATCAACATTTTGACTAAATAATTTTAATATCCACCGGTGTTTGTAGCCTGGGCTGGGATTTAGCTTGGTTGGTAGAGTACTGCTCTCCAGTCTCTAAGGTCCTGGGTTGGATTCCCAGCACTGCCAAAATGAGAGAAGGAAGTGGCAATCCACTCCTGAGGCAATCCTGACACAATCAGCCATTGGAAATCCTATGAGGGTCACTATGAGTCAGATACGACTTGATGGCAGTTAACAACAACAACAACAACTACTACTATTACTACTACTACTACTACTACTACTATTGAGGTACTAGGGGTTGAACCCAGGGCCTTGTGCTTGCATGCTTTGTAAGTGCTGTACCACTGAGCTACACTCCCAGCTGATTTTTTTTTTAGTTTTTGAGACAGGGTCTCGCTAAATTATGCAGACTCCCTCTGATCTTGAACTTGCGATCCTCCTGCCTCTGCCTCCCGAGTCACTGGGATTACAGGTGTGCACCACTGTGCCTGGTTCACTTCTATTATTTTTATGCATTTATTTGCTGGGATACTTCCATAAGAGAAGACTTTCCCCCAGCTGCTTTTGGTTATTGTAAAATAGATTTACTTTAAGAAAGGCAGAATAGATGCTTTAGGACCATGATTACTAAAATCTATCAGTTTAAGATTTCTTTGCAGTTCTTCTTGTCCTAAAAATACAGCTCATTTGGGATATATAGTTGAAAGCCTAGGTTTTAAAGTCATTCAAAATATTTTTCCTCTATGATTGTACCAGTGACTTGATATCCAGTTAGATATTTCCATGTTTTTCATTTTTAAGGGTTGCATTTTATTTCCTTTTTGCTTTAAAATTTTATGATATAAAATACTTACATGACTTAAAGTCTAAATTATAGAACGGGACATATTCAGAATAGTTTTACTACCTCTTTTTTCCTATGCATTATTCCTTCCTCTCCCACCCCATAATTTACAATTTTTGTCAGTTTTCTTTTTAAAAATATAATTAAAATCTACACATTTATATTTTTTCCCATTTATCACAGAAAGTGTAGCATATTTAAAATTCCATTTAAAAATTTTCTGTTTTATTAAATAATATATAATGGAGATTATTTCATGTCATTATATAGAGTTTGGCTATATTCCTTTTTATAGTTTCATAGTATTCCATAACATAGATGCCTGTTAGTTTATTTAACAAGTCCTCTATTAATGGACATTTGAGTTGCTTCAATATTTTGCTATTACTAATAATGCAGTAAAAGATAACTTTGTGCACCTGTCTTTTTTTTTTTTTTTTTTTTTTTTTTTTTTTTTTTTTTTTTTTTTTTTTTTTTTTTTTTTTTTTTTTTTTTTTTTTTTTTTTTTTTTTTTTTGAGACAGGTCTTATTATGTGGCTGGTCTGGAACTTGCATTCTTCCAGCCTCAGGCTTCCAAGTGCTGGGATTACAAGCATGCACCACTATGCCTGGCTTATCATTTTGTATTTTTGCCAATTTGTCCTTGAGATAGACTCTTAGAGGTACATGGTCAAATGGTAAATATGCCTTCAGTTTTGCTAGAAACTATTCAATTCTTCTCCATTGGGTTGGTAACATTTTCTGTCAAGCTTCCTAATTAGTAGAAGAACAAGGTGTCTCTTTCAGCAAGTTCATTAGAAACTAGAAACTTCTAGAAACTAGAAGACTGAACAGATAAAGGATAATGATTTAAAATATTTGGATGCTACTAAATGAATGTGAGTGGATATTTGGTCTGTGCTTTAGAGGGAATATTTGGGACTAATTTCAAAATTGTCATGAAGTCGTTGGATCAGACAGCTTCCTTATTACCTCATTCCTACAAAGAACTGCCCGAGCATGGTTTGTAGCATGCATCCCAGGCTTTATTTAATCCATTCCCAACCAGCTCTTGCCATCTTACCTCCCACACCTCTCCCACACCTCTCCCATAGCCTGTGATTCGTCCTGAGAGGAGCCCTTGTCTCATAAATTCCCCATAGCCTGTGCTCCAGAGTCTTTGCTTGCTGAGGTCCTTGTCATTGGTGAGCTTTGAGGCGACATACATCCATTGTCCCTGCTCAGTAGTATTCCTTCCCCTTCAGTCTGCTCCTAAGGGAACAGAGGGCTGGATGTGGAAGGGTCCAAGTCCAAGAACATTACTGGATCTGAGAACTTAGTGACAGCTTCTGGGGGACACCAGAAGACCATAAATGCCGTTGAGTCAGGGATGAAACTGGACCCAGGCAGTCAGTGCATCACAGCCACACCTACTGACCATGGCGGACTCACCCCCCCACCCAGGAGAGACTGGGAGTGGGAGCAAGGGAGGGAAGGGGACACCATAGCTTCCTCAGTGTTATTCTGTGTGGGCAGAGAGCACCTGGTTGATGTGTGGCTGTGTCTTCCACACAGTGGACACATGCCAGCTGCTTTCGCTCACAGAACCCTGTGTTTCCAGGTATGTGTCTACCAAGATGCCGTCTACCATGTGGGCCAGATCTGGAGGAGCAACTGTGAAATCTGCACCTGCACCGACATTGAGGACCACGTGACGGGCCTGCATGTGCCCCAGTGTGTGCAGGAGCCCTGTGAGGTCACCTGCCCGCCGGTGAGTGGGGCAGGGGGGCTGGGGGTTACATGAAGCCATCAGGTCAGGGAACTGGGGAGGGGCCTCCAGAAAGGGCTCAGGAGGAGTGGAGAGGGAGAGACAGACACACAGACTTCTTCCAACAAGGCCCCACCTCTTGAAGTTTCTGTCACCTCCCAACAGCCCATTAAGCTATGTGTCCATCAGTGGTTTTCTCCATTCATGAGGTCGGAGTCCTCATGAACCAGTCGTCTCCCACAGGCTACGTCTCTACATGTTGCTTCCTCGTGGAAGAAGGCTTCAACACATGAGCTTTCAGGGAACATTTCATATTCAAAACCATAACAAGCTAGGTAAAAGAAAGGAAGTGGACGAAGAGGATTGCTGTGCCATCCTTCTGTAACCGAATCCTTGCTAATGGTCCTGCCTGTTGTATGGTCTGGAGTCCTGAGGGCTGGCAGAGTTGGTTTGAGCAGAGACATGGGGAGGTTTAAATGCTTCTAGAAAAAGATGTATTTGTACTTGTCTCTTCCACCTTCAGATACTGCCTTTTCCTATACCTGGAACAGACATATACTGTACATTTTCTATGATTGGTCTAGTTTTGATGCATGATGTGTTTCCACAGAGACTGGCGATTTTCAGACCATGTTTATAATTTGAGGTATAGACCAGTGTTCTGCAAACTCAGTTTGTTGGGCCCTGGCCCTAAGGCACCCTGACTTGCACATTGAAGATGGATTCGACCCCGTAATAAGAGAACAATAGTCTTTAGGGAGAATTGTGGGTCAAATTCTGCTCATGCGTGCTTAATGCTGATACCATTGCTGCCTTTCTGTCAGTAGATGGTCATGTTAAAAGAAGGTTTGCTAAAGTTGGTAAATACCGACACTAGGAGGTGGTGGCTTTTGTTAACAATAGTGAAGGCCATGCTTGTGGTGCTATTTGGGGATGGATGGTTTGATGGCAGAAAGGAGGCATTTGGAACGAATTCAGAACTGCGAAGGCCCTTCAGATCACTGTTGTTTCACCTGCATCGCCCCACCCAGTCCCAGGCCAGTGGCAGGGAGGTGCAGGTCCTGTGGGGCAGAGCTCACTGCCCTGTGGCTGTGGTGCTGGGGGAGCTGGAAGGAAGATGGGTCTGGAAGTCAGGGGAGCGAGCAGAGGAGGAAAGATGTCTAGAACTCTTGGCCCAGAGCTCGGTCTGTGGCACCAGCGCCCTGTCCCAGAGGCTGGGTGGTCATATTTTCTGGGAGCAGAAGGAGACCTTAGGGTTAAAGCCGAGGGGGGTTGGCAGTGGGCCTTTCCTCTTCCCTGTGTGTTGAGATGAGGTGGGAGCCTCAGGAAATGGTGGGTGGTTTCAAGCTTCATTAGTCAGAGTGGAGTCTGTGCTGTCATCGGACTTCAGAGACATTTGGGCTCCCTTCATAGCCGGCAGGAGCACAGTCTCCCCAACCTTCTCCATCCATCTCTGCTCCTTGTGTCAGAAACATGATGTGAAGCAAGCAGAAGACATTCCTGGCTTCCCAGAGGATTTTCCAGGTGTGCCTACATGCCTGCAACCTTCCTTCCATATAGACAGTGGGAATTCTTCACCTTTGTATCAACCTCTGAGGAGTTTTTCCCTAAAGACCTGTAACTACCTGACTCTTCACCCTTCGACTTAGTCATGGCCTTAGGGACTGTGGTCTGAGGGACTGAACATAGTCCTTTGTATAATCACACATCACTTAACGACAAGGAGGCCTTCTGAGAATTGTGTCCTTGGGCAACTGTGCTGTGTGAACATAACAGAGTGTATTTATACAAACCTCAGCGGAGTGTGTATGTCGATGACTTGCTGTGTGTCTCTCTTTTTTATTTTTTTAGCACTATTAACTGTTTTTTTATTGGAAATTTTTAATGTACACCTTAATGCGATTCATTCTGACATGCCTTTTCATTGTGGCATTTCCATATATGCATTTTGATGTACGTTATTCATATAGGCTCCCCCTTACCCTCTTGTATGCTTCCCCCCCACCCTCCCCATCTAAGTCTTCTCTATCATTTACTTGGTAATATTTTTCTATATGTCCTTGGGTTCCAGTTATGTTTAAGATAGAAACTTTTCCTGTAGTGAACTTTGTTTTTATCTTGTCAGAACAATTGCATGCATTTTCTAGACCATTTATATTGACACCATTCTTAGCTTTTTTTTTTCATTTAATTTTGATCCAACCTTTGAATAGGATTTTCCTTCTTATAATTTTGATTCAGCTCCCACATATGAGTGAGAACATGGTTGTTTCTCTTTCTGATCTTGTGTTCATTCACTTAAAATAATTTTCTCTAATTCCATCCATTTTGCTGCGAATGACCTTATTTCATTTTTCTTGATTGCTGAGTAGTATTCCATTGTGTATATGTACCATAGTTTTTTTATCCATTCTTCTGTTGAAGGACACTTTGGTTGATTCCATATCCTTGATATTGTGAAAAGTGCAGCATTGAACATGGAGATGCAGGTGTCTCGGTGGTATGATGACCCATCTTCCTTTGGGTAAATTCCCAGTAGTGTTATAGCTGGGTCATGTGGTAGATCTATTTTCAGTTTTTTAAGATATCTCCATATTGATTTTCTCAGTGGTTGGACCAATTTACAGCTCCACCAACAATGTAAGAGTGTTCCTTTTTCACTGCAACCTCGCCAGCATTTATTGTTATTTGTTTTATTGATCTTGGCCATTCTTACTGGTGTAAGGTGAAATCTCAGAGTTGTTTTAATACCTGTCTTCCTCAAATTATTCCAAAACATAGAAAAGGAGGGAACACTCCCAAATTCATTCTATGAAGCTACCATCACCCTGATACCTAAACCAGGAAAAGATTCATCTAAGATAGAGAATTATAGACCCATCTCCCTTATGAATCTAGATGCAAAAATATTTAATAAAATTCTGGCAAACAGAATCCAGCAGCATATAAAAAAGATTATCCACCATGACTAAGTGGGATTTATACCACAGATGCAAGGCTGGTTTAACATACAGAAATCAATTAATGTAATCCAGCATATCAAGAAACTGGCAAACTAAAACCACATGATCATCTCAATTGATGCTGAAAAGGCCTTCAATAAAGTGCAACACCTTTTCATGATAAAAACACTGGAGAAGATAGGTATAACAGGCAAATACCTTAATTTCATAAAAGCCATTTATGACAAACCTACAGCCAACATTATGTTAAATGGAGAAAAACTGAAACCATTTCCTCTTAGATCTGGAACAAGACAAGGATGTCCTCTCTCTCCTATTCTATTTAGCATAGTAATTGAAGTCCTGGCCAGGGCAATCAGACAAGAGAAAGAAATCAAAGGGATACAGAATGGCAAGGAAGAGGTCAAATTATCCTTATTTGCAGATGATATGATCCTATACTTGAAAGAACCCAAAACCTTAACCAGAAAACTGCTAGAACTAATTAACTCCTTCAGCAAAGTCTCAGGCTACAAAATTAACACACAAAAATCAATAGCTTTTCTTTATACCAATTCCAAACAGGAAGAAAAGCAAATTTCAGGAAAAATACCATTCATGATAACCCACCAAAAAATTAAATACCTTGGAGTTACTCTAACCAAAGACCCTTCAGATCTCTTCAAGGAAAATTTCAAAACATTAAAGAAAGAAATAGCAGAGGACACTGAAAAATAGAAAGACCTCCCTTGCTCCTGGATAGGGAGAATTAATATTGTAAAAATGGCTATCCTGCCAAAAGCAATCTATAGATTTAATGCAATACCCATTAAAATTCCACTGACTGACTTTACAGAAATAGAAAAAGTGATCCAAACATTCATATGGGACCACAAAAGAGCATGTGTAGCCAAAACACTTTTAAGCTGCAAATCTAATGTGGGTGGAATCACAATCCCTGACTTCAAGCTATACTACAGGGCAGTGGTTGCAAAAACAGCTTGGTACTGGCACAAAAATAGGCCCGAAGATATCTGGAACAGAAGACCCAGAAACACCTCAACACACCTATAGCCACCTGATTTTTGACAAAGGAGCAAAGCAAGTAAACTGGAAAAAGGACAGCCTTTTCAACAAATGGTGCTAGGAAGCATGGTCACCCGCATGCAGAAAAATGAAAGCTGACCCGCATCTCTCAATATACACGAGAGTTAACTCAAAATGGATAAAAGATCTCAACATAAAACCAGAAACTTCGGGAGGCGGAGGCAGGAGGATCGCAAGTTTGAGACCAGAGGCAGTCTGCATAACTTAACGAGACCCTGTCTTAAAAAAAAATGTAAAAAAAATGGGCTGAGGTGCAGCTCAGTGGTCCAGCACTTGCAGAGCATGCAGGTGCAAGGCCCTGGGTTCAACCCCCAGTACCACAAACACACAAAAAAAAAACAAACCCAGAAACTTTAAAACTTATAGAAGGCAAGGTAGGCAATACACTCCATCATATAGGCATAGGAAAGTATTTCCTTAATAGGACTCCAATTGCTCAAGAAATTGCAACAAGAAGATAAATGGGATTACATGAAATTAAAAAGCTTCTGCACAGCAAAAGAAACAATTAACAGAGTCAAGGAAACCCCCACAGAATGGGAAAAAATCTTCGAATTTTATACATCAGTAAAGGTCTAATTGCTGTGTCTATTGAAGCAGTCTGGAGGTGCACAAAACACAATTTGTGTGAGGCTGCTGCTGGCCTCACAAGTCATAGCACTTTATGGTACATTTTCCTTTCTTATTTTTTGTTATTTATTTGCTTTTTTATTTACCTATTTTTTTGGGAGGTGGTTGAGAAAAGGTCTTGCTGTGTAGCCCAGGCTGTCCTAGAACTCACCATATAGACCAGGCTGGCCTTGAACTCGCATCATTCCTCCTGCCTCAGCCTCCCCAGTGCTGGGATTATAGGTGTGCACCACCACATCCCGTCAATTTTTTTTAAATAAGTAGCAGGAATATACTTAAAATAATAATAAAAAGTATAATATGTACATAAACTAGTAGCATAGACATTTATTATCATCATCAAGTACTGTATACTGTGTATAATTATTACATGCTATACTTTTATATGACTGGCTGTGCAGTAGGTTTGTTTACACCAGCATTGCCACAAACATGAGAGTAATGTGTTTGCTATTATGCTAGAATGCTAGGTGATAGTAATTTTTCAGCTCCATTATAATTATTAATTGATTGATTGATTGCAGTACTGAAGGGTTAAATCCAGGGTTTCATGTATGCTAGGCAAGTGCTCTATTACTAAGCTTCACCCCCCAAAACCCCCTTTTTTATTTTGAGACAGGGTCTCACTAAGTTACCAGGCTTCCTCTGGCCTCAAACTCACAATCTTCCTGCCTCAGCCTCTGGATTGCTGGGTTACAGATGTGCACCACTTTGCCTGACTCCATTGTAATCTTATGGGAACACTGTCATAAAAGCAAGCCATTGTTGAACAAAATGTCATTATATGATGCATTATTATATTTTACTCATCCTCATGATATTCCTCAGAAGGAAGAAGAAAGAGGGCTGTTTTTTCCACTTTTCCATAGGAAACAAAGGACCAGCCCAAGGGAATTGTCCACAGCTTGACAGCTCAGCTGAAGCCAGGAGAAACTGGTGTCTGCCTACTTGGAGCCCAGGGCCTGTTCTGTTAGGCTTGTGCAACTGCAACCCCAGTGTTATAGTTTGGATATGAAATGTCCCCCATAGACTCATGTGTTGAATGCCTTGTGCCCAGCTGGTGGTACTATTTTTGGAGGTGGTGAAGATTTTGGAAGGTGTGGGCTGAACTGGATGAAGTAGGGCACTGGGTGCATGACTTCGAAGATAATACCTGCCTCACCATCTGCTTCCTGTGCACTCGGATGGGGACAGCTTCCTCCCCTGTGCGCTCATACTGCCATGATGTTCTGCCCAAGCACATGCGGCCAACCAGCCATGGACTGTAGTCTCTGAAACTATGGGGCAAAATAGATCTTTCTTCCCTTAAGTTATTTCTGTCAGATATTTTGGCTGCAGCTGTGCAAAAGTAACTAATCTATGCAGTGTTATAAGGACCAGCATGATTGAGGGATGAGGGAAGAGACCTTCAACTTGTACCCCTCGGATTGCCTTAGCAGGGGACAGGGGACCTGAGCTCTATGTCTCCTGCCTCTATGTCAGCTAGGCAATTACCCTTCAAGGATTGTATTGCTAAATAAGTTGTTGTTGTTGTTAGCTACCATTGAGTCAACAGATGTAACTCTATTGTCAGTGCCTCTCTGCTATTCATAAGGTTTTCAATGACTGTTTTAGGGGAGTGGGTTGCCAGGTTCTTCTCCCAAGCCTGCAGCACCTGGAGTTCCCAGGCGGTCTCCCATCCAAGTACAAAGCAGGCCTGACCCTGCTTAACTTCTGAGATCTGACGGGATGGGATGCCACAGTGGTACAGCTGCAGGTGCTAAATAAGTTAGGAATTTATTATTCTGTAACCTGTATGTTCAAGTTGGGTGGCTGTTAGACTTACTTAGTTCCATTCTTAATTTGGAAACCAGTGAAAACCAGATGAGGGAAGAGTAAGAAGTGTTTGAGGTGGATATTTGATATGATATATCAAATATATATATGTCAGTTTGAGGGTTTGGAGAAGTTAGCCAAATGAAAGAGATGAAAATATAGGATGAGCACTCGTTGTACAAACAAATAGTCCTGCAGGGAGTGTGGAGGGGAATCTTGGGAAGATGGAAATTTGGTGGCATGGCCTGGGGCATCTGAGTGTGAGTAGTTGATGGGGTCTTTGAGATCAAGGTATCTGGTCTGGGAATCATTCATAACATTAACATTAACAGTGGTGAAATGCAGAAGACAGAAACAAAACAAAACAACAAACCACAACACAACAAAACATATCCAGATCACTGAGCAGTTTTAGAGAGGCTTACAAGAGTGGAACTTGTCCCTAAAGGTGTTAATTACTCTCCTCAGCATTCCCTGGGGTTCTTATTTCTTTTATGGAATGTTGTCTGTTCTGCCTTACAGTGGAGGATGTGTAGATTGAATCATCCTAATTTGTTGGCTCCTCCATGGTATCTAGGACCTCATCAATGCTCAGTACATGACCAAAGCCCCAGCTGATAAAAGGCTGGGGACAGCTCACTGCGCACGGCTGTGACGCGGGTAGGGATGTCAGTAAGTCCCATGGAGATGATGTGAACTTGAGCCAAGTCTCCAGGGTGGCTGCACTTCCCCAGGGCAGCAGTGTTGCACCTCTCATGATCTGCCCTGCTCCCAAATGTGCCTGGGAGCCACAAAGCCTCAGTGTCCACACCATCCTCAACAGCTAGCTTTTCTTTCTCTCTTAAGGACACATATCTAAGGGGAAGCCTTGTCCTGGATTCTTTGCTCTTGATTCCTGGGATGACCACACTGTCATTGTCTTGCCTGTTCTTTGCACATGGCTTTTTAGAGGAGGGTTTCAGTCTAAGTTCCTGATGCTTTGGCCAGATAGAGGACCTTCAAGAGGCAAGACAGGCTGACAAACTCTGAGGTTGCTGTGCCCCCTGCCAGGCTTTCTGGGGACAGTTGGTCTCTGTTGCTCAGCTCATTTTTACTTTGTGAAGAGTATTATACTCCATAAATGACTTGGTAAATGTGAAGTAACAAGCAGAGAAAGCCTATCTCTGTTCAGTGGTTTATTAGTCAGCTTTCCTTCACTGTGACAAATGAGAAAATCAACCTAGATGGAGGAAAGGTTGATTTTGACTCATGGTTTCAGAGGGTCAGTCCATGGTTGGTTGGCCCCTTGCTTCAGGGCCTGTGGTAGGGCAGAACATCATGATAGGGATCGTGTTGTGGAGCAGAGGTGTTCCTCACATCATGAGGGGAGAGAGCGAGAGAGATGGGGAGGGTCTGTGTTCCCAATGCCCCTTCAGGGGCACACCCCTGGTGACCTAACTTTCTTCCACTAGTCCCTACCCCTCTAAAGGTTCTACCACCTCCCAGTAGTGCCACAGCCTATAGACCTAGCCTTTGTTTGGTATATGGGCCTTTGGGGGACGTGTGAGATCCAAACTGTAACAAGTGGTGAGAGGTGCTGGGATCAGGGTACATATCTGTCACTGATAGTCACCTTGTTTAGAGCAGAGACCAGATTCTGGAAACCCAGAGCATTCTCCTTGGTGTGTCAGGTATCTTCAGTTTAGCCATGGCAAACATCAGGTCAGTGGCTATGGCTAGTGAGCTCTAGGCTGTCTTCAGTGTTCCTGCAGGCTAGATCCTGGTTTTAGAGTGGAAGGTTTCGAAGGGCAGGTTTGGTCTTCAGCTGGCAAAGACCTGGCTTCATGACACCATGGCTGGTGCTTCCTCATCACTTCTTGGCATGGTTCTGGAGTTGGTGGACAGCAAAGACAAAAACGTCCAGTCTGCCTGTCTCTGCAGACCCCAGGGCTCAGCAGCCATGCTGCACCAGTAAGAGCACCAGTGTATTAGCTGTGGGCCTGGCCTACTCTCCTGTACTGTTTTCCAGGGTTCCACCTATGTCCCCCAGGAGGATGAGTGCTGTGGAAAGTGCCTGCCATCTGCCTGTGAGGTGGTGACTGGATCACCTCGGGGGGACTCCCAGTCTTCCTGGAAAACAGTAGGTTGGGGTCCCAGGAAGGGTGGGAAGGAGGGTAGTGACATGTGAGCCTGGGAGTTCATTTTGCTGTTGGTGCTGACCTTGGTTTCCTCCCACTCCCTGCCTGCCCTTTGCTTTCTCCATAGGGAAGTTAACAGAGCTGTTTGTATTATTTGAATCCCAGCTGGGATTCCCTTACCCTTTGGGAACTAGTTAAGGCTGCCTCAGACTTCCCATTTTGTGGATTTGAGGAGAAGCATAGTACCTTTCCTGAGAGTTCTATGAACTCTTGGGAATTTATGCCTTTGTTTACTGGGGACCCTGAGTGGTGCAACCCCTGTGTGGCTGGTTGAGAGGTGGCCTCACCATCCTGCACATGCTATGGACCCCCTACCCCTCCAAAGCCACAGCTGCAAGTACTGTTCTGCACCACCTTGACCCAGGCCTCAGGCCTTTTCATCAATTTCCAGCAAACCCTCCCTGATGGTTTTAGGGAGCTAAAGACATTTATAACCCAGAGAAGCAAACAAGATTTCTTTTCCCTAAGTCCCTCAGCTATCTCTGCAGGCCCAGCATCTTGCTATTTTGCCAGCCCCCCTTCTCCCCTTTCTGGTCCTCTGCTGCCCACTTTCCCCCACCCAGATTCCTTCTGATGCAGGACAGCTCAGTTTAGTGGCTCCTTGAGGCCTCAGGTGCTCCCTATGACTCTGGATGCTCATTAAGCCATTTTTCTAAACATTTTCCTAACCCCCCCCTAAATGGGGGGTTCCTTAGAATTTTCATCTCCATGCCAAGATAAAAATAATTCTTTTCCTCCAGGCAGAGGCTGAAGTGGGTGGTGCCCCTGGGAGCCTTAGGGGCAGGCAGAATGTGAGGTACTCACATGGTCCTTCCTCTCTGTCTTCAGAGAGAGGAAGGCCAAGGGGTAACTCTCTTGCCCCTAAGAGTCCCATCTACCCAGGTCTTTCTCCTTCTCAGGGGTCACCCAGTGACTTGCTTAGTTCTTCCAGATGGATTTCCACCTCCCCCCAGGGGTCCAAGGCACCTGTGCATTTCTCTTCATGTGCCTCCCCGCTTCCTGCCCTTTTAGTTTTTTCTGCTCCCGTCCATGCTGGTCTGAGGCAGGTTTTCTCTCTCTGCCCCAGAGCAAGGGCCAGCTCAGAGCAGGTGTGGGTCAATTCTGGGAGCGCTGAGTACTGGCCATGGGAGGCTCCATAGCCCTGGACCTCCTCACCCCCATCTCCCTCCCCGGCTTACACAGCCCTAACATCAGTGTTTGCCAACCTGAGCTTCTCTCCTTTAGTTCAGGTCCCACCCTACCTACCAGATGTGGGGGGTAGCCATGGCGTTGCTGCTGCCGGGACGGTGTCAGGGCAGAGGTGGGCAGGAAAATGTCCTTCTCAAGAATCCTACAGCCGAGGCTTAGCCAGGGGCCTGCAGTGGGAAGGGTTGGCCCCGGGGAGTTCTAGGGAGAAGGCAAAGAGAATGCTGTGAGTGTCTCACAGCTGTTCCTCATCTGGAAAGGCAAGAAAGTGAACAGGAGTTAGGAGGAGGAGGCCAGGGCCTGGGAAGGGCAGCCTGCAGCCCTTTATGTGTCTGGCTGCTCCTACACATGGCCCTCGCTACAACCTCCTGTGCCTGCAGCTGTCCCACTGTGGCATCCCATCCCATCAGATCTCAGAAGCTAAGCAGAGTCAGGCCTGGTTAGTACTTGGATGGGAGACCACCTAGGAATACCAGGTGCTGTAGGCTTGGGAGAAGGACCTGGCAACCCGCTCCCAAAAGACAATCAGCCATTGAAAACACTATAAACAGCAGAGAAGCATTGACAATGGCGTTTTGTCTATTGTACGTAGGGTGGCTATGAGTCAGATACTGACTCGATGGCACCTAACAACAGCAACACAACCTCCTAGCGACTTTGCGGAACCATGGTCTTGGCCCTTTCAGTTCTCCTTGCCATGGAGCCAACCTTTGAAGCCAGACTACTCATCTGTATGTCCTGATACTCCCAGAGCAGATGGCAGGGCCGCAGGGGTCAGGGGCCAGTGTTCCTAGCCTCCCACCCTCTCCCCCATCTCCCTGTAGAAGTGGGGAGCAATGGCAGCCTGGGCAAGGGTGGAGCTTCTTCTCAGCATTTCTGCTCTGCCAGTCCACACTGCTGCCTCTCAGCCAGAATGACCTGGAGTCTCTGGGCTCAGCTCAAAGCCAATACTGATGATGGCAGGAACGTCCTCTTGCTCCCCAAAGGTCTTCACTCAGGTGGTTGAAGATGGTGGACCAGTAGAAACGTGACCCTGAGCTGGGACTTTGGTTAGGCTGACTTTGACTCAGACTCACTGTGGGGAGCTCCCTGGGATGAGCCCTGTTATTCCTTCTGTGACCTGCCCCTGTGGATGGGACTCGGATATGCACCCCAGGGCTCGGCCCCCTCCCCCAAACAGCACACAGCCCCTGGGCTCCTGGGTCTCTACCTTGCCAATGCCTCACTCCCTTGGTGCACTGCAGGTTGGTTCCCACTGGGCTGCCCCGGAGGACCCCTGCCTCATCAACGAGTGTGTCCGAGTGCGGGAGGAGGTCTTCGTGCAGCAGAGGAATGTCTCCTGCCTGCCTCTGGATGTCCCCACCTGCCCCACAGGCTTCCAGCTTAGCTGTAAGACTTCAGCGTGTTGCCCCACCTGCCACTGCGGTAAGCCACACTGGCCAGGGCTGGGCTGGGCCTGGACCCACCTCCAAGTCCGTCTTTCCTCTTATGGGTCCTGAATTCTTTGCCCTTTTGGCAACTGGAGGAAAGGGATAGGATCAGAATATTCCCATCTGTTCCTAATGTGCTTGTGAGAAAGCAGGAGAGAGGAGAAAGCTGTGACAGTTTCCTGAAGGTCACTGTGTGCCCAGTGTTGGCTTTTCACCATTGTCTCATGTACCCTTATGACATTATTGAGTGGTAGGACCCGGGTTCCACCACAGGCTTCTCTGGGTCTGGAGGACAAGCTTTTCAATGGTGCTGTATTCCATCACCTAGGGAAGGTATTCCAGCCTGCCACCCCTAACCTGCCAGCAGACAGACAGGCAGACAGAAAAATGGCAGTAACCAAAACCACCTCTCTCCACCAGCCTGCTCTGAATTCTTTGCGAGTTTTTCCTGGGACTGAAAGTTCTAAGAGTAGAATTTCAATCTTTCATAAACCCAAATAACATCCTCCCACCCATCCCTTCACTGTAAATTCACTTAACAAGGGCTGTGCCCTTGAGATTGTGCCAGGCTCTGCCCACTTAGGCTGGAGGTGAGGAATCAGGCAGCCCTGATCCCCTTGTGGGGAAGGGGAATGGGACACCAAAGAGGTCTGGTCAGGCAGCCCCCCAGATCCCTAGGGTTCTGAGGGCAGAAGGACAGCAGACAGAGGAGGGAGGCCCTGGGCCATGGAGGAGATGGCCAGGCACCTGGTTTGGGGAGGGTTTGTCTGCACTCACATGCCGCTTCTCTCCCCCAGAGCCAATGGAGGCCTGCATGCTGAATGGTACCATCATAGGGGTGAGTTGTGGGAATGGGGAAGGGGTGTTGTGGGAAGGGTGGGCAGCCCAGTCATTCTGAAGCAGAAGTAAACCCAGGTGACTTTCTGCCAGTACACTCTCCACTGTCTGCAGGGCCTCCCAGCATCCTGGAGCCAGGCTGGGACCATCTTCCAGCGCTCTTCCTCAGGGCTGGGGCCTACGGCCTTGCACTCACCTCTCAGTCCCCACCTGGGGCACATGGACATGTCTTGTGCACACAGAGAAGCACTCCGAGGTCACTGTGTATATTTCTAAGTGTCTCCCATGCCCGCTGCCCCAGCTAGCTCTTTGGTGTGAAAGTCCTTCATCTTACCATTTCTCCTTGAGATGGAGTGTAGACAGGAGGAACATCACCGTGGTGACTGGTGGGAGCCATACGCAGGTGGTAGACGGTGGCCTGAAGGGGATGAGGTGGGCAGAGGATCTGGGAATGTGGGGAAGCCTGACCCTGGTCTTCTACTTCCAGCCTGGGAAGAGTGTGATGGTTGATGTGTGTACAACCTGCCACTGCACCATGCAGGTGGGGGCTGTCTCTGGATTCAAGCTGGAGTGCAGGAAGACCACCTGTGAAGCCTGCCCCCTGGTAAGGAGGGGTCAGTGGCAACTGAGGGACACACTACACACAATGTCTCTGAGCAATGGGATCGCACTGAGGTCTTCAAATAAATCTTGCCTGATTTTCTGGTTATGGACAGTATTTGATAACCACCAAGAAGAGACGAAGGGCTGGGATTTAGCTCAGTTGGTAGAATGCCACTCTGCAGTTTCTGAGGTCCTGAGTTCAATTCCTAGCACCACAAAAATGGGAGAAGGACGTGGCAATCCATTCCTAAGGCAATCCCGAAACAATCAGCCATTGAAAACCCTATGAGGGTCGCTATGAGTTGCACACAACTCTATGGCACCTTGAACAACAACAACAACAAGAGACTAAAAGTCACCCACCCAAAGTGCATCTCTCAGACAAAATTAGCCTCCATTTTCTACGTATGTTTTAAAAATAAACTATATTTGCTAGGCTTACAACACTGTATTTATAGTTATATATCTTTAAAAACACATTTTAAGAAGTATTGCTACCATTTTTTGCAAATATTAAGTATTACTTAATGAATACTTACTCTGCCCTTGTGATGCACAAGATTCTATACAACATTCCTGTGAATGGATATGCCTCAACATACACAAGCAATCTTTAATCATTGGACATATAGGAGATTTATAATATTTCAACCTGTTTTTTGCCAAGTTAGGATAACTCTGCTTGTTCCAAATACTTCCTTAAGGTGCATTCTGAGCAGTGGGCCATCATTTCTAGCTTGGTAGATGAAAATTGGCATTTTATCCTTTTAAAAGTACACTTTAGTTTTGTTTCCAATTTTAAAATAATTTTTAGTTATTATACATATTAATGAGATACCATGTAATATCACCATTTTAATTATGACTCTCAGTCCCACCTTGCTGGGATGTTATAAGTCACATGTAAGCAGATAGGAGCTAAACTCACAAAGGGGCCTTAGGTTCTCCCTCAAGCTCTTCTCTGTGTTTGGGGCTTTGCTGTTCTAGGAAATGTATTGGTAGATGAGTTTCATGTGAGCTAGATGCACAAAATACAGTAACAACTCCGATGGCATGTGCTCTGCAAAGCAGTAGGTGGGGCTGTGTTGGAGGCAAGAGGAGGCCCTCATAAGTGGAGCATAGCAGTGGCCAGAGTGGGAGGGAACATCTGGAGGGGATGGGCACAGGATGAAGACAAGGATGGGAACTAGAAGGCTATGTGGGTGCTTCCTACCCTTATAAGGACTGTGTTCTCCATGGCACTTAGCACTGTGTCATGCTCAAAGGAGCTTAGTAAAAGGTATATGGAATGAATAGCCCTGTTGAAGACACAGTTAGTTCTGATAGCATGGTTCAGAGAAAACATTCCTGCCTTGATTAGAAAGAAGCTAATTAAGTGCACATTTTTAAAAAATTTATAGTTGTTAGGTCTCATTGAGTCGAGTCCAATTTATGGCAACCCTATGTACAATAGAATAAAACACTACCTAAACTATGTCATGCACATAATGTTTTGATGATTGAGCCCATTGTTGCAACAGCTATGTTTCTTCTCATTGTGAGTTGTGCCACATAAGCAAAAGGAGGTCCCAAGAGTTTTACTCCATTCCTGTCATTAAGGTTGACTCTACTGTTATCACTGGAGGTGCTCACTTGTTTATGCCAAGAGATTTGGAAAACAGCTATTTGGCCAACTGACTGGAAGATATCCATATTTGTGCCTATTCCCAAGAAAGGGGATCCAACCAAATGTGGAAATTATTGAACAATATTAATATCACATGCAAGTAAAATTTTGTTAAAGAGCATTCAAAAACTACTGCAGCAGTATATAGAGAGGGAACTGCCAAAAAATCAAGCCAGATTCAGAAGAGGGCGTGGAACCAGGGACATTATTGCTGATGTCAGATGGATATTAGTCAAAAGAAGAGAATACGAGAAAGATGTCTATCTATGTTTTATTAACTATGGAAAGGCATTTGCCTGTGTGGATCATAACAAATTATGGAAAACATTGCAAAGAATGGGAATACCTGAGCACTTAATTGTACTCATGAGGAATCTGTACATGGACGAGGAGGCAGTTGTTCGGACAGAACAAGAAAACACTACCTGTTTTAAAGACCAGAAAGGTGTATGTAGAGCTGTATCCTTTCGCCATACCTCTTCAATCTCTACACTGAACAAATAAGTTGAGAAGCTGGACTTATGAAGAAGAACGTGGCATCAGGATTGGAGGAAGACTCATTAGCAATCTGTTATGCAGATGACACAACTCTGCTTGCTGAAAGTGAAGAGGATTTGAAACATTTACTGATGAAGATCAGAGAACAGAGCTTCAGTAGGGATTGCACCTCAACATCAAGAAAATAAAAATCCTTGTAACTGGGTTAGTACACAACTTCATGATAAATGGAGAAAAGATTGTTGTCCATGATTTTGCTTTACTTCATTCTACAGTCAATACCCGTGGAAGCAATAGTCAAGAAATCAAAAGACATATTGTGTTGGGAAAAGCTCTTTAAAGTGTTGAAAAGTACAGACATCACATTGAAGAAGAAGATGTGCCTGACTCATGCCGTGATATTTTCAGTTGCACCATATACTTGGGAAAGCTGGATGTTGAATAAGAGAGACAAGAAGAATTGATGCTTTTAAATTATGGTGCTGGACACAAATATCACATATACCACAGACTGCCAAAAGAACAAACAGATCTGTCCTAGAAGAAGTCCAACCAGAGTGCTCCTCAGAAGCAAGGATGGCTAGACTGCCTTACATATTTTGGACATGGTGTCAGGAGGGATCAATCCCTGGAGAAGGAAATCATGTTTGGGAGTATGGTAGGTCAACAACAAAAAAAGGAAGACCCTGAACTAGATGGATTGACACAGTGACTACAACAATGGGCTTAAGTATAAAAAAAGTCATGTGCCTGGCACAGTGTCAGAGAGTGTTTCATTCTGTTGTACATAGGGTCACTATGAGTTGGACCCAACTCAATGACACCTAACCACAACAACAATTTTACAAAATAATGGGTCTCATTGTGACATTTTCATATATATATGTATAGTGGATTTTGATCATATCCACCCCCATTACAGTATCTTGTCCCCCTGATCAAAACATATGTTTTTCTTTTGCCTTTTTTTGTTTTCTTAAATACCAGTTGATGTTTTAGGATTTGGGGCTCTGTGTGTGTGTATGTTTGTGTGTCTTTGTGTGTAAAACAATCCCCTAGTAAAATACAGTAATGTTGTCTGGAATAACCTGGCACCCCTTTCACCTCAGTTGTCCATTGAACTGGGGTCAGGGCTGTGGGGAGACAGTAGGATGTCCACACCAGTGCCATCCTGAAGCAGATGGAGGCTTAGCTTTTTTCCTAGAGCTCAGACCTGCTAACTTCCTGCAGCGCCCTCTGGTGTTCAGAAGGCAGCACTGTCACTTCTCCTGCTTCCATAGATAACCAGGGTTGGAATCTGGTCTAGATGCAGGTTTCTAATTATTTTAAAAGTCATACCTCTTTTGATCTGTATTCTTCCTATTTTCCTCCAGCATTCTGATATCTTTCCAGGGCAGCATACCCCACTCCTCCCTCTTAAGAACCCCTGGATTAGCCTTACTTCCTTACATCTCTGCAGCTTTCCTGAGGCCTGACCCCTGGACTCCATCTAGCTCAGTACTTCCGACAGGTCTCAGTACACTCCTCTGCCACAAAGGACCTCAGCAAGGCCCCCAGGGGTGATAGATGCTGGGCATTCTGTTCAGGTGGGTCAGCTTGACTGGGCTTCATCGACTACAGTGCGCCATCACCTGTTTGGTCAGGCCTCCATCTCTTCCCACAGGAGACGAAGCTGGTATCTACTGGGAGTGCAGAAGAAGGGGGTTTGTATTAGTGAGGGGTGGAGAGGAAGCTTGACAGATGAATCCTCGGAAAAGCAGGAAGAAGAGCGCTGGCCTTGCCATGGAGCTCTCAGGAGGGGAAGCTGAGCTGGCCTTGACCAATGATTGAGTGTTGAAAAGACTTCCTTCCAGAAGGGGGAATGGTGACCAGCTGGCAGAGGGAGGCACAGATCAGCAAGGAAGCAGGGGAAAGAGGACTGAAGGGCGGGAGCGACTGCTGAACTGTAGCCAAAGGGGCTGTGAGAGGCTTGGCCCTAGCTGGCTGGGAACCTGGCTCCAAGGAGGAGGAAGCCGCTGCTCCTGCCTGCCCTAACTCTGTGTCCTGGTGACAACGCCAGTTGCCCAGGCCCTGTCCACGAATGGTGGCACTTAGAATGCATACCCGCTGTCAGCAGTGCCGGGAAGTCCAGGCGTATTCAGACAGGTCCTTGTCATCACCACGGGCACAGTGCGCAGCTGCGGTCAGCCTTCTGGGCAGCTGATGTAGGGGTGAGGTCTGCTTTCTCTACTCACTTCTGTGTCGCTGCTTGGCTCTTTGTGTCCCTAAGCCCCCCTGCCCCTGAAGACCATGGCCTCTCTCTTTATTTTCCACCCTCTGCACTTCCTTTTCAGTTCTTTCCTCCCTCACAGCTCTCCTCTGATTTTCCCATTCTTTGGCCCTTAGTTGCCCTGGGGTATGGATTTTGTCCCCACTGCCCTGCACCTTTTACCCAGCAGCCCCTCCTCCTCTTGACTCTACATCCTCATTCTTCAGTACAGATTTTGTCCATTTTCTTTTCCTTAGGCCCCTGGTGTGTCTGTGTGTGTGTGTGTGTGTGTGTGTGTGTGTGTGTGGTGGGGAGGCATTTCTTAGTCTCTTCTAACACTCACTAAAAATGCCCAAATCCAAGTTCCCATGAAATCCAGACTGATTGAAGCCGTATTTTATTTCTTCATTCTGACTCATAACCTCTCACCTTCACTCAATGCTTATTCCATCTCTTTTCTTCCTCTCCTGTTTGTGTTGGTCATGCACCTTCCAAAAAGTGCATTTTAAACCGTTTCAAGCTCACAACCGAAACACTACCTTGTGGCCTTTGAATTCTTGCAGCGTCATTTCAAAGTGGCTCTTTGGCATGGGCCCAGCCTCCTGGCTCTTGTGCGGATCTCCATCCTCACTTCCAACTCCCTGAAGACACATCAAGTTCATGGCTTGATTTACAAGGAGAAGATTGTATAACTTCACTTCTGAGGAAGTTTCCTGATGCCTACCCTTGATCTTGGGATGCGTTCTCCATACGGGTGCTAAAACTGACCTGTTAGAAAGTCTTAATTAAATGGACCTGGGCCAGTGACTAAGTGGTGATTACTAAGTGTGGCAAAATGGGAACAAGAGTGACAACAGAGGGGGTTTCTCACAGAACTAAATTTATTCTTTAAAATATCTTGAGAGTGTTTTCTTTTTTTTAGAAGAAGGATGAGAGGACTTAAGAAAAATTCTTATGAAATGGTGAGGTAGCTGATAGTTGTAGCCTTTTAGTTCGTAATTTTATTAAAATTGTTTAAAATACTTTTAGCTTGCAAAATAGAAAAGTTGGCTACCTTATGGCATCTCTCAAATGCAGGGACATTTTTTTTTTCTTTCTTTCTTTTTTTTTTTTCAAAATAGTGAAATCCTGCTGTCTGGAAGTTGCTACTTGTTTTTTTTTTTTTGCCAATCCCTATGTAAATGAAGGGCTCTCACCTTAAGTCCCTGTTAAGTTCCACAGCGCCCACCTCATTTCCTCAGTGATGCAGGGCACCCTAAATGCCAGCTGCTGGGACACAGTGGAGATCAGCACAGACATCATTCAGAGCTTACATACTTCTTAGGGAGAGCTTTCTCCTGTGTGAGAGTTCCAGTTACTTCCTTGCCAATACTTGGTATTGCCAAACTTTTAAATTTAGCCATTGGAGAGTAATATCTTAGAATATTTTAAATTTGCATTTCTCTGTTGATTAAAGATATAAAGCATCTTATGTACTTATTGCCCATTTCTTCTGTGAAGTGTTGGTTTAAGCTTTTTACTATTTTAAATTGTGTTGTATGCTTTCTTAGAGTTGTGTAAGTTTTTTCTATATTTTGGGTACTAGTTCTTCATAAGATACCTATTGCAATATTTTCTTTCAGTCAGTGGGTCAAATTTTATCTTTGTTGGTTGTAATTTTTGAAGATCAGAAGTTTAAATTTTGGTAATGTCTGGTTTATCAATGTTTCTTCTTAGGATTAGTACTGTTTGTATCCTGCTTAAGAAATCATTCTTTTTCAAAGCCATGAAAATATTGTCTTGTGTTTTATCTTAAAAGCTTTATACTTTTAATTTTTATGTTTAGGTCTATGACCCATAAGGAATTAGTTTTTCCATATGCTATAAAGTAGGAGTTAAGGTTCATTTCTCCTCTGATGTGGATGCCTAGTGGTTCCAGCACATCTGTTGAAGGACTCTCTTTTGCCTTCTTGACTTATGTTGGTACCTTTATAAAAGATGAATTGCCTGTATATGTCTGAATCTATTGCAGGACTCTCTTTTCTGATCCTTTGATCAATGTGTTTATCCTATGATTAATTGCCATTTTGATTACTATAGCTTTATGGTAAGTCTTGAAATCAGATAGTCTAAATCTTTCAACTTTGCTCTTTTGCAGGATGGCTTTGACTCTGTCATTTATATTTCTATGTAAATTTAACACCAACTTTGTCAATTTTTATGAAAAAATTTAAAAATATGCTGGATTTTATTGCATCTGTACGTTAAGATGGTTGTTGTTAGGTGCTGTCAAATCAGGTCTGACTCATAGCGACCCTATATACAACAGATGAAACACTCCCTGATACTGTGCCATGCCCAGCACTATATCAGTGCTTCTTTGCTATTTTTAGGGTGTTCAGTGGCTGATTGTTTTTAGGAGTAGATTACCAGTTCCTTTTTCTAAGCCTACAGCATCTGGTGTTCCCAGATGATCACCCATTCAAGTACTAATCAGACTGACCCTACTTAACTTCCAAAATCTGACAGGATCTGATGCCAGGTAGTATGGCTGCAGGCAGGTTAAGCTGGAGAGAATGGAAATCTTCATAGCAAGTTTTTTAATCCACGAACATACTACATGTCTGTTTAGGTCTTTGTCTCAGTGTGTTTGTGCTGCTACAACAAAATATTTGAGACTAGGTAATTTGTAAAGAACAGACACTTATTTTCTCACAGATTTGGAGTTTCGAAGTCCAAAATGAAGGCAATGACAGATTTCCTTGGGCAACTTTAGCTTGTATTGTCCTCACATAATAGAAAGGCAAAAGTCATTTCATTCAACTTCTTTTATAAGAACACTAATTCATTCATGGGGCTGGGATTTAGCTCAGGTGGTAGAGCACTGCTCTGCAGTCTCTGAGGTCCTGAGTTTGATTCCCAGCACCGCAAAATGGGAGGAGGACGTGGCAATCCACTCCCAAGGCAATCCTGAAACAATCAGCCATTGAAAACCCTATGAGGGTCACTATGAGTCAGACTCGACTTGATGGCACCTAACAACAACAACAACAATTCATTCATGAGGGCAGAGCCCTTAGTATTCAATAATTTTCCAAAAGGCCCCTTCTCTTAATGTCAATACCTTGAAGCCTAAGTTCCAACATATGGATTTTGGAGAGACATACATTTAAATAATAACAGTCTTCTTTAAATTTTTCTCTACAATGATTAATGGGTTTTAGCATAGATGTCTTGCACATATTTTGTTAAACTTATTCCCTATGATTTTAAGGTTTTGGATGAATTTTTAAAAATTTCATGTGTTTATTGTTTATTAATTTTATGCAATTATATTTTCAGATATTGATCTTGTATTTTGAAGCCTTACTAAATTGGCTTACTAGATATAGTAGTGCCTGCAGCCAGCCCAGTTGGTAGAGCACTGCACTGCAGTCTCTGAGGTCCTGAGTTCAATTCCCAGCACCGCAAAAATAGGAGAAGGACCTGACAATCCACTCCCAAGGCAATCCTGAAATAGTCAGCCATTGAAAACCCTATGAGGGTCGCTATGAGTCAGATACCGACTCAATGGCACCTAACAACAACAACAACAGCAGCCGTGGCCCTGTGGTGTCAGACCCCATCAGATCTTGGAAGCTAAGCAGGGTCTTGGGCCTGGTTAGTACTTGGATGGGAGACTACCTGGGAACACCAGGTGCTGTAGGCTTGGGAGAAGGACCTGGCAACTCACTCCCAAAAATCAATCCGCCATTTAAAACCCTATGAATAGTAGAGAAGCTATTCATATGACAATAGTGATTCGCCTGTTGTATGCAGGGTCACTATGAGTTGGACACCAACTAGACAGCACCTAACAACAACAATAGCAGTTGTAGTAGTAGCATTCTTTGATTTTTTTTTTTTTGAAGGGACAGATTCCTAAAGATTTTTCTACATGAATAGTTATGACACTTTCAAATAAAGATAGTTTTTACTTCTTCCTTTGCAATCCTTATACTTTTATACTTCTGTACTGGCTAATACCTCCAGTAAAATACTGACTAGAAGTGATAAGAGTTCTGGCCTTAGGGGGAATTAGTTCACTAAGTATGATATACTTGTATGTCTTTTATCAGATTGAAAAAGTTCCCTTCTATTCCTATTGTTCTGAGAGTTTTTAATTGTGATTTTTAAAAATATTGTCAAATGGTTTTCTTTGTGTTAGGATAATATTGTGTTTTTTCCCTTAACTACATTGCATGAAGAATTGTATTGATTGATTTCAAATGATGAACCAAGCATTCATTCTTTTGAGTAAGTCTCATTTGGTCATGGAATGTTATACTTTCCTACATCTACTGTTAGATCCATTTGCTAGTATTTTGTTAAAGATTTTTATATACTCAAAGAGTGATAAGTTTCAGATTTTTCTTTTGTAATGCTTTTGTTAGGTATTGGTATCAGAGTTATGCTCTGTCCAATAAAATAAAATATATATCCAATAAAAATTACTATCTCTAGTTTAAAATATTTTCCATTTTCACTTGTGAATTATTCTTTGATTCACAGGGTATTTATATTTATTTTATTTAATTTCCAAATGTTGGAAGAAGTGTTTCTAAATACCTTGTTACTAATTTCATTTTAATTTTGTGTGGTCATACAAGATACTCTCTATGATTTCAGAATTTACTTTTTTATGGCCCAGAATTTTGTCTATCTTAGTGAAAATTCCATGTGTATTTGAGTTGAATATGTACTCTGCAGGTTCAAGGTATAGTAGTCTATTATTTTCAATTAAGTCATACTGACTAATACAGTTTTCCAAATCGTCTCTATGATTACTGATTTTATTCATACTTGTTCTATCAATTATTGAAAGAACATTGAAATCATCAACTAAGAATGTACTAGATCATCTCTGTCAATTTTTGTTTTATATATTATGAGGCTCTGCTGTTAGATGCATGTATATTTAAGATTCTTATGTCTTCTTGATGAATATTCTCTTTTATACTTAAAAAGTCTGCAGCCATAGCACCCTGGCATCCAGCCCTTCCTGATCTCAGAAGCTAAGCAGGGTCAGCCTGGTTAGTCATTGGATGGGAGACTGCCTGGGAATACCAGATGCTGCAGGATAGGGAGAAGGACCTGGCAGCCTATTCCTGAAACAATCTGCCATTGAAAACCCTATGAATAGGAGAGGAGGACTGACCCTGTAAATAGCAGAGAAGCACAGAGAATGTTTCATTCTGTTGTACATAGGGTTGCTATGAGTTGGACCCGACTTGGTGGCACCTAACCACATCATCATTATGAAACGCCTTCCTTTATTTTTTATAAAATTCTTCATCTTAAACTCTACTTTGTCAATATGCCTACATCAGCTTTCTTATAAAATAAAAAATGATTAACATGTATTAATTGTACATATTACTGGATTCAGAGTGCTATTTCAACATATGCCTGCAGTGTACACTGATCACATGAAGGTAATTAACATTTCTCTTTCCTTACCATTTTTTCCTATTTGGAGGCTTCACATTCCTCTTTTCCAGATCTCCATAAAATATCTAATAGGCTATTGTGAACTGTAGTCGTCCCACTATGCTATGCACCACCAGAACTTATTCCTTTCTAACTATGTTTTGGTATCCATTATCCTGCCTTTTTTTATTCATCTTCTCCATTCACCCATCCCAGCTTCTCATAATTGCTGTTTTATATTCAGATTTACTTTTTGAAAGTTTCCACAAGAGAGAGAGAGATCATGTGGTATTTGTCTTTTTGTGTTTAGCTTATTTTACTTAACATAACGTCCTCTAGTTTCATCTATTTTGGTGCAAATGACAGAATTTCACTCTTTATGGATGAATAATATTCCATTGTGTATAATTACTGCATTTTCTTTATTCATTTATCTGTTGATGGGCACCTAGGTCAATTCCATATCTTAGATACTGTGGACAGTGCCACAATAAATATGGGAGTATAGGTATCTCTTTTATATTTCCTTTGGATTAGGCCATGAAACCTGCAAAAAATTGGGTTCAGGTTTGGTTGTGGGTGCAATATATTAAAATTTAGATGGTTCAGTTCAGATTTGGGTTTAAATCCAATGTGATAGCAGGGCCTCAAACTAAACTCAGATCCTTACCCTGATCCCATTCCGATTCAAGCACTTAAAAAAACCTTTTTGAACCCAAACCTGAATCCACACCCAGTGAAAAACAGGGTTTGGGTTCAATTTTTAAGGCTTTTTTTTGTGTGTGTGTGTGTGTTTTAAAATGTAAAAATAAAAAATTATTCATCTATCTACACGTAGTATTAAAATTTTAAACCCAAACTTAAAGTGAGCTTGAACTCTCCAAATTTTAACATATTGAACCCACTCTTCAACCTGAACCAAATTTTTCATGGGCTTGAAGTCCTTCTTTGGAATGAACCCAGAAATGTTCTAGCAGGATCATGTGGTATAGTTCTATATTTGGTTTTGTGAGGAACCTGCATGCTGTTCTCAATAATGTCTATACTAATTTATATCCCACCAACAGGACATAAGATTTCCTTTTGTTCATATCCTTGCTACCAGTTTCTAGCTAGGGTGAGATAATACATAACTGAAGTTTTGATTTGTCCAGGGTGCTTATTCTTAGTAATTTACCTGTTATGTTTTTCACTTACTTTCACTTTCTATTGATTGATTAATTGCTTGATTGAGTGTGATATTGGGGGGCTGAAGCCAGAGCCTTGCACATACTTTGCAAGTGATCTACCACTGAGCTGCATTTCCAGCCCTTCTTAAGTTTTGATCTTGAGACAAGGCCTTGCTAAGTTCATAGCCTGCCTCTGGCCTCAAACTTGTGATCCTCCTGCCTCCCTATCTCAAGTTGCTGGGGTAATAGGCATATATGACCATGCCAGGCTTCTTATAATATTTTCATACATGCATTGTAAACTGCTCATATTCATCCCCTCATTATCCTCTCATGACTTCTCTCCCTTCTTCTGCTGGATTACAGGCATGTGCCACCATGCTGGCCTCTCTATTTAAATGAAAAGTGTATCTCCTTGAAAAGCGTGTGTGTGTGTGTGTGTGTGTGTGTGTGTGTGTGTGTGGTTTTTTTCTAAAGTACTGAAGGGTAAAACCCAGTGCCTTTTACATGCTAGGCAAATGCTTTGTCACTCAGCTGTACCTCTATCCCCATTTTTATTTTTCATTTTGAGGTAGTGTCTTGCTAAGTTGTACAGGCTGCCTGTGGCCTTGAACTGGAAATCCTCCTGCCTCAGCCTCCCTTGCCATTGAGATTACAGGCATGCACCATGGTGCCCAGCTCTGATTTTGCTTGTTTTAAAAATCTAAGTCTGACAGTCTTCATTTTTAATTGAAATTTTATTTTATCTATTTACGTTTAATGTAATTATTGGTACAGTTGGGCTTAAATCTACCATTTTTGATATTCATTTTATCTTCTGTTTTCTCTGTTACTTTTTCTATTAATTCTTTTTTGTCTTTTGGTTCAACAAAGGTCTTGATTTTTACTGTTTTATCCCTTCTATTGGCCTTTAAGCTCATTTCTTATATTACTGTTTTAGTAGTTACTCTAGTGATTATACTATGTGTCCTTGATTTATCATATTCTAATATGCAAAGTGGGAGATGGACCCAGCAACCCACTCCCAAAAATCAATCCGCCATTGAAAACCCTGTGAACAGCAGAGAAGCACTGACAATAGTATTTCACCTGTTGTACACAGGGTCGCTATGAGTTGGATACCGACTCGATGGTACCTAACAACAACAACAACAACAACAATATGCAAAGGGGACTTGGATTTAACTCAGTAGAGTGCCACTCTGCAGTCTCTGGGGTCCTGAGTTCAATGCCCAGCACTGCAAAAATGGGAGAAGAGTATAGCAATCCACTCCTGAGGCAATCCCAAAATAATCAGCCATTGAAAACCCTATAAGGGTCACTATGAGTTGGACATGACTTGACGGCACACAACAACAATAACAACAACAATATGCAAAGGCCTTTGACTGTGTGGATGATAACAAATTATGGATAACACTGCAACAAATGGAAATACCAGAGCACCTAATTGTCATCATGAGGAATCTGTACATGGACCAGGAGGCAGTTGTTCAAGCAGAACCAAGGAAACACTGCTTGGCTTAAAGTTGAGAAAAGTGTGTATCAGAGCTATATCCTCTCACCATATCTCTTCAATTTCTATGATGAGCAAATAACCTGAGAAGCTAGAGTTTATGAAGAAGAATGCGGCATGAGGATTGGAGGAAGACTGATTAACAACCTGCATTATGCAGATGATACAACGCTGCTTGCTGAAAGTGAAGAGGATTTGAAACATTTACTGATGAAGATCAGTAACACAGCCTTCATTATGGATTGTGCCTCAACATCAGCTAAACAAAAATCCTTACAACTGGATCAGTATGCAACTTCATGATAAATGGAGAAAAGATTGAAATTGCCCAAGATTTTGCTTTATTTGGTTCTACAATCAACACCTGTGGAAGCAGCAGTGAAGAAATCAAAAGACACATTGCATTGGGAAAGCTGTGGCTAAAGATCTCTTTAAAGTATTGAAAAGTATAGACATCATATTGAAGACAAAGATGCTCCTGATTCATGCCATGGTATTTTCAGTCATATGATATGGTTGTGAAACCTGGACATTTGTTGGGATCCTAGATAGGCCTACTATCATAGGGGCCTACCTAGCCCACCTGGAGGACTAACATCTATCCTCCAGGGCAAGATGGTGCCCAGTGACCCTTGTCTCACATCCTGGTTTCTCTTGGCATCAAGTAAGCCAAGATGGCACCTGCCTGCTCAGACCCCCTGTTTTCTAATTGGCCATAACCAAACCCACTTTGACCCCTAATTGGATAATAAGGATCTCCTCTTGATTGGCCCAAAAGTTACATCTGGTTTTCCCCAAAATTTACGTATCTGCCCTGATTGGTCGGTCTCATGAGCTGTAACATAATTGGCTAACCCTAGAGGGTATATAAGGAGGACCTGCTGGTCCTAGACATCCATCTTGCTAGCATCATCCACTTCAATTATCCAGATATATAGAGAGAGACATCAAAGATATGAGATGATGGAGACCGACAAGATGAAGAAAGTTACCACCATGACATCTAGCCAAGACTACAAGCAACATCAACAGGAGATAATTGGAGATCTTCAATCAACAGAGGATAGCCTCTGGACCCAGTGCCGGAGGCAGAAGACCAGCTGAGACCTCCAATCAACAGAGGATCAGAAGAGCTTCCGGGCCTAGTGTCGAAGCATTGCTGTAGCTCCAGTTCCTGTTTGTTCCTGTTCATCTTTCCGTACAATAAAGTTTTAGTTCTTTTGTAGCTGGCTTCCTGAAGCCTTTCTGTGCTTGTCACTGGTGCCCAACCCAGTCCTGCAGGAAGACCCTGAACCACTGGCTGGTAACCCCCACAGACATTGAACAAGGGGAACATTGAATAAAGGAGACATTGAATAAAGGAGACAGAAGAATTGATGCTTTTGAATTATGGTGCTGGAGACAAATGTTGAATATACCATAAACTACCAAAAGAGCCAACAGATCTGTCCTAGAAGAAGTGCAACCAGAGTGCTCCTTGGAAGTAAGGGTAACTAGACTGTGTCTTACTTATTTTGGACATGTAATTAGGAAGGATCAATCCCTGGAGAAGGACATCATATTTGGGAGAGTGGCAGGTCAATGAAAAAAAGGAGAACCTTCAACTAGATGGATTGACATAGTGTCGGCAACAATTGGCTTAAACACAAATATGATCGTGTGCCTGGCACAGAATCAGGGAGTGTTTCGTTCTGCTGTACATAGGGTAGCTATGAATCAGACCTGACTCAGTGGCACCTAACAACAACAACAATTTAATAACATATCATTCCATGTATAATGCACTCTTTCTTCTATAGTTTGTGCTACTGTTGTCACATAGTTTCCTTCCTATATAAGTAATTAATTCCATAAGGCACTGTTATTATTTTTGCTTTAAGCAGTCATTTATCTTTTATAGCATTTAAGAGAACTAAAAATGACATTTTACATTTACCTGCCTATTTTTTAAAACTTTTTATTAGTAATTTTTAATGTACAACTTAGTGGGTCTCATTATGACATTTCCATACATGCATTTCATTGTACATTGCTCACATTGACTTCCTCTTTACCCTCTCATGACATCTGCATATTTTTAGTTTTGAGTGACCTTCCCTCCTGTATATCTGAACTTCCATGCTATATTATTTCCCTTTAGATTAAAGAACTTCTTTTAGCATTTCTCTTAGTGTGAGCCAAATGCCAACATATTTATCAGGTTTTATTTATCTGAAATTATCATTGTTTTGCTTTTAGTTAGTGAGTATAGAATTCTAGGTTAACAGGTTTTAAGTTTTATTACTTTAAATATGGTGTCCCATTGTCTTCTACCTTGTATTATTTCTGATGACAAGTCAGCTGACATTTTTATGGTTCTTTTTCTGTGTACATCTCCCTCTCTTCTGTTGGCTACTTTTACAGATTTTCTTTATCTTTGGTTTTCAGAAGTTTGGGTGCATGCTTAAAGTAGTGTTTGTGATTTTTTGTTTTGTTTTGTTTTTTTGTTTGTTTTTAAGATAGGATCTCTCAGTATTGCCCAAGCTGGTCTCAAACTTAGGGGCTCAAGCAGTCCTCCCACCTCAGTCTCCTGAGTAGCAGAGATTATAGGTGTGTGCCACTGGGCCCAGATTAAAGTAGTGATATTTACACTTTTCCTACTTCCATAGATTCATAGAGTTTCCTGGACTGATTTATTGATCTATTTATCTATTTATCTATCTATCTATCTATCTATCTATCTATCTATCTATTTATTTATTTATTTAAATAAAAGTGGGAAAATTTTCAGTTATAATTTCTTCAATGATGTGCTCCATTTCCTCTCTCTTGTCTTTCCAGAACTCTAATCAAACCCATAGTAAACCACTTGATACCCTAACACTGGCCTTTTTTTCTTCTTGTGCTTTAGTTTTGAACAATTTTTATTGATCAGGCTTAAAATCCACTGATCCATTTTTTTTTCATATCCTATATGCTGGTAATCTAATCTGGCAAATTTTTGGTTTAGGGTGTTAGGTTTTCTAGATTTAGGATTTTCACTTGATTCTTTTCCCCTAAAATTTCCCTGTTGCTCCTGAAATTCCCATTATGGCCATCATTTCTTATAGACTTTTTAATGTATTTGTCATAGTTACTTAATAGTTCCTGTCTACTAACAGCAATATCAGGGTCATTTCTGTACCTATTTCTGTTGCATGGTTTTCCTTTTGCTTTGGATCAAGTCTTCCCATTTCTTTGTGTGATGTATTTTTACTATGTATTAAACATTGGTAGATAATGTTGACGAGACTCTTAATTCTACTGTTTTTCTGTAGTGAGTGTTAAGTTTGAATCTAGAAGGTGATTAGATTTTTGATGGTTAACTTTGGATTAAAAGAGTTTGATTTTTGAACTACATTAGGAAAGATCTATTTTTTCCTTAGTCCTAGGGAGAATGTTTAGTTCTGAGACATAATCTTTACTACTAAGCATTGGCCTTTGTGAAGTTTTTATGAAAACAATGTATTTAGCCACTCCAAGTTGGTAGGATTCAGGCACTGAACTCTGTCTCCCTAAGGGGATGTGGCAGCTGAAATTTCTGCTCGGGTTGTTTAGCTTCCCAGCTGTTGTTTTGTCCATGATTTCTTGTAGGCTCCCCTGTATATATATAATTAAGGGGCAAACCAAGGATTTGAGAGGAGTTTACATGCAGATTTGGAGGCTTCTTCTTTCTAATGTACTCTTTTCTGAGGTTTCCCCCTACAATTTATAGCTCCTCTAGCAGTTCCAAACTCAGTTCTCTTGAGTCCTCAGGCAAATAATTTTCTGCTTGATTTCCACCCATCCAGGGCTGTATTGACTGCCCTGATGGGAAGAACTGAGTCTTGTCCATTATGTTTTCCTCTTTCAAGGATCAAATACCCTATAGTTTATTCCTGATTTTTGTCACCCTCTAATGCCTTTACACAATTGTTTTAAATATTTGTCAATCGTTTGTAACTGTTACCTATAGGAAGTTCTATCCCATACAAGTTTCTCTGCCACCTCTAGAACCAGATCTCCATCTGAAAGTTTTTAAGCAGAAGAGTGACATGGCTAAATAGATCTTAAGAAAGCCATGCTAGCAGGAGCATGGTAACCTCAGGTAGGGGTCAAGAATGGAGATAGGAAGATAAAATAAGACTATTAACAGAGTAGTCTTACCAGTGGAAGATGGTAATGGCTTAGACTAGATGATGACAGAGGAAGCTGGTCATAACAAGCAATGGATGAATCTGAGATGCATATTTGGCAGATTTGGTGATGACCAGGGTGGATAGTATAAGAAAAATGAAATGAAAGATGACTTCCCACTTTGAACAATGAGGTCATGACATTATTTACTAAGGTAAGACTGGGAAAAGATGGTATGTTATAGTAAAAACCAAGTTTCATTTTGGATATACGTCTTAAGATGACAATAAGAATAAGCTAAACAGTTATTGAGTAAGCAACTGAATTCCTAGGTAAGGAACTCAAAGGAGAAGTCTAGTTTATAAGGCAGACTACTACAGCTTGAGAGAGATATGCATATGTGGAAGGAAGAAGTGTCTGGGGGATTGAGAACTGAGAGAAGCCAATGAGAGTAGTAGGTTGGCTTTATGAGCTCTAGGTGAGACCATGGGATAGCAGAGACGAGAAGCTAGCAGTGTATGCCTTCTTATCATTGGGATGTTCTGAGAAATTAACTGTGACTGCCTTCTTTCCTGGGTACAGGGTTACCAGGAGGAGAAGAATGAGGGTGAATGCTGTGGGAGATGTTTGGCCATGGCTTGCACTATTCAGCTACAAGGAGGACAGATCATGATGTTAAAGGTGGGAGCAAGCAGAACTCAGAAGTCTCTTCTCATACCACCATCTGGTTTCTTATTTTGGGGTATTCAAGAAAGGGATGATAATTTTGGTTCAGAATTGACTTCTTTTTCCACTTCTTATTTTATAAAGAAAAAAATAGATGATGTGTAGAAGGGATATGATTTCTTATTTGATTTAGTTATTTTACTGCTCTTCTTTACAAGCATGCTGTTGGTATATGGCTTCATGATTTGGAGTGGGTTGATCTTTAAGATTTTCTGTAGCCTTGAGCATCTATGAGACAGGATAGGCAACCAGGGTGAAACAGACTGATCCATGACAGCGAGAATTGGCTGGTGGGGCTGAGAGGTGGTGCCCTAGCTCATTTCTCATTGATTTATTAGTCAGTTTACCCTTTCTCCAACCTATTATCACTTACATGATTAGAATAGTCTGAAGATTCTCCACATTTATGCCTCCCTGATGGTGGTAAATCAATTGTAAAACTGAGACTCCATTTCTGTATTCTGAGTGTGAGGATTTTATATACTTTGTCTCATTCTTCTTCTGTAGTCTCCAAATTATTTCAGCAATTTCAAGATGGCCATGGCTTGTAGTAGTTTTGTAATCCAATCACTGTCTTTGCATTTGTTCTATTCACTCCCTATCCCTTTCCTTTCAGCGTGATGAGACACTCCAGGATGGCTGTGACAGTCACTTCTGCAAGGTCAATGAGAGAGGAGAGTATATCTGGGAAAAGAGGGTCACAGGCTGTCCACCCTTTGATGAACACAGATGCCTGGCTGAGGGAGTAAGTGGTTGCAGCTCAGACCTTGGTTTTCTCTTGACTTTCTCAATCTTTGACTCCAAGCACAGAATTCTTCTGAACAGCATACAGCCTAGCTCTCATACGATTTCCCAGTGTCCAAGGCAGATCTGTTACCTAGTGTAAGAATTGGTAAAGTCACAAAATCAAGGCCTAGTGGAGAGAAAAAGTTCTCTTTAGGGTCCTTTAAAAAAAAACTTCATTTGAAGGAAGTTGAATTTCTGATCCTTGAATAGGAAGGTGAGAGATCAAACTAATTTCAACTTCCTTGGGAATGATGATCCTGGTGCCTCAATTGGAAGAGAATTTGAAATAATCAAGATCATTTCAGCCTGGTCAAGTGGGGTGATCAGTCAGCTCACATTTGTGATGGGAAGGCACAGTTTGTATCTGGGGTCTTAAGGTCATGATTCTGAGTCCAGAGTTAGGAACTGATGGGACCTAAAAACCATGAATGATGGATTATTTGTGCCTAACCTGGGACTTTTCTGTTTTCTTAGGGGAAAATCATGAAAATCCCAGGCACCTGCTGTAACACATGTGAGTATATTACTAAAAGTTTGTCCCTTGAAACCTGTGAGACCAAGTCTAGGCACCGTTCTTTGAAGTAAGCTTTCATCCAGAAAGTTATTTCTTGGTTTACTGGCTGGTCATTATGTTCAACCCTGCAGCAAACGACCTCCCATCCCTAAATATCATTCCCCTGTGCCCTGCTCAAATTCCCTTTTGAATGCCTGCAAAGCAATCCCTTGCCATGTTACTTCGAAATTCTTCACTGTCTCCAGCCTCTTATGTGCCCTCATAAAGTTTATGGCTATTCGCAGACCTGTCAGGAGAGAATATCTTCCCTCTGCAACCAGAGCTCCCTGAAGACAGGTCCTCTTGACCCACGATCCTGACAGAGCAGATCCTTAATGCACATCTGTTCATTGTATGTGAAACTGTCTTGGAAAGAAAGGGAACCTACCAACTGGCTAATGGCAGCCCACTATGTGCTGTGGGGTCACAGGGAGAACAGTGTCCTCTCAAGGACTTAGCAGGCTGGGCTAAGTTCCTGACCCTCTTTTGTCCCTCTTGGTCCCTCTTGACGTTGCAGCTCTGTCATAATGATTGTCTCTGTTCATTTGCTGCAGTATATTTGGAGATGTACCTCAGAAAGTATTTTTTCCACATATGATTATGTTCATGAGCACAAGAAACTTAGAATTACCTGCCCGGACTAATAGTTTTTGGTTTTAGTTTGGTCTTTTGATTGTTTAATTTTGTTTTGGATTCATGGGCCCATGCTTATTTTCAGGCAGAGAAGAGGGGAGTGAAAACATGAGTACCTTCAATCATTCCTTCTTTTCTCTATGGCAGGCTCTGACAACCCCTGTAATTGCTGTAACCAATCTGAGATCAAAGAAAGACATCCTGAAAGCATTTCTTTCTAAAATTCCCCTCTGAGTGGTTCAAGAAAGTAAGGTCAGGAAACCATCAGAGAAGATGAATTCTCTCTAGCCACACTGCATGTGGAATTTGGGTCTCTACAAAACCAGCAACAAGGGTCCTTTGTTGGTCTGTGTGTTCAGGAGGCCTTGAGACCTTTCCTAAGGAAAACAAGCTGGTTCAGGGATTTATATCTATAGTGAAAGAATATCACATGTTGGCCTAAATATGTTTTCATTATTCATCCTCTTCATGTCGATGACAAGCTTCCCATTTGAAATGAAACTACTTGGAAGTTGACAGGTAGGCTAATCTGTAATTAGGGTTGCCTCAGATTTGAGTCATTCCACAGTGGGAAATTCTCGTTGTTCAGTTGGAAATGGTGAGCCAGCATTAAATTTTAGAATCCTCAGTGGGCCAAGTAGAGCTTCAGTTATGAATGCCACTACCCCTGTATGTGCCTACAGCCATACCACTGTGGCATTGGACCCCATCAGATCTTAGAAGCTAAGCAGGGTCGGACCTGGTTAGTACTTGGATGAGAGAATGCCTGGGAACACAGGCTTGGGAGAAGGACCTGGCAACCCACTCCCAAAAAACAATCTGCCATTGAAAATACCATGAACAGCAGAGAAGAACTAACAATAATGTTTTGCCTATTCTACATTGGGTCACTGTGAGTCGGACACCAACTCAACAACAGCTAACAACAGCAACAACCCTTATATGTAAGAAAGCCCATGTTGGCAATGTGGAGACAATCATATCCAAACGAAGGACTCCACAAAGCTCCTGTGGATCTTCTCAGCCTCCGCAGAGGCAGTAGTGCCTGTACTTGGCCATGATATTTGCCCTTTCTCTTACCCAAAGGCAGGAATGGATTGACATTAATTCTATTTATTGGTTCTTTCATTACCCATTAGCTTCTGCTCATAGTTATAGCATGATAGGATTGCTCCATTATGTTTTTTAGAGTCTATAATTATATAAAAGCAAGTCTCATCCATCAACATGACCACAGCACAGGCTCCTTCTGCAATTCAAATTGTGCCATTAAGCAAGTTAAATCCAGCAATAACCATCTCTTTGACTCTAAAGGGCCAGGAGCATCTGAGGCAAACCAGGATAACCTAATTCCTCTCCATGTGGCTGGCTTAGGTCCTTTGTGGACTGTAAAATGGGCCTGTTTCCAGCTCAGTGAGAGCACTAGGGTTGGAAAGTGTTTGACAGAGCCTCAGCCAGTCCCTACATTCCACTTCTCTCCTTTCCTATAGGTGAGGAGCCTGACTGCAAAGACATCACTGCTAGGCTACAGTATGTCAAAGTGGGAGACTGTAAGTCCCAAGAGGAAGTGGACATTCATTATTGCCAGGTAAAGCTCTCTGACTTCACTGAGGCTTGGGTAGGAAGGGCTGAATCTCCTTGTTTAGACATGTTTCTTTAGTTATAGTCTAGAAGGATGTGGAAAATTCAAAGGGTGGCCAGGGGAAAGGAACAAGAAGCATTTTTTAAAGTAAATGTTTTGTTAAGTAACTAGGAACATTTGACCCCAGAAGAAAGACCAAACAAATCCTTTACAGATAAATGGAGAGTTATTTATGGAAGTGTGGGACAACATTTCCTAAAGATCAATCAAAAATGCATAGAAATTCTAGCTAGGGAGAGTTAGGTGTGTGTATAGTTAGGACAGGGCTGGGATTTAGCTCAGTTGGTAGAGTGCCGCTCTGTAGTCTCTGAGGTCCCGGGTTTGATTCCCAGCACCACAGAAATGGGAGAAGGATGTGGCAATCCATTCCTGAGGCAACCCCAAAACAATCAGCCATTGAAAACCCTATAAAGGTCGCTATGAGTCAGACATGACTCCATAGCACTGAATAACATCATCATCATTAGGAAAAAGGAACTTCAGTATCTCCTTGAGATCAAACTTTCTGTATTGCTTAGCAATTCTGGGTATCTCTGGGTGACATGAACCCTGCCTTGCTTGGAAGGCCAGGGGAGGATACAGGCCACCCAGGAGTCCTGAGCGCCTAGCAGCATCATGATGCCTTTCTTCTCTCTGCCACACCACAGGGCAAATGCGACAGCAAAGCCGTGTACTCCATCGACACTGAGGACGTGCAGGACCAGTGCTCTTGCTGCTCGCCCGCTCGAACAGAGCCCATGCGGGTGCCTCTGCACTGCACCAATGGCTCCATCGTGTATCACGAGGTCCTCAACGCCATGCAGTGCAGGTGCTCCCCCCGGAGGTGCAGCAAGTGAAGCCACGGCGGCTGCCATCTCACCCACCCAGGCTCACCATGGCCCCTCTGGCCAGAGTGTGGTTTGGTCCTCTGTGCATTTTGCTCCTGTGCCCTGCTGGGCCCACAATAAAGGCCAAGCTCTCCTCTTGCACAAGGCTGCTGGTACCTGTGTCTGAGCCTGAGCTGGCAGCTGTGGGCCAGCGCAGAGTTCCGAGGCTGACTCCAACAGAGGAAGCACAGGTGCCCTTTGCAGACGCTCCAGGCCCGAGGAACCAGTGGCGTCTCTGCCTTTTCAGGGTGGGAGGGTGCAGTGTGGGTGGGCTGCTTTGGAAACTCAGCCCAGCGGCCCAAAGCAAAAGGGATTTGCTTGGGAGCACTGAGTTCAAGGGTCTTTGAATCAAGGGGCTTCTGTGCATGACAAAGGGCTGGGTTCTGGAGCCAGGCTGCTGCCAAGATACACTTGGCTGCTGTCACCTTGGCTGACATTTGGTGAGGTGTTTAACTAGGTGTGACCAAGTTCCTGTGGCCTAACTGTAGTGGCCCCAGTTGGAGGCAGAGGTGCTGAGGCTTGAGGGCCCCTAAGATCCAGGTGTTGGCAGGTGAAGGGGCCTCAGCCATGGGGGATGAATTCTAGTCTTGGGACAGACCTGGGGTCCACATATGGCCCTTACCCAACAGCATGGTCTCCAGCAAGCCCTTTCCTTGTTCTCAGAGTCAGTTTCCTCACCTGAGAAACTGGAATGTTCATCTCACTCATGGGGTTATGAGGATCAAGGAACCAGAAGCATTTTTTCAAGTAAATGTTTTGTTAAGTAAATGTTTTGTTAAGGCCAACCATTGCCTAAACTAAACCTGGAAAGTCCTTGTTGGGTGCCTTCAAGTTGAGTCTGACTCATAGCAACCATATGTACAATAGAATGAAATACTATTCAACACTGTGCCATGCACATAATCTTTTTATGTTTGAGCCCATTGTTGCAGCCACTATGTTTCTTCTCATTTTGAGTCATGCCACATCAGCAAAAGGAGGTCCCAGGTGCTTTACTCTATTCTTGTTATTAAGGTTGACTCTACTTTGAGGAGGCAACTCTTCCCCAATCGTTTCTTGAATGCCTTCCAGCCTGGGAAGCTCATTTTCCAACACTATATTTAACAATGCTTCTCTGATATTCATAGGGTTTTCAATAGCTGATTGTACTGGGAATGGACTGCCAGGTCCTTCTCCCTAGTCTATTTTAGTCTGGAAGCTCAGCTGAAACTTGTCCACAATGGATGGCCCTGCTGGTATCTGAAATACTGGTAGCATAGCTTTCAGCATCACAGCAACATGCAAGCCCCCACAGCATGACAAGCTGACAGACACATGGGGGAAATTCCTTAGGTAACTATAAATTGCTCTAATGTAAGAAGTGATAAGAATAAAAATTGAGAAATCAAGTCTCAAAGCAGGGATAAGTGACCCTGATGTCAGTGGCCAAGCCTTAGGGGTTTCCTTTGTCCTGATGGCTGAAATGCTGAAGATTGTTTTGTTTTGTTTTTTTTTTTTGGAGGGGGGGGAATGTGATGGTACACCAGATGCCAAAGCCTTACCTACTCCAGACTTTCTATAGTGGGAAGAGGTATAGATAACACCAGATATCAGCCAGTCCTGGAATCATAATGGGTACTGCCACTCAGCTAGGGATTGTTGTTGTTGTTAGGTGCCATTGAGTCGAGTCTGACTCATAGTGACCCTCATAGGGTTTCAATGGCTGATTGTTTCAGGATTGCCTTGGGAGTGGGTTGCCATGTCCTTCTCCCATTTTGTGGTACTGGGAATCAAACGCAGGACCTCAGAGACTGCAGAGCAGCACTCTACCAACTGAGCTAAATCCCAGCCCAGCTAGGGACTAGGATTCCTTAAAATATAAGAGAAAAGTTTAGATGTCTGCCCTGGCAAGGTGGTAGAGACTCTAGCTGGGGAGAGAATTCCCTGAGAATAAAAGAAGTGTCTATAATGGTAATGTGTGCTATGGGAATTCAATGGGGAATTGATGTTCTTTCCAAGTCCTTCTAACACAGGAGAGACTGATACTGAATGCTGGAGCCAGAGAGGATTTAGATATCGTCTAGTCTATGGCCTCTCCCCAACCCTTCTACAGAGAATGAAAGAAGCTCAGAGAAGCCAAGTGACTTTCAACGGTCACACAGCTTCTGAATGGCAGGGCTAGGTTCGGAATCCCAGTTCTTCCAAATCTAGACAAGAGCTCTTAGGCCACTCTACCAGAGCTACCCAATCGCTGCTGCTTACAGAATCTTTCCTTGTGATCACAGAACCAGTGACTGCTGCATTTGTAGGTTTCTGTCACTTCTATTTCTTCCTGGCACTAATTTCGAGAGAAGCTCTGTTTCAGGAAAATGGCATACGTTGTGTGGGGTAGGAGGGTGAGGAGTTTAGTGGGATAGAGAGAATGAAAGATAGAAGTTTTATATAACTACTTAATAATTCACAGGTTGTCGTCTCTCCATCCATTCCCCTGCATCCTGCCCCCAACTTTGAGTAGCCTCTAAGATCTCTCTCTGGAGGAAACAAGATCCAAGGATAGGGAATTAACTGTTGCTCTTCTGACTGATCACCTAACACTACCTGGGGCCAAGGTGTTATGAGGCGTCAGCCACAGAGAACCCCACAGGGAGGGAGGCTGCCCCCTCAGCATAGCTGATCAGTTTTCTGATGGCCTGAATGTCTCCTCACCAGTCCTGAAATGCCATGTCACTATCAAGAAAAAAGCCAAATCAGGAAAACTATGTTTTGGTTAAAAGCAAAGCAGTGTTAGGAGGCTGGGCAAAAGGATGCAGAAAGAGGAAGAGGTAGAAGTAGCATGTCTGGGGGAAGTGTCTTCCTTTACTTCCAGGTATTCCAAGGATAGGGTCTGACCCTGGTGGTAGGGACCCTCTTTCATGCTCACCCTTAGTCTGGATGAGATGGAGTCCCCAAAAGTGAATGGTTTAGGGGGAATCTCAAGGAAGGAATTTACGAAGACTGGAGGGAGGAAAGAAAGGGAAGGGGTAGAAGAGCAATGGTGGACATTTTCCTGATACTTTTGGGATGGAAAAGACATGGAGAAGCATCTTTGGAAGTACAGGGAACATTGTTAGGGAGGGAGAGAGGCTGAATAGCCAAGTGTTCTGAGCACAGAGGCTGGAGTAGGCTGCTTTCATTGGAACCTGTAATATCTGAAGGCAAATCGCTGGACTTTTATGCTGCAGTCTCCTCATGTAAAATGGACACACTGCAATAATCATTTCAGAGAATTATTGTTAGGGTTAAAATAACTACACTAGGTAAAGCACTGAGAAGGTGTCTGTTAAAGACGTCCGGTACAAGCATGAGCCATTACGTGGAATGGGCAGAAAAAAGCAGCAAGCTGGAACATTTAATAGTGTTTAGTTTCCTTCAGTTCTAGCCTTGACTCATTCTGTGCCATACGGTTGTTCCCATCTGTTGTTGTTAGGTGCCGCTGAGTTGGTATCCCAGTCATAGTGACTCTATGTATAACAGCCAAACCAGTATTGTTAGTGCTTTTCTGCTATTCATAGGGTTTTCAATGCCTGTTTTTTGAGAGTGAGTTCCTGATTCCCTCTCCCAAGCCTACAGCATGTGGTGTTCCCAGGCAGGCTCCCATCTGAGGACTAACCAGGACTGACCCTGCTTAGGTTCCAAGATCTGATGGGATTGGATGCCACAGTGGTACAACTGCAGTCATTCCCATCTACTGTCATCTAAAATGGGAGAAGGACCTGACAGTGCACTCCCAAACAGTCAGCCACTGAAAACAGCAGAGAAATACTGACATTGTGCTGGGCATGGCACTGTGTTGGGTAGTGTTTCATTCTGTTATACATAGAGTTGCTATGAGTCAGACCTGACTTGATGGCACTTAACAACATAAACAACTCTGATCTATAGAATGGGGAGAGCAGTCACCTACCTTATCAGGAAAGGAGAAAAAACTCCTCAGACTTGGTCAGTAATCACAAATAACATTGTCGTTGTTTTTGTTAGGTGCCATCAAGTCGGTATCCGACTCGTGGCGACCCTCATAGGGTTTTCAATGGCTGACTGTTTCGGGATTGCCTTGGAAGTGGATTGCCAGGCCCTTCTCCCATTTTTTCGGTACTGGGAATTGAACTCGGGACCTCAGAGACCGCAGCGCAGCGCTCTACCAACTGAGCTAAATCCCAGCCCCACAAATAACATACTTGACATTAACATCCTACTTTCTATTTTGGGGGTGGATAGTACTAATGAGCCTGTTTTGCTTCAGGCCATCTTGGAATTGCAGATCCCATCATATAGAGTGAGCCTGCAGCTGTAGCCCTGTGGCATCCGATTCTGTCAGATCGCGGAAGCTAAGCAGGGTCGGGCCTTGTTAGTACTTGGATGGGAGACCGTCTGGGAACACTAGGTGCCATAGGATCGGGAGAAGGACCCTGCTACCTACTCCCAAAAATCAATCTGCCATTGAAAACCCTATGAACAGCAGAGAAGCACTGACAATAGTGTTTTGCCTATTGTACGTAGGGTCGATATGAGTTGGATACCAACTGATGGCACCTGACAACAACAACAACAACATCATATAGAATGGCCCTCTGGATGTCTTTTCTTCCATCCTTTTGCTCTGGGCATGGTCCAAAGCCACCAGCCAGAGAGAGGACATCATTCTTTTTCCATAGGGATGGAGTTTCCATAATCTACCTCCTGATCCCTCCTTAGCCCATCCTACTGTCTCTTTAGGAAGTTCTGATAAAAGCCACCCTGGTCCTTCCTCTTGCCACTCTTCTTCATGTCCATTGTGTCCTTTGTACACCTGTCCCTGTGAAACTTGCCCTTCAATATTGAGCAGCTAAAGTAAAATGAAGACATGAAAAAGAACAAAACAGAATATTGCAAAGGGCAGCTCAAGAAGAAAAAATCAATTATTATAATGACATGTGCTAAGAACTGGAGATAGAAAACCAAGAGGGATGAACATGATCTATTTTTGGAAATTATTGAATGATATCATTAATATCACATGCAAGTAAAGTTTTGCTAAAGATTATTAAAAAATGACTGCAGCAGTATATTGACAGGGAACTGCCAGAGAATCAAGCTGGAATCAGAAGAGGGTGTAGAACCAGGCATTACTGATGTCAGATGGATATTAGCCTAAAGCAGAGAATATCAGAAAGATGTCCATCTATGTTTTATTAAGTATACAAAGGCATTTGACTGTGTGGATCATAACAAATTATTGATAACATTATGAAGAGCACTTAATTGTACTCCTGAGGAATGTTTATATGGACCAGGAGGTAGCCATTGGAACAGAACAAGGAAACAGTGCCTAGTTTAAAGTCAAGAAAGGTGTGAATCAGGGCAGTATCCTTTCACCATACTTCTTCAGTCTCTATGCTAAACAAATAATCTGAGAAGCTGGACTTTATGAAGAAGAATGTGGCATCAGGATTGGAGGAAGACTCATTAACAACTTGTATTATGTAGCTGACATAACTCTCTTTGCTGAAAGTGAAGAGGATCTGAAACATTTCGTGATGAAGATCAAATAACACAGCCTTCAGTATGGATTTCGCCTCAACATCAGCAAAACAAAAATCCTTAACAACTGCATCACAACTTCATGATAAATGGGGAAAACTTTGAGGTTGTCCAAGATTTTGCTTTACTTGGTTTTACAATCAACACTCACGGAAGCAGCAGTAAAGAAATCAAAATACGCATTGTCCTGGGAAAAGCTGTTGCAAAAGGCCTCTTTAAAGATGAATTGATACTTTTGAATTATGGTGCTGGACACAAATATTGAATATACCATGGAGTGCCAAAAGAACTAACAGATCTGTTTTAGAAGTGGTGCAACCAGAGTGATCCTTGAAGCATGGATGGCTAGACTGCCTCTTACGTATTTTGGACATGTCATGAGGGACCAACCCCTTGACCTGGAGAAGAATATCAGGTTTGGAAGAGTGGCAGGTCAACAAAAAAAGAAAAGATGGATTGACAATGTCTTCAGTTAGGGGCTTAAACATAAACAAAATTGTATGCCTGGCACAGAATCAGGGAGTGTTTCATTCTGTTGTATTTATGGTTGCTATGAATCGGACCTCACTCAAGGGCACCTAACAGCAATAATCTAGAAAAAGGTGAAGAAAGCTGGTGGCGAGGTCGATTCGAAATCAAGTGTGTGAGGGGCATCTGCTGTTTGGGCACAGCCCCCATACCCATTCTGCGGCTACTCCCTGGACGTTGGTGACCCTTTGGGGCTGCAGGAAAGCAGCTTCTCTGGCAGGATTACAAACTAATCAGCCAGACGGTTCATGAGATAATCCGGCTGAATTTTCACACGGGAACCAGGTTGTGAGGCGCCTCCCGAGTGGACAAGCGCAGGCAGTGTTCACTATCTGGGCCCCTCAGCTCCACCAACCCCAGCGTGCCTTGGGGGTTCACCGCAGGAGGAACCCTTTGTGGATGCCCAGCTACCAGTGCCAGCGTGCCCAGGGCACAGCTCTGAGAGCCAGGGCTCCGCGTGGAGCTGCGTGGGCAGCGGGGGCGGGGGGGGGGGCGGGGGACAAAGAGGGGAGGGAGAAGGAACCGGGCAGGGGAGGCGGCAGCAGGCAGCGGGCGGGCGCGTCCAGACCTAGCTGAGCGGAGATGAATGGAATTAGCCCCGTGGCAGCGTAAGCCTGTCCAGAAGCGAGCGCGGCTGCGGGCAGTCAGGGTTTTGCATCAAGTGGTCCCACACCATGACTTCCCGCGGGCTGCACGGTGAGTTTCTCCTGCCTGGGACCCTGGTCCTGAGCATCCAGCAAGTTGGGGAGAAAGGAGGGGGCAAATATATTCTAACACTCACCCTTTGGGATGGGGGTGACCCCGTGTGAACCTGAACAAGGTGGTGGAAGAAGGTGATTCCTTTCCTCCACGTAGGAAAGCTGAGAGATGCTACAGCAGTTCCCCAGAGTTACATTCCAGTCCCACCAGAGCCTCACATGCTTTCCAACTGCTGTACCATGGAGCTGCCTCCCTAGTTTATTTTTAAAAGCTTTTTCTTTTGAGACAAGTCCTTGCCAAGTTCTGCAGGCTGCCTTCGTCCTTGAACTTGGCCTCAGCCTCCTGAGTTGCTTGCTGGGATTATAGGTGTGCATCCCCACACCCAGCTTTTTTCTTTTTCTTTTACTCTTTTTATCAAAGAGAGGATAAATGTCAGAGGTTTGCTGCCTGGAGTGATTGGTTATCAATTCTCACCTCTGTTATTTGCCTCTCCTTGTTACAAGTCTGTGGGATGCAGCAGAAGTACCAGAGGGTAAGTAAGCAATCAGCCAGGTTGAATTTAGTAACAGTTTGCTGAGGATAGGGCATCCCTGGGGTGGCCTCACAGCTGCAGAAATTATTTTCTAATCCTTCCCCAAACTCACCTCAGGGAAGGGCTCTAATATTGTTCATTTAACCTGGGGTGCAGGAAAACACAGGTATGCCCTTCCCAGGGGCATTTCTTAAAAGAAAAGCAGGTTGAGGTGGAGTTTGGGGGAGAAAGATGATATTCTAGTGTACCTCTCAAATTATACCAGGTAGGCAGATGTGTTTGGACAAGGTTGATCTTATCCAGAGCAAGATTTTGTGAGGTGGCTTATTTCTGGAGAAAGCCATGAAATGGGGAGGTGCCCACCCCTTTGGCATGAACAATGCGCAGAAGAGACTCTGAGGCAGGTGTCAGCCATAGTCCTGATTCTTTGTAAGCAGATGTGATGCTCCCATGTAGGTCTTGGCCCAGGACAGGAGGTACAATTGAGCAAGGTCAGACTTTAGCTCAAAGGCAAGTGGCAGGTGGCAGGAGGATCGTAGACAAGGTCAAACATGGGGAAGGGGCGGTCTTCCAAATGACTGTGATACTCTTGGGCCTTCCATTTGTCTGGATTTTGTCCTTGAGACCTGACATCAGGGCCCTTGCCCAGCTTCTTGACCAACCTGCCTCAACTGCTGGTCCTTCAGGCCTCGTTTGCTCTCTTATTGTCTTGCCATGCACTATCATTTTGGGAGCTAAGGCCCAGATAAGGTTCTTTCCAGCAGCCTCTTCTGCTTTCTGAGTGGCCTCCCTGTGTCCTGGGGCCATTTTATTGACTGATTAGAGAGACGATGTGAGGTACAGGAGTGGGTTCCAGACCCTAACCAAGTTCTAGTCCAATTTCTATGTGGGCTTTCTCTTTGTCTTCCATTGTGGGGTAAGGTCAGAGGGGAAGTGGCATTTGGGCCAAAAGTGGAGCATTTCTATCTGTTTTTCTAATGGGGACCTAATTTTCTGGTGATCCACCCATCCTTTCTGCTGATGAGAGGAGACTGCCCATGCTTATGCATGGTATCCATAGAGTACATTGTTGTTGTTAGGTGCCATCAAGTCGTGTCCAACTCACAGCAACCCTTATAGGGTTTTCAATGGCTGATTTTTAAATTTTTCGGGATTGCCTTGAGAGTAGATTACCACTTCCTTCTCCCATTTTTGTGGTGCTGGGATTCGAACGTGGGACCTCAGAGACTGCAGAGTGGCACTCTACCAACTGAACTATTCCCAGCCCCATAGAGCATGAGGAGAACAGAAATTTGACTGCTAGTACAATATGGAATCAAACTCTAACTGTGATCAGGTGGTCAGGGCAGGCATCTCTAAGGACATGAGTTTGAACAGAGATTGCATTAAATAAAAAAAATAAGCCATGCAGGTATCTGGAGAATGATCTAGCAAAGGAAGTATAGGCAAAAGTTTCCATGGTAGGAATGTGCTTGAGCTGTTTAAAGAATAGTGGGGAAACTAAGTAGCTGGAGCAGAGTGATCAAGAAGGGGAGTGGTAAGAGTGAGCAAGACCAGGCAAGGTCTTGTAGCTCAGACCAGGTGTTCTTGCTATTCAAAGGGAAAGATGCTGTTATTTACCGTGAATCCACTGTATATCAGGCACTGGTCGGTGCTTTGCCTCACAATAACTTTGGGAGTTAGTATTAAGCACATTTCCTCTTCTAAGAGAAAGCTGATGATCACAGAGGTTAAGAAATTTGCCTCTTATCATGTGCTAACCACTGACTAGTTAGAAAAGGATGAAATCAGAATTAAACTTGGATCTGATCCAGGACCTCAGATTTTCCCCACCAACTCATCTTTGTTGTTTTTGTTCTACTTATAAAACGTCACTGAGAGGACGTGTAAGGCTGGGTGCTGTGGCACACACCTGTAATCCCAGTGACTCAGGAGGCAGAAGCAGGAGGATCACAGGTTTGAGGCTAGAGGCAGCCTGTGTAATTTAATGAGATCTTTTGTTTCAAGATAAAAAAATAAAAAATGGTCTAGGGTACAGGCCAGTGGTAGGGCACTTGCAAAGTATGTGTAAGGCCTTGAGTTCATCGCCCAAATACCAAAAAGGAAAAAAGAAAAGAGAATAAAAAAAGAAAAAGAAAGAAAAAAAGGAAAAGAAACAAAAGAAAAAAAAAAGAAGTATAGATGCCTCTAATCAAAAATGGGAAATATGAATGGGACTGGGCCCTTAAGGGAGATATTAATTTTGCAAGGTGATTAGTTAAATGCTATGGTCATATTCTGAGCAAGGCTCTGCCTTGACTATTTCCAACTTGGAAATAGTCCATTGTGGTTAGTTTGTTTAGTAGAACCAAACCGGTGGAGGCTTGGGAGTATATTAATACACCAGAAAACTTCGACTAAGAATAGCTACTATAATTGAGCAAAAACTCATGATAGCCAGGAAAGAAAAGAAATAGTAGGTTACATAGTTCTCTTTGTCTAATAAAAGGAAACAAAGTTGTCAATGTTAAACTTTAAGAATAGTGTTACAAGTTGGATATGTTGGCACACACTTGTAATTCCCACACTCCAAAGTCTGAGACAGGAGGATCATAAATTCAAGGCTAGCCTGGATTACATAATGAGATCCTCTTTCTAAACCAAAGTAAACAAACAACAAAAAAGGTTGTTATAGTGATATTTATATAAAACATTGCGCACCATGATGAGCTATAGTTTTATTGATAGTTTTTTAAAGAGTATTATTTATAAATGGGTATTTATCATAAAATTTCTGATTTTTAGAAAGCTATATTTCTGTTTTGGGCTGGGATTTAGCTCAGTGGGTAGAGCGCTGTGCTGCAGTCTCTGAGGCTCCGAGTTCAATTCCCAGCACCACAAAAATGGGAGAAGGGCCTGGCAACCCACTCCGAAGGCAATCCTGAAACAGTCAGCCATTGAAAACCCTATGAGGGTTGCTATGAGTCGGATACCGACTCAACGGCACCTAACAACAACAACATATTTCTGTTTTATTCTTTTCTGGTCCATTCTGCCCCATGACATTTAAATGCTGTTTGCAAACCATTAGATTTGTACCATAATTGATTAATGGGTTAAACCTATAATTGGAAGTGAAGTAGTTTATAGCATATAGAAAATTACATTTAATAGTCCATGTAGAACAGAGGCACTCAATTTCTTTTTAATGACCCTTCCATCGGGAACTTTTTTTTTGGCTGTTATTGTTTCTTTTTTTGAGTTAGGATCTTGCTATATAACCAGGTTGTCCTTAAGCTCTCAGTCCTCCTCTCAGCTTCCCTAGGGCTAAGATTACAGATGTGAGCAGCTACGCTCAGCAGAAACTGTTCGTATTCAATTTTCCATCTGTGGTTGTTTCTCTTCAGACTGAAGAACATCCTTTGGTATGTCTTGAGATCTAGTTCTGCCAGGGACAAATTGTCTCAGCTTGTGTTTTTATGAAATGTATCTTCATTTCACACTCACTTTTAATGGCTATATTCCTTGGTTATAGAATAATGACTTCACAGAATTTTTTGGTACACTAAGAGTCCCTTGCTCCCACGTGTCTGTCAGCTTGTTGTGCTGTGGAGGCTTGTGTTTTGCTGTGATGCTGAAAGCTATGCCACAAGTATCTCAGATACCAACAGGGCCACTCATGGTGGGCAGGTTTCAGCTGAGCTTCCAGACTAAGGAGAGGGACCCGGCAACCCGCTCCTAAAACAGCCATTGAAAACCCTATGAATCACATTTCCTTAATGGCTAGGGATATCGAACATTTTTCCACATGTTTCTTGTCCATTCACACTTCTTTATTTGAAAACTATCTTTTAAGTTCCATTACCCATTCATTTACTGGGTTGTTTATTGTTTTAGTGTTTGATTTCTTAAGTTCTTTGAATATTCTAGAAATTAGTTCTCTGTCAGATGTGTAGTATGTGAAGATTTCTCCCATTCTATGGGCTCTTCCTTTACTCTGTTTATTGTTTCCTTCGCTGTACAGAAGCTTTTTAGCTTAATGTCATCCCATTTGTTGATTCTTGGTGAAGTTTCCTGGGTAATTGGAGTCTTGTTAGGAAAATACTTGTGTATGCCTATGTGTTGGAGCGTATTCCCTATCTTTTCTTCTAATAGTTTTAAGGTTTCTGGTTTTATGTTGAGGTCTCTTATCCATTTCGAATTGACTCTTGGGAAGATTGATAGACACAGGTCTTTTTTCAGTTTTCTGAAAATGGATATCCAATTTTCCCAGCATCATTTGTTGAAGAGACTATCTTTTTTCTCCACTGAACATCCTTATTTCCTTTGTCAAAAATCAGGTACCTATAGCTGCATGTTTATATCTCTGAGTCTTCCATGTCACTCCTGTAAGAATAGTGAAGATTAACAAAACAAATAACAAATGGTGGCGAGGATGTGGAGAAAAAGGAACTCTTTTACACTTCTGGTGGGACTATAAATTAGTTCAACCACTTTGGAACTCAATATGGAGGTACCTTAAAAAACTAAGAATAGAACTGCCATAAGACCCGGCTATGCCACTCCTGGGAATATACCCAAAGGAAGATAAGTCATCATACCACAGGGACACCTGGACTTCCATATTTAATGTATCACTCTTCACAATTGCAAGGGTATGGAATCACTCAAGATGTCCATCAACAAAGGAGTGGACTGAAAAATTTTGGTATAGGTACACAAAGGAAAATTACTCAGCCATAAAGAAGAATGGAATTATGTCATTTGCAGCAAAATGAATGGAACTGGAGGGCATCCTCTTAAGCAATCTAGCCAAGTCCCCAAAAGAGAAATACCATGTTCTCACTCATATGTGGAAGCTAAATCTAACTAAAGGAAGAAAAAGAATCTTTACATACTTAGATATATAAAAGTGAACAGCAATACTTGTCTAAGAAGGGAAAATATAAGGAAAGTTGAAAGAAGAGGGGAGAGGATCAGTGGGAAGCCGAGGTTGGGGAACGGAGGGGAGGGGAAATAAGACAGAGAAGAAAAGGAGGAAAGGAAATCTCAAAATATATGGTGCAACTATATGAATACATGGGAAATATGGTTCTGTAAAACATGTAAATTGATCGCTGGACGTGGTGGCACACACCTGTAATCCCAGCAACTTGGGAGGCAGGGGCAGGAGGATTGCAAGTTTGAGACCAGAGGCAATCTGCATAATTTAGTGAGACTCTGTTGCAAAAAAACTTAAAAAATGGGCTAGAGGTGCAGCTCAGAGGTACATCACTTGCAAAGCATGCAAGCATGAAGCCCTGGGTTCAACCCCCCAGTACCACACACACACACACAAAACAACAACATCAACAACAACATCAACAACAACAACATCAACAACAACAACAACAACAAAAACCCATGTAATTTGATGAATGTGTAAACAAAAGTGATATAATAATTGCATAATGGATATAGCAAGTTTTATTACTCTATACCCACCAAAATTTTTTTTTAAGTTTTGAGGGTCTTTCTACGTTATGCAAGCTGCCTCTGTCCTCGTACTCATGATCCTCCTCTCTCACCCTGTCCAGTTGCTGGAATTATGGGCCCGACTTGAGAACACTGTCTTTAAAGAAGAGTTTTGGCCTTATCTTCAGGTACCCCCATACTCTGAGTCTTGGTACCAGAATTAAGGTTGGGATCTTAGCTTCTCTTTTAAATAATTAAATAAGCTGATTTCATTCTTTTCTAAAGTATGAAGATCAGGTTTGAATTAATACTGAAGGATTCTGTCATATAATTTCTGATTTTTAGAAAGCTATATTTCTGTTTTATTCTTTTCTGATCCATTCTGCCCCATTACATTTAAATGCTGTTTGCAAACCATTAGATTTGTACTATAACTAATTAATGGGTTAACTGGCACTTGTGAATGAGTTACTTACATCTGAAACTCTTTGCTCACAAAATACCTTTTGACTAAGAACCAGCCTGGCAGGAACTTCTGCTTCCAGTAATGAGCAAATAATGGGTCCAGAGATAGACATGCCGCCATGAACTATGAAACTTGGAAAACATAGGGGTCAATGATCTTCAGGTACTGAGCAACTACCAGCATGGAAGTGCAGTCCGAGGGAACAGAAATCCACAAATTCAGCTCCATGAAGATGGGTCATTGAGTGGGGTTCGGGGATCAGCAGCCCAGGTAGGGAAGGTAGTCCTACTGACCTGAGGAGGCAGACATCAAAATTTGGATCAACTAAAAATGGCTTAAAATTATGGAACAGGACCCAACGGAGGAGGAATCTGTGCCAACAAAGGTCACCAGGGGTCTGTGTGGGGATCCTTCATGAGTCCTTGTCTAAGAGTGAGGTTTCATATACATAGGATGGGAATTATGGAATTTGGCAGAGAGAAGCTTCTACAAGGCTGAGATGGGAGCAAAGACATTATGGGTCAAGTGGTACTAGGAGTTGCTGAAGTTCCATCCCAGCTGGAGTGGTGAGACTTCATTAACATATCCTAACCCTCCAGGTACGCAGCTGAGACCCCAGGGCCTCGTTTCAGAGTAAGAGCAATGCACTAGAGAAGAAATGTCCCAAGAAACACTAAGGGCAAGCCCTACAAAGATCACTAGAGAAGAGTTTAGAGAGTGAACCCTACCAAATTAGAGAGCCTTGAGAAATACGTTAGGTTTCCTCTAAAATACACTATAAGCATGAAGCAATCAGCCAGTAATTGAACTTCCTGTTAGAAATTAAAAATTTGTTTTAGCCCTTTTGATAGAATGAAAATATTATGTTATTTACAATGTCTAGCACACCATAAAATTTAGTAGACATGCAAAGAAATAGGAGTACCATGGGAAAGAGACAGAGGAAACAATAGAATGAAAAGGCAGCCCACAGAGAGGGGAAAATATTTGTGAACTGTATATCAGATAAGGCATTAATATCCAAAACATATAAGGAATACACACAATTCAATTGCAAAAAAGACCCCTCAAATAACTTGATCAAAAATGGAAAAATGACCTGAATAAACATTTCTCCAGATTTAGCTCAGTTGGTAGTGTGCTGTGCTGCAGTCTCTGAGGTCCTGAGTTCAATTCCCAGCACCACAAAAATGGGAGAAGGGCCTGGCAATCCACTCCCAAGGCAATCCAGAAACAGTCAGCCATTGAAAACCCTATGAGGGTCGCTATGAGTTGGATACCAACTCGACGGCACCTAACAACAACAACAACAAACATTTCTGCAAAGAAGACATAAAAATGGCCAATAGGTGTATGAAAACATGCTCAACTTCACCAATAATCAGGGAAGTGAAAATCAAAACCACAATGAGATATCACCTTACATCTGTTAGGGTGGCTGCTATCGAAAAGACAGGATATAACTATTTAGGCAAGGGGGTGGAGAAATGGGAGCACTTGTACACTGTTAGTGGGAATGTAGATTGGTGCAGACATTGTGGAAGTTTGGAGGTTGCTAAAGAAGTTAAAAGTAGACCTACCATGTGATGCAGAAATGCTGTTTCTGGATATATACTCAAGGAAACAAAATCACTACCTCATAAAGATATCTGTACTCTCACATTCATTGTAGCAGTATTCATAATAGTTAAGCTATGGAAACAACCTATGTGTCCACCACTGGATGAATAGATAAAGGAGTTGATGTGTATAAATACACATGCATGTGTACACATACACATGCATGTGTACACTCACGAGCACACATGGAGGAATATTATTCAGCTCTAAAAAGGAGATCCTGCCATTTTCAGCATCTGAGATGAACCTAGAGGACATAATGCTACATGAATAATCCAGACTGAGAAAGAGAAATACTATGTGATTGGTATTATATGTGGAATCTAAAAAATAATAAAACAGCTAAAAAATATAATAACAGAGAATAGAATAGTAGTTATCAGAGGTGGGGTGAGGGATATGGGGAGCTATAGATTAAAGAGTACAAATATGCAGCTATCTGGATGAATGAGTCCTGCACTCTATCATACAGTATAAGGAGTATAGGTAATAATATTTTATACATTAGAAACTTGCCAAGAGAGTAGATTTTAGGTACTCCATTTTTTTTTGTTTTTTTGAGACAAAGTCTCACTTTGTTGCCAAGGCTGGCCTAGAACTCACTACACCGCCCAAGTTAGCCTCCAACTCATGATCTTCCTTACTCAGCCTCAAGAGTGCTGGGATTACAGGTATGTGCCACCACACCCAGGTACTCTTATGCCACACAAAAAGAAAGGTAATTATGTGAAATGATGAATTTGTTAATTTGTCTGTAGTAATCACTTACATGTGTATAATGTATATAAAAACATCATGTTGTACACCTTAAATATATGCAATGTAAAGAGCAGAGAAAGAGAAAAAGCAAGCAGTAAAACTGATCTCAGGAAGATGTAGGATCTGACAAAGACTTTAACACAACTGTTCTAATAATCAAAGGTAAGTATGATCTTACTGAGTAAATAGTTATAGAAACTACAGCAAATTTAAATAAAGACAAATACAACTGGATTCACACTTTCTGATTTCAAAACATATAGCAAAGGTATTGCAGTACTGGCATAAAGATGGACATACAGATCAATCCATAGAATTAAGATCCTGGAAGCAAACCTTTGGATTTCAACAAGGGGATCAAGGAATGGAGGAAGAAATGGGGGAAATGGGACTGGTACAACTGGATAACAACATGCGAAAGAATGAAGATGGATATTCCCTCGCATCATACATCAAAATTAACTCAAGGAGAATCATAGCTAAAACTGTACAACTGTTAGAAGACAACATGGGAGTAAACCTTCATGGTCTTGGTTTCAACAATGGTTTCTTAATATTATACCAAAAGCATAAGTAATGTCAGTCCAATTGTTATAATAAAATGCCAGAGATTTGGTAATTTATAAGAAAAGATTTTTTTTTTTCAGTCGTGGAGTTTGGGAAGTCCAAGGTCAGGTCATTGGCACTGGGTGTCTAGGGAGGGCTGTTCTCTGCTTTCAAGATGTTTGGTGTCTTGTTGCCGTATCCTCATTTGATGGAAGACAGAAAGGCAAAAGGGGCCTTGCTAGTTCACTTGAGCCCTTTTATGTGACTTAATCACTTCTTAGGTGCCCCACCTCTCAAAACTGTTGCAATGGGGATTAAGTTTCAACATGAATTTTGGAGGGGTATTCATACCATAGCACAAAGAAAACAAACAAACAAACAGGCAAACTGGACTTCATCAAAATTTAAACTACCTCAAGAAATACCATCAAGAAAGTGAAAAGAGAGCTCACAGAATGGGAGAAATTATTTTCAAGTCATATATCAGATAAAGGACTTGTATCTAGAATATATAAAGAACTCTTACAACTCAACAATAAAAAGACAAGTAACATACTTTTAAGTGAGTGAAGAATCTGAAGACATTTTATCCAAGGTAACATACAAATGGCCGATGAGCCCATGAAAAGCTATTTGACGTTATTAGTCATCAGGAAAATGTAAATCCATCCTAATTTTTAACACCTGGGCCAAGATAATTCTCCAGTTCTAGATACCACCTTCACTGTGCTAAGTGACACTTTGTTTCATTTGTCCTAAGCTTACCTTATTTGAGTTCTAGAGTGTCTTCTTCCTTCTAATATTCCAAGGTCTTCTGGCTATCGCTGGGCTCACCATTTCAATCCTGTGAGGATTCTATTGCCCACTAGTCTCAACTCTGGCTACATAATAGAATAACTTCAGACAAGTGGCATCCAAATCTCTGGAAGTGGAAGGCAGACATCAATATTTTAACCCTCTGAAGGTCATTCCCATATGTATCCAAGGCTGAGAGTCACTTTATGCCCCCATTTGTCCTTTACCAAGTGCAGAATCCTAGTATTTTCAGTGTGGCTTCCCATGGTGGGATCCTTCTAACAGAATAGCTGTGTGCTTCTGTTTCTCCTCCTTCAGCACCACTACTTTTCCTGTTCTAGCCCTTAGAATGTGATGGCCATACCTGCTCTGATGCTTAAATGAGGACACATCTTGGTTTTAATTTAGAACAATCTCTATTTGTCCAGACCGCACAATTCTAGGAGAGTTGTAGCTATGAGAAACTAAGATATATGTCTCTCAAGCTTTTCCCCTACTAGTTATTCTGGGATCTCAAGCCCTCTTAAGGGCTGACCTAGTAATTATGGGAGTCCCTGGGGTGTCTGCAGTGTGTTCACAAACAATTCTCCCAGCTTCCCTGTGTATTTCCATCTCAACTGATGCTTTCCTAGAGACTTTCCCTTTTCCAAGCCATGAGTAGGCACTTGTCCTCCCCCAAGGGTCACTATGTGCCAGACCCCGTGTTCAAGGCTAAGGGTACAGTGGTGAGCAAGACAGGCTCTGTTCCTGTCCTCAAGGAGGGTACAATCTAGCAGATTAAGTTTACTGTCTCTATGATAGGAATTTATTCATGGCAATCGACACAAATAATGTAGAGAAATTTTCTGAGCAATTTCCTATAGACTATACATGTATTTGTGGGCTGGGATTTAGCTCAGTTGGTAGAGCACCACTCTGCAGTCTCTGAGGTCCCTGGTTCAATTCCCAGCACCGCAAAAATGGGAGAAGGATGTGGCAATCCACTCCTGAGGCAATCCCGAAACAATGAGCCATTGAAAACCCTATGAGGGTTGCTATGAGTCAGATACGACTTGACAACACCTAATAGCAACAACATACATGTATTTGGGATATTTTATAAAACTCTCAGGATCATTTGTGTTCCTCTTATCTACTGAATCCTTCTATAACCTCCAGCATTGCCTTGAGATCCAAAGGCCTCAGAGCTAAGGGTAGGAGTTATGATTAGAAGATCCATCGTAGGTTTTAGCCTCAGACCCAGTCTATTTGTGGAAAAAGAAGCCTGTTCCACTCTTGGAAATATGGGAATAAGTAATGGGAATAAATCTTTGTTACACGGAGGACGAAGAGATGATCAGAGATAGGAGGTGTTTGTGGGTGGTAGAGAGACAAGAGAGACATTGAGGGAACCCAGTTATACCTAGGAAAGTCAATCAAAGTGGGGTGAGTGTGTGTGTGTGTGAGAGAGAGAGAGAAAGTGAGAGAGAGAAAGTGAGAGAGAGAGAGAGAGAGTTATATTTTGCTCACCAGCGCATCATCATGTTCTTTCCTGTCAATGAAGGAACAAACCTGTTGTAAAACAGGTTATAATCAATGAGCTAACAGAACAGTTTTGACCAATTATATTGCAGGTAGGCTGTTGTTTCAAGACATACAGGGAGTGGCACTTATACCTTAATCTCATCTGTCACACTCCAAACCACAGGGTAGGATGGGCTACCAGTGAGTAGATTTCATTTCCAGCTCATCAAAGTCCCAATGTGTGGATTTTATCATTGAGCAAAGCACTTCCTGAAATGGTTTTCTTATTCTTTTCACATCCTTGGTTTTAACTTTTAAGATCTTGGGTCTGAGCATTGTCTATAAATCCTACTTGTAAAGATCCTTTTAAAAAGGGGGTGAGGGAGTTATGACTGTCCAGTTGGAAAGGGACACCAAATTGTCCTAGCTGTCCCCTTTCCTTTTGTACAATATAATTTCTTGGTGTGGACTATGAGCATGTTGGTGACCTTGGACAACCTATCTGATGCTTCTATGCCTCAGTTTTCTCATCAGTAAAATAGTGGTAGTAATACCTACCTCATAGGGTTATTGGGAAGATGAAATTAGTTGATACAAACTGCTTATAATACCCTGGCATGGTTAGTGATTAGTGCTGAAGTTGTTATTAGGGCAGACCAGTGCTTGGTTCAGCACAGGGAAATACACCCTGTTTTAAAACTGGTTCATCAGAAAGGATTCCCTAATTCCTTACACCATTACCTCCAAAAGCTTATTGACCCCTATTGCATCCAGAGTCCTGTAGTAGGAACACAAAGATAGGAAAGGCAAATGTTCTGAACCTCAGTGTTTGGGAATGGTTTGGGATAGGAGTAGGACTTCAGGTGAGTAGGACTTAGACAAGAGGAGCAGTCATTCCAAGCAGGAGTAACTGCATGAGCAAAGGCATAAAGTGAGTATCACTGTGGAAATAGGTTTGGCTGAAGAGGAGCTGCTATAGTTGGATCTTGAATATCCCCCCACCAAGGCCCAGGTGATAAAGGCTTGGTCCCCAGTCTGGAGTGCTGTGGGGAGGTGGTGGAACCTGTAGGAGGTGGGGTTTAGCAGGGGGGTGTTAGGTCATTGCGTGTGTGCCCTGGAAGGGGATCTTGAGACCTCAGCCTTTTCTCCATCCCTTTGCTTCCTGGCTGCCCTGAGGTGAGAAGCTTTACTTATACCATCGTGTTCTGCCTTGCTACAGGACTTAGAGCAATGGGCTCAACTGACTATGGGTTGAAAGCTTCAAAACTGTGAGCCAAAATAAACCTTTCCTCTTTTTAAGTTGATTTATCTCAGGTATTTGTTATAGCAGTGGAAGACAACCCAATACCAGAATGTTCTTATTCAATGAGTGGAGAGATTAGGCAGCAGAGAAATATAAAAGCCAAATATGGAAGTTTTTGAATAACAAGTTGTTTCCTAAGCCTCCAGAAAATGATGGTTTCATAACAGCACTGTGATCAGTGCAACAAAACTTATATGAATTTTATAAAGGTTGCTTGTAGCAGTAAAGCCATTAGCAATCCATCCATCTACCCACCCATCCACCCATTCACACACCCATTTACTCACACATCCATCCATCCTTCCCCTGACACCCCATTTACCTTAACTATAGGGTGATATTTATAATGTAAGTATCTCCTGCTTCAGAGCTTTTATTGTTATTATAAATCACAAGTCCTGAATGTAACCGAGTGAGATTTGCAGTGGTTATAGGGTTGAGGAGAGATGTTTAGAAGCAGAAAAGAGAAAAATACCAAGGACCAAAAATAGGAATAAGCAGGTGGTCTTCTGGGGACTACAGGTAGTTCATTCTTTGGCATCTGTGTGTGTGTGTGGGGAGGGTGACCAGTAGAAGATATTGAGGTTGACAAGAATAATGGTAAAGGACCCGACCTTGAAGGTTGTGTTAAAAAGTGTTTACTGTAATCCTGAAGGGTTCCTTCTGAGCCCCCAATCCCACCACATAGCTAGCTGGTCACCTATTGGGACTTCATGGAGGGAGGATGGAGATGGTGGCAGTTGGCAGTTGTCACTCTCAGGAGGTCAGTGGTCTGCAAAGGCAATCCTGGAAGTTGCCTGCACAGGACCAAATGTTCGTCTTTCCCCTTAGAATCCCCTGCCTTGCCTATTGGCAGGTTCCTGTTTGCTCTTCCAGATGAGCCTCAGAAGTCATGTTGTCTGGCGGCCTTTCCTGACAGCTCTGGGAGACCTGAGGCCTTCGGCTTCTGCAGGTCTTTGTTCCTACTCCTGTCCCTTTCCTGAAGTTATATCCTCATTAGTGTTCCTTCTTTGTGAGCACCTAGGGTGTGGTGGAAAGGATCATGTTCTGTTCAGCCTTCAATTCTCAATGTTTTATGCAACATCAGGCAATTTCAATGACTCTGGGGAGAGTGAACAGAGATGTGAATGATGATATGTAACATTGCCACCCTTCTCACAAATGACCAGGTTTGCTTACAATGTGGTGTGAGTGTGGGCAATGCAGGGAGGGGCAGGGGGATAAGACAGAGGATGGGAGGGCAGTTCAGAGAGGTAGGTGGGTAGCAGATCATGAAAGGCTCTGCATGCTATACTAGAGAATGTCGTCTTTGAAGAAGAGTGGAAAGCCATCAAATGGGAGGAAATTGGTCAGGTTTCTTCAACATGCTAGCTTGAGCTGCAACATGAACAAAGGAAGGGAAGGAAGTGAGATTGGTGGTGGGGAGGCAGCCATCTCCTATCCAGGTATCAAGTAGGGATGTAAACAGGGGCGGTGTCATCATTAGGAAAGGCTATTTTTGAGTGACGGTTATAGGATGAGCAGGGCTGAGGAGGCAATTTGCAAATGATCCTTGTGTGGAGAGAACTGATGAATTATCTTTCTGTTACTTTGGCTGCATACACAGCCTGAGGAAGGTGCTATTTACCAGGACAAATGGCACAAGGGGTGGGGTATCAGCAGGGCCATTCCACCCCAACTGTAAGCCTGGAACCACAAATTTTGGGTGACCTGGATCACATGCGTGCAAGAAAGCTGGGTGAAACTTCAACATAAATGCTGATTCTAACTGAGAAGGAATCCATCCATTCCAGGATACAGATATCCTTGACTTATGATGGAATTACATCCCCAAACACCCATCTTAATTGGGAAACATTGTGAAATGAAAATGTGGTGTACTGTTGTAATCCCAGTGACTCAGGAGACAGAGGCAGGAGGATCACGAGTCTGAGGCCAGAGGCAGTCTGTACAACTTAGCAAGATCCTTAGCAAGATCAAAATAAAAAATATAAAAGGAGCTGAGGGTATAGTGCAGTGGTAGAACGCTTGCCTAGCATATGCGAGACATTAGGTTCAACCCCCAAATACCAAAAAAGAAAAAAAAAAGAAAAGAAAAGAAAAGAAAAGAACAAGAACAAGAAAAACCTATTGAATATCTAGCCTAGCCCACATTGAATGTGCTTAGAACACATATTAGCCTACAGCTGGGCAAGATCATCTAACACTAAGCTTACTTTATATTTATAACAAAGTGTTGACTATCTCATGTAATTTATTGAGCATGGTAGTAAAAGTGAAAAGCAGAATGGTTGCATGGTTTTGTTTTCATACCATAGTGAAGTTGGAAAATCATAAGCTGAACGCCATTGAGTTGGGGACCACCTGTCCTTGACGAGGGTTCCAAGGTGAGGGTCTTCAAACCAGGTCTCCCTGAGGCTCCCAGGAGGGCTGCCTGAGCTCAGGGCCATTGCTACCCAGATCCTTATTCTCAGCTAGGGAGGGGTGGGTATCCTGTTCCTTCTTGGCGGTCTTGACGCTATGTGGTTCTGCAGGAAGCAGTGTTGTCCTGTTCGTCAGGGCCCCTCCCACTTCACCTGTCAGCGTTGGTAAGGAGGCAGTCATGATGCCAACCGGGGTGCTTGGAGAGGAAGCCCTGCTACCTGGAAGCCCAGCATCCTCAGGAAACTGCAGATGTCTCTGGGAGGCTTGAGGGCGTTCATGACTCACCTGACTGTTCATCTCTGTGCCTGGCGAACCTACTTCCTGCTCTATCTCGGCCCAGCCTGGCTCTGCCTCATGCCTGACTCTCTCTGGTCTCCTTTGCACCCATTTTCTGCCACAGCACCTGCCTGAGTTTTCCTCTCTCCAGTCCTCTACTTCTGGTCCTGCCCTTTGCCCTCGTCCTGAATGCCCTTTCTCTCTCTAACCTTGCAAGGTGACCTGACAATTCCTGTCCAACTATCTGAGGGGTGCAGCATGATATGAAGGGCTTAGGTGGAATCTAGCCTCCTAGCCTCTCTTTTCCCACCTGTCACTCTGCACCCCATTAGATATTTTGCCTTCAGACTAAGACCTCTACCCCATAACATGTGGGAGAGGGATATCTGCACAGCTAATGAGTTTTTCAAAATGCTTTTTGCTTATGTTATGTGAGGATTATAGCATGGGCTATTTTGCTTTGGTATAAAATAGCTTATTGGCTTAGATAACCAGCAGGTAAATGAAGGAATGAGTGTGGGATGCCCCTGACAGTGGATGGGAAATGGAGGGATGAAATAGGGGGACCAAAGCTTTGGAGGGAGCTGGGGAGGGACAATGAAAGGCAGGTGGTGGGAGGCTGTACCCATTTTGTCATTTAGAATTGGGTCTCTCCTTTCCTCCAGTCTGTGTTCTTTCTCTTAAAATCTCAGATGTAGCATCTTATTCATCTGCTTTGTAGAGAATCCAAGGGTACTTGCAGCCCTTCTAGATGTGGAGGTTGGAATGATCCCCACTTAGAAGGGATGAGTTCTTTCCCGTGGCCACCGATCTCAAATAGCCAAGACTGGATCTAAGAGATAAAAACACGGGGTCTCATATGGGTGAGGAAATCAACTCACCTGGGCTACTGGATGGGATGGCTGCAGCCATACCACTGTGGCATCTGATCTCATCAGATCTCAGAAGCTAAGGTGGGCTGGGCCTGGTTAGTCTTTGGATAGGAGACTGCTTGGGAACACTGGGTGCTATAGGCTTGGGAGAAAGATCTGGCAGCACACTCCCAAAAAGCAACCAGCCATTGAGAAACTCCAAGAATGGCAGAGAAGCACTGACATAGTGCCAAGCATGGTACAGTGTTGGGTAGCGTTTCATCTGTTGTACATAGGGTCGCTATGAGTCGGACCCAACTTGATAGTGCCTAACAACAACAACAACTGGGTGGGATGGATAGAGTAAGGATGCCAGGAATGCTAGGGACTTGGATCAGAGCAGTGGGATGAAGGAGAGAAGTCAGGATAGGAACAAGCAGATGCATAGGCAGGGGCGGGAGTATTGAAGTAGAATTTGGTAATTTTCCCTTGCATTTTCCATAGCTCATGTACTTCCAATAAATTTTAATTTTTCCTCCTAATGTACCATTATATCATTCTATGAGGAAAAGAGCTGGGGTTTAGCTCAGTTGGTAGAATGCTGCTCTGTGCTCTTTGAGGCCCTGGATTCGATCCCCAGCACCACAAAAATGGGAGAAGGACATGGCAATCCACCCCTGAAACAATCAGCCATTGAAAACCATATGAGGGTCACTATGAGTCGGACCTGCCTCAATGTTCCTAACAACAACAACAACAACAACAGCATGAGGAAAAGATATGATAATGACACCCTCTCTCCACTTCCAACTATAGAATTAAAAACCAGCTCAGAGAAAATATATTCTTTTCCTAAAATGTGACGATGTTGTGACTAGGAGCCAAGGGTCTCCTGGCTGAACATGGGGCTTGCCTTGTAATACACTGTGCTGACTGATAGTCCTGGGAGGGTTGTAGAGTGGGGATGGAGAGCAAAGTGGTTAAGATGACCTGATGATTCTCCACTGGCAGTAGCACCTGACCCTGTTCTGGCCCCATGCAGTCCCAAATTCCAGTTGGGGTTACTGATTGTTTTATTCTTGGCTATCAAATACTGCCAGCTATGGTGGTGGATCTCTTGGAGACAGACTTCAGGCACCTCCAAACAGCAAGCCACGATGAGAACACTGCCTGCCTCCCTCACTTCCTCCCCACCTCCAACAGTGCAGGCCTCCCTTACCAAGTGCCTCTGTGTGTCCATGATGCTCCAAGGCCTCCAGAAAGAGAGCAGATAAGAATATTCAGAAACATTAGTTTTAGATACAAGGAATGGGAAGGAGAGTAGATGGGAGCAGGATTGGAGGCCAGAGTCATCCCTTGGTATCCATGGGAGATGGGAGCCAGGCCCCTCCATGGCCACCAAAACCCATGGTTACTCAAGTCCATTGTGTAAAATGTAGTATTTGTACAAAAACCACACACATCCTCCTGTATACTTTAAATCATTTCTAGACATTTTTAAGGGCTGGAGTTTAGCTTAGTTGGTAGAGCATCTACCCTGCACCCTGTGAGGACCTGGGTTCCATCCTCAGCACCACAAAAATGGGAGAAGAATGTGGCAATCCACTCCTGAAGCAATCCTGAAATAATCAGCCATTGAAAACCCTATGAGGGTCTCTATGAGCAGCACCCGATTCAATGGCACCTAACAACCACAACAACATATTTATAATACCTAGTACAAGGTTAATGCTATGCAACTAGTTGTTAGACGGTATTGTTTAGGGAATAATGAAAAGATAAAGTCTGTAAATGTTTAGTACAGATGCAGTTATTTCTCTAAATGTTTGAAAACTATTTTTATTACTGTATGTTAATTGTACCAAATCATGAGCTTCATACACGCATACAACATACTTTGATCATATTTGCCCCCATCACCCTCTATTATCCCTTCTGTCCTCCTCCTGATTGCCTTCCTCTTCCCTGATAGTCCCTCTTCTGCTTCTATGTCTTTTTTTTTCTTCTAGATTCCCCCTATGAGAGAAAATGTGCAATACTTGTTTTTCTGATCTGGCTTGTATTGCTTAACATGATGATCTCCGGTTCCATCCATTTTCCTCCAAATGGCATAATTGCATTCTTCTTTATGGTTGAATAAAATGCTACTGTGTATATATGCTACATTTCCTTTATCCATACATCTGTTGAAGGGCACCAAGGCTGTGCCATGACTCACATATTATGGATAGTGCTGTGATAAATACGGATGCACAAGTATCTCTATTGTAACTTAGATTCCTTTGGTAGATTTCCAGAAGTGGTATAGTTGAGTCATATGGTAGTGGAATTTTAGTTTTTAAAGGAACTTCCACATTTATTTCCACAGTGGCTGGAATAATTTACATCTCCACCAACAGTGTTCCCTTTTTCCATATCTTCGCCAACATTTAATGTTGTTTTTTGATGATAATCATTCTGTGGGGTGAGATGGAATCTCAATATAGTTTTGATTTGCATTTTCTGGATGGCTAAAGATGTTGAACATTTCTATGGTATTTGTTGGTCATTTGAACTTATTCTTTGGAAAAGTTTGATTCACTTCATTTGTCCATTTATTGATTGGATTATTTATTCTTTTAGAGTTTAAGTTGTTGATATATTCTGGATATTAATAACCTGTCTAATGTACAGCTGGTAAAGATTTTCTCTTATTACATAGGCTCTTTCTTCAATCTATTGCTTCCTTTGCTGTGCAGGAGCTTATTAATTTCATGCAATTTCATTTGTCAATTGTAGCTATTATTTCCTATGATATTGGAGTCCTTTTCAGAAAGTCCTTGCCTATGCCTATATCTTGAAGTGTTTCACCTATGTTTTCCTCTAGTGGTTTCAGAATTCTTACATTAATCTCTTTGATCCATTTCAAGTTGATTTTGGTACAGGATAAGAGATATGGATCTAATTTCAGTCTTGTATATGTGAATATCCAGTTTAGCACTATTTGTTAAAAAGGCTTTCTTTTCTCCAATATGTTTTTGGCATTTTCATTGAAAATCAGACAGCTGTACCTGCATGGGTTTATTTCTAGGTCTTGTATTCTATTCAATGGATCTATGCATCATTTTTTGTGCCAGTTTCATGCTATTTTTGTCACATCTCTATACTATAATTTGAAATCGGATACCGTGATACCTCCAGCATTGCTCTTTTTGCTCAGGATTGCTTTGGCTATTTGAGGTCCTTTGTGTTTCTATATGAATTTCAGGACTTTTTTCTAGTCCTATGAAGAATGTCATTGGAATTTTGATGGGGATTGCATTAAATCTGTAGATTGCTTTTGATAATATAGCCATTTTCACAATATTAGTTCTGCTGATCGATGAACATGGAAGGTCTTTCCATTTCTAGTGTCTTCTTCAATTTCTTTCTTCAGTGTTTTATGGTTTTCATTGTAGGGGGTCTTTTGCCTCCTTGGTTAGGTTCATTCATAGCTATTTTATTCTTTTTTTGAGGCTATTGTAAATGGGACTGTTTTCCTAATTTCTTTCTTAGTGGGTTCAGAATTGATGTATAAAAAAGGTACTGATTTTTATATGTTGATTTTGTATCTTGAGACTTTGATAGATTTGTATGCAAGCTCTAAAACACTCTTGATGTTGTCTTTAGGGTCTTCTAAGGGTCAATAGTCTCCAAACAGGGATAATTTGACTTCTTCCTTTCCTATTTGTATCCCTTTTGTTTCTTTCTCATGCCTTGTTGCTCTAGCTAAAATTTCAAATACTATTTTAAATGAAACTGATAAGAATGTATATAGTTCTCTTCTTCCTGATTTTAGGGGAAATATTTTTAGTTTTTCCCCATTCAGTATAATGCTTATGATCAATTTTATATGTATGTGTGTGTGTGTGTGTGTGTGTGTGTGTGTGTCCTCTATTATGTTGAGGTATGATACTTCTATTACTAGTTTCTTTAGGGCTTTTATCATGAATGGATGTCGAGTTTTGATAAAGCTTTGTGTGTGTGTGTGTGTGTGTGTGTGTGTGTGTGTGTGTGTGTGTCTGTTGAAATGACCTCATGGTTTTTGATCTTGATTCCACTTATATGCCCTGTTATGTTTATTGGATTGCATACATGGAACCATCTGTGCATACCTGAAATGACATTGATCATGTTGTATGATCTTTTCAATGTCTTGTTGGATTTTGTTTGCAAGTATTTTTGGAGGATTTTTTGCATTTATATTCATCAAATATATTGGCCTATAGTTTCCTTTCTTGGTTGTGTCTTTATCTGGTTTTGGCAGTAATGTAATATTGGATTCATAGAATGAATTTGGAAAAATTCCTACCTTTCTAATTTTAAAGAATTGAGGTGTATAAGTGTTAGTTCTGCACTGATCTTATTGTTATTCATCTGTTTAGGATTTTTACCTCCTCTTGGTCAATCAGGGTAGGTCTTTTGTATGAAATGTATCTGTTGCTTCTAGCTTTTCCAGTTTAATGGGGTATAGGTTTTCAAAATAATTCCTAATGATTGTCTGGTTTCAGTGACATCTGTTGCAAATCCTTTTTTTTTTTTTTGTCTTTGATGTTATTAATTTTGGTCTCCCTCTCTATCTTTTGGTTTGTTTGGCTAAGAGTTTGTTAATATTGTTAATCTTTTCAGAGAACCAACTTTTTTTTAATTCTTTGTATTATTCTTTTAGACTCTTTCCCTAATTTCTACTGTCATCTGTGTTATTTCTTTCCTTTGATTGTTTTTCATTTTGGCTTATTCTTGTTTTTCTAAGATCTTGAGGTACATCATTAGGTTATTTATTTGAGATGCCTGTTTTTCAATGTAGGCACTCACAGCTAAAAACCTTCCTCTTAGAACTGTCTGCTTTTGTGGTAGTCCACAGATTTTGGTATGTTGTATTTTCATTTTCATTTCATTATAGGAAGTTGTAAATTTCCCCCAATTTCTTCCATGATGCACTGATGTTTCAAAAGTATAGTGTTTAATTTCCATCTGTATTGTTTCTGTAATTTCTCTTGGTGTTGATTTCTAGTTTCATTCCATTATGATCTAATAATTATTTCAATTTTTGTATGTCTTAGCACTTGCCTTATGGTTTAAAATATTCTACACTTTGGTGAAAGTTCCATGAACCACTGAAAAAAAATGTGTATTCTGCAGTCATTGGATGGAATATTCTGTAGGTATTTGTTAAGTCCATTTGATCTATAATGTAGTTTGACTCTGATGTTTCCTCACTGATTTTGAGTTTGGATGACATATATATGGATTAGAGTGTGGTATTGAAGTCACCCATTTTTCTTGTATTGGGGCCTATCTTTCCTTTTATGTCTAGGAGTATTTGTTTTATGAAATCAGGTGCAGCTACATTTGGTGCATATCTATTTATAATCATTATATCTTCTTGGTATATTGTTTCCTTTACTAGTAGGTAGTGACCTTTTTTGTCTCTTCTGGCTAATTTTGGCTTGAAGTCTCCTTTGTTGGACATAAGTGTAGTGACTCCTGATTGCTTTCAGATTGTGCTTGATTAGAATATCATTTTTCATCTTTGCACTGTCAGTGTGGGTATGTCTTTGCTACTGAGGTGTATTTCTTGAAAGCAGTAAACAGTTGCATCTTGTTTTTAAATCCAACCAATCAGTATATTTCTTCTAATTGGATAAATAAAACAATTTACATTTAGGGTTATAATGAAAGTTATATACTGAGTCCTATCATCTTGTTGGTTTTCTAATGTCTGATTCTTTCATAATTCTCATTTGCTTATCTATACTTCTAGTGGGATTTCTTCTTTTCTGTTATCTCATGGTTATGTTTATCTTCCTCCTCTCTGAGTAGAATTTCTATAAGTTTTTTTTCTGCAGTGCTGGCTTAGTAGTCATGAATTCCTTTAGTTAATGCTTATTTTGAAAGGTCTTTATTTATCTTTTGCTTTGGAAGAATAACTTTGCTAGATATAGTGACCTAAGTTAACAGTTATTTTCTTTCAGGGCTTGAAATACATCATTCCAAGATGTCCTGGGCTTAAGAGTTGCTGTTGAGAAATCCCATGTTATTCTGATGGATTTGTCTTTAGAAGTGAGTTGGCACTTCTGTCTTACAATTTTCAATATTTTTTCTTTGTTCTGCACTCAGCATTAACCATAATATAGTGTATGGAGGTTTTTTTCTGATCATGTCTAGGGTTTTAAATGCTTCTTGTACTTTAATGTCTGTATCTTTCCCAAGATTTGGGAAATTTTCTACTATTATTGCACTGAATAGATTTCCTATGGCATTAATCTATACCTCAGCCCCTTAACCTACACTAAAAATACACAAGATTGGTCTTTTCATGTCTCTGTGATCTGGCATGTTGGTGCATAATTTTCTTTTTTTTTCTTCCTTGTTATTATCTGAATGTTCTAATTCGCCAATTTTGTCTTCAAGTCCTATTATTATCTTTTATGCTTGGTCAAGTCTATTGGTGAGGTTTTCCACTGAGTTTTAAATTTGACTTATTAAGCTTTTCATTTTCAAGATTTTTGGCTTTGTTTTGTTTTGTTTTTTATTTGTTTGTTTTTATTTTTTCCCCCAAATCTCTATCTCTTCTGGCTGGGATGGAATGGAATCTCAGTGTATTTTTGATTCACATTTCCCTTATGGCTTAGGATGTTGGACATTTTTTCATATTATTGGCCATTCATATTTTCCTTTTGAGAACTATTAGTTCAATTCATTCACCCATTTTTTGATTGGATAATTTGCTTTTTGGGGCTTAATCCTTCTGAATTTTTATGTATTCTTGATATTAATTCCCAGTTTGATGTATAGATGGCAAAGATTTTCTCCCATTCTGTGGGGTCTCTCTTTACTCTATTGTTTCCTTTGTGAGCCCAGATGCTCATCAACAGATGAATGGATAAAATATGGTACATATACACCATGAAATTTTATTCCACTGTAAAGAAAAACCAAATTATGTCACTTGTAGGGAAATGAATGGAACTGGACATCATTATTTTAAGCAAAATAAGCCAGACTCAGAAAGACAAATACTTCATGCTCTCTCTAATATGCAGAAGCTAGATTTATTTTAAAAAGAAAAATATGCAAATCTATGTAGGATTGGAAAGTATAAGGGGTTATATTTGGAGGGGGAGAGGAATAGTGGGAGAGGGTTAGAGCAACATGGGGAGTAATGAGGGAACAAATAAGAGTAAAGTTCATGATATAATTGTGTGGACATGCACAATGAAAGTCAGTATATTGTATGCTAATTTCAAAAAAGTAATAAAAGGACTATCTCTTATGAATTCATATCATGTTGTCTTTCTCTGTTTTCTTGGAATCTATTGATCTTTTTAATAATCATTACTTTGAATTCTTTATTTGCCATTTTATCCAGTTCAATATCTTTGGACTCAGTTACTAAAGAATTATGAACTTTTGTGGGGGTCACATTGTGTTATTTTTTCCCCCTATATTTCTTTTATATCTATGTTTATGTTTGTGCATCTGTTCTGCACTTTTATCTGAGGACCTTTTTAGAGAACAGCCTTCTCATGACATGTTCTGAGATACTGGATTATTACAAAGTTCTGAATAGATTTTCAGTTGGACTTGCAGTATAGCTTGCCTATGACTTCTTTGATGGAGGTTAGTGTATTTTGACACAGTGTATGGTGTGTCAGAGCTTCAGGGTCCTGCTTTCTCTGTAGGTTTCATGAGAGTTGGGTATGTCTAATATATCACGAAGATATCTTGTAAACAGCTGGGTATACAGAGGTATGCGTTCTGTAATTACTCTTCTAGTCTTGTCAACAATGTACAGTCTAAAGAGGTATTGAAGTAACCTATGTCAATATCTTTTGTTGCTCTGGTGTTCACCTTTTTTGTTTTTGTTGTTTGTTTCTCTCTATAGTTGCTGTAGGGATGGATGACCAGAAGTAGGTCTTCAACTCCTCCCCTCATCATGCCTACTTGAAGCCTGGTCTTTTGCTTTTTTTTTTTTTTTTTTTTTTAAAAAAAACCAATTCCTCTATTCTTTGAGTTAAAGTATTTGCTGAAGATCAGGTAAGGGTGAGTTATATTTAGGGCAAAGTGTGCTGACTCTTTGCAGGGCTGGGAGTGTAGCTCAATGGCACAGCATCTATACAACATACTCAAAGTATTATGCCTGACTCCTAGCACCTTGTAGGAAGAGGAAAACAAATAATAACAGCAAAAAATAGCAGTAAACCAGATAAAAATATAAAGTAAAAATCAAGTACCAACTATAATATCCACAACTGTAACAATAACAATAGGAATAGTGGGTGCAGAAATAATAGAAACCAAAGAGCTTTAATGGATGATAGGAAAAGAAAGAAAATATATAAGAGTGAATAAAATGGGAAATAGAAGGCAAAAAAGTTAGAATATACAAAAAGTAAAAAGGGAAAACAGGAAAAAGGTGAAAGGTGAAGGTTGTAATTACAAAAATCCCAAACCAATCAACCAAAAAACAAGAGACAGCAAGTGAGTAATAGAGAACAGAAATGTTTTACTATTAGGAGCAAAAGACAAAGAATAACAAAGACCCAAAAGAGAACAATAAAAACAATATACATATAGGGAAAAAAAGAGAAAAATGAATAAAAAAACCTACATTAATCAATTGTCCAATCAAAAAATACAAGAAAAGGAGAAAGATCTTAATTTTAAAAAAGAGAGAACAGAGTATTGTCTTCATTAGAGTGGTCATGCAGGCAAGAGTGGATATTCACTACCTCTGCCAATATTCCCTTCTTTCTGTGCCTTCTTGGGCTATATGCCCACTGGCAAGAGCAAAGGCTGGGGGATAATCTCTTTCTTTTTTTGTGATGCTTGCCAGTTGGTCAGAGGTAGGAGATTAGCTTCAAGGAAGCTTGCAATTGCTTTGATTCCCATCTCACTCCTACAAGATAGCACAGAACCAAAGTTCCCTTGGCTGGAGTTTACTTGGGGATGATTAGCTCAGTGTACCTGTAGGGCTTGGATGGCACCAGGCTCCACTGTGCATCAGAGTCTCAGGTGCCCCATGGAGCCCACCCAGTGGGTGGGAAGCAAACTCTAATGGGTGGAGGGGGGCAGCAGGTCCCAGGGCTATGGTTCTCAGAGGCCTAGTCCTTATACCTAATGACACACTCTCTCTAGCTGGCTGTTCAAGTAATAGTGTTAAAGCCAAAGTGAACTCAAATCTGTTCCATGCTTCTGACTTGAATCCCACTGCATATATTTCAATGAGCCTGCTTCAGTGGCATTCTGTTGGGACCACAGTGAGTCACAATGTAGATGCTGGACAGGACAGGATGGTAATGTTTGTGAGTTCCAAGAGAAAGGAAAATGTAGGGACCCATTTCCCCAAACAGCAAGCTCTGGCAACCTTCTCAAGATGGCTGTTGGTTCTAGTACCACAGTTTTAAGTGGAACACAGAGCTCTTCTCAAGTGCCAGTATGCTCTGCAGTTCTGGGATCAGCTAAGGTTAGGCTGCCTTTTTGTCCTGTGTGTGCTTCTCTGTCAGTTTTCCCCCACTAGTCTCTTCCTCTTTCCCTTTCTGTACTCTCCCCCCTGCTGTGTCCCAGGGCCACCATAGACTCAGTGCTCATGTGGTGTTCCTTGCCCTCTCTTTTGATAACCAGGGTCTTTCCACATCTCTGTCTGTCCAATATTAGACTTCAGTGGGTCCTGTCAGATGCCTACCTCACTGAGAAGCTATTTTTTGGCTGTTTTTGATTCCAATCTGCTGAGAAGCTGTAAAGTGTCACTGGCTTTTAATTTACCATTTTGGCTTTCTCCAAATAGTTTGAGCTATGGTTATTTGGTTGCATCTGAGGATGTGGAGCCTGCTGACATGGGAGGGCTGACTGTATATATGGACTATATTTTAGTTCATGGCAAGATGTTATATGCTGGCACTAGAGAAGCCAATTAAGGGGGGAATGGATTAATAGATAGATAACTTTGAAAGACCCCTCTGAGGGTGGAGGAGGAGAACAGACTGGGGTAGATATGGCTGCTGTGGTGGGCCTGTGCCTTTGTTCACACTCAGTGGGAGGTCCCTGGTCATTTCATCTGGTCATTCTCTGGCTAGGTACAAGCCTCTCCTTTCCTCTCATCTTAGTGCTTTAGGACAGGGTCACTAACCTCTGTGCTGTGACCAGTATGACTTTTTAGGAACCAGGTTGCACAGCAGTAGGCAAGCAGCCAGATGAGGGAGGGAACTTCATCTGTATTTACTGCTGCTCCATACAGCTCACATTACCACCTGAGCTTGCCCTCTAGTCCATCGAAAAGTTGTCTTCCATGAAACCAGTCCCTAGTGCCACAAAGGTTGGGGACTGTTGCTCCAGGAGGCTTAGGAGGGTCCCTGATAATTGAAAGAGGAGCTAGTCACATGTGGAGTGGTCAGTAGTGGTGGCCACTTGAGGACCTGAGCAGAGGCTTAAGGCACAGAATGAGTCCCTTTCACTGGACGGTCAATGATCATCTTCACTCAGGGACACCAGGCCTCCCTCTGACAATTGTACCTTGTCCTTACAGCCCTTTGCTTCCTCCTAATTCTGCACTATCCCAGCTTGGGAACTTAAATGATGTCTGGGTTGGAAGGAAATTCACTCTGCTCATAGTATCTCAGTATTCCTAACTTACATCTTGATCAGTCACTCTTTGAAACAGAAATCTGGGTCCTTAAGGACCAAAAGGTAGGTGGCCTAAAAGTAGGTGAAGAGTATTGGGAGGAATATGCTCTAGATAAAGGGATGAACACATGCAAGATCTGAGCTGGAAGGAAGCATGGTGCTAGAACCAGAGAGCCAGCGGGCCACAGGGAATAAGGTGGAGACATGGGTGAGACCTGGTTATACATGTTCTTGCAGAGCAATGGGAAACCCTAGAGGCTCTTCACATGAGGATGTCTTGATCAGATTGACATGTTATGAAGACCCCCTGGCTGCCCTGTGCAGAGTGTGAGGGGGAGCAAAGGCAGCAGCAAGGACACCTGTTAGGATGGCATCTCATCACCTAGGTGAATGAAGGTGAGAGCTGGCACTAGTGTGGGAGGCATGGAGGTGAAAAACAGATGGGTTTGACAGATGTTTCAGGGATAAAATTGGCAGGACTGGTGTCAAACTAGATATGGAGAAGATCATCAGTTTGGTTTTGGACATGTTGACTTGGAGGGGATCTGAGAGATCCAAGGGTAGATGTCATGCAGGAAGGGCTATGTGTGTGCCTGGTGCCTAGAGGAGAGTAAGAGTGGAAGGCAAAACTTGGAAGTCATCAGCAATAGGGAGTAAGGACAGTTTCAAGAGTGGATGAAAGTGCCCAGGAAAGAGGTGGAGTGTGGCAAAGGGCACCAGGTCCAAGCCTGGGGAAACTCCATCTCATTGATGCAGAGATGGGTGAGCCATGACCTCTGCCCTCATGGAACCCATAGCCATGAACAGCCAGGGATATGTAGGTTGTTCAAGGTGACTCATGCTAAGGACCAAGAGAATGGTGAATGAAGGGAAGACTTTCCAAATGTGGTAACATGTTCCACGGGCTGGGCACGGTGGCCTTGACATCTCTCTGTTCACCTCTTCTAAGCATCTCAGGGACTTCTCCAGGAGTGTGTCACTTGCCACCCTTCCTGATGGCCAGGTTTCACTCAGCCTTCATCTCATGGCACAAGCCAGCTCTGTGTCTCTCCACATTTGTGCCATTCTGGCCTGGTGTGCCCTTCTTGAGTGCCCTTCTGAGCCATATGATACACTCTAATGACTGGGGGTTGGCATGAAAGCAGAGCTGCCAGGCAGCTGCGGTGCATGTGGCCAAGAACAAATACAGGGAGTATCGAGGATGGCTAGTGGGGACCAGCCACTTTAGGGGATTGTGGCCCCTGCACAATGGTTTGATCAAAGCTTTGGGTTGCCTATCACTCTGAGATGCCTTGGATCACAGTTGCGTATTTGAAGACAACTGTCAGAGAAGAGTGATTCTTCAGTGAGCACCATCTGTACCACCTGCCCAGTTATGCATCTGGGTTGCCATAGCCTTTTCAGATCAGAGGGTGTGAGGCAGCTTTCTTTGGGGTATGAGCTTCCTGTTCTAAGTTCTTCCCTGGGACAGCTGAACAGCAGGCTTGCAGAAAGACACATGGGAAGGGAGATAAGACAAGATGGCATCAAGAGAGGAAGCCTCTCCCTTAGTGTCCTAGCTGGAGGACACCTGTTGCATGGCCACCATACATGCCCACTGCTGCCCATCTGTGCTCTTCCTGGGGGTGACCATCCTGCCCCCCCCCCTGCCTTTCAAAAGCTACCCACCCTTTCAGACCCAGTTCTAGGCTCAATTCCTCCTGTTTAGACTTTTAGCTTTTTACATCTCCCACAATATAGATTGGAGCCCATGCTATAGAAAGAAGTTATGGAAACTTTGTCCTAGTGGTCACAACCATGTTTGTGGCATGCAGCTCTGGGTTCATAAAAAGACTACATTTCTCAAGTGCAGGGACCAAATGTTCTAGGCCTCCTGGAACTGTCCTGCAGACAGCAGAGCACATAGTTTACAAGTTGTAAGAGATCCAAAGTTCTTTCAAGAGACCCAGGAGAGCTGCCTTTTGTTCATTCATTCATTCATTCATTCAGCAGGTAAATTTGAAGCTCACAAAGAGCTTAAAATGAAGATAAGAATAATTATAACCAACACCTTTTATTACATGCAGGAGGCTAATCAGTGCTAAGGGTGCTTTCTATGCATTCTCTTGTCTCATTCACCTTTGCCTTGCAAGTTACAGAAAAGGCTCAAAGAGGCCTCAGTGCTAGCAAGTAGCAGAGCTGAGGTTTAAGTGCCGGCACTGTCCTGCTTTGCTAGACAAGATTGCTTCTCAGGGACAGGACTAGTTTGGATCTGATCAGCTGCCAGACCTTGGCAACTCACTGTCCCTACCTGGGACCAAGTGGCCTCCTCTATGCAAAGCAGAGCAGGAGTGTTTATTTTCTCATCCCTTCCAGTTTTTTTTTTTTTTTTTTTTTCGGTACTAGGGGTTGAACCCAGGGCTTCACGCTTGCATGTTTTGCAAATGCTGGACCACTGAACTGCACTTGCAGGCCCCCCCTTTTTTTACTTCTAATATTATGCAATTCTATCACCTACAAGGGTCAGTTCCCTAGGGAGTGACTCCAGGAGTTTTCTGAGACAGCCCTGCCTGTAGGGCACTGCCTAGAGAGGCAGTTCACCCCAGGGCCTATCTAGGCTCCCTTGGAGGACTAAGGCTTGTTCTCCAGGCAGTCACCTTTGCCCTACATCCTGGAACTCAGGGTAGTCAAGCTCCCCAAGATGGCTCTGGCATCTATTCCCTTGCCTCGGGCCTCTCGACACTGATTGGCTGTATCCAAACCCCCAAATGGCTCCTGATTGGACCGTTCTGGAACCACCCCTGATTGGCTACTTCTAAAAAACCAAATTTGAATATTCCCTCTGATTGGCTGAAACCCGTATGCGGTAACTGCCTCTGATTGGTCCCTGGCAAGCCCCAGAAGAGTATATAAGGGCAATACACGGAGCAGTCTGGGTCCATTCCATCAACTGGGACTGACAAGGAAGAAATAAAGAGCTGTTGGAGCAGAGCACTTGGCACCTTCATTGGGAAGAAAAGAAGCAAGGAACCGCCCTGGGCAGAAGCCTCTGAGCCTGCCTTTTTCAAGGATTCTCAGAGCAGCTGTGGGCATAAGCCTCCTTTCCGGGTGGCACGGCTCCTGGGTGCCCCGCTCCCCCTCACCAGAAGATGGGTCTTTGGCTGCTGATCCCTGCTCATGGCCGGAGCAAGACCAGTGGCAGGGCGATGCCCCACACCTGCCCTCCTGCTGGGCTATTGGGAGGGCTGCTCTGGGAAGGCACAGTGGGACTCCGAGAGTTTGGCCTAGGCAGCAGGTGCATGAAGACCTTTTGAAGGCATTAGAGGACTGGACCCTGTCCAGAGGATGCCCCACCCTCAGCAGGCCCACTGTTGGTCTGTTCTTGCTTTTTCTGGGGATATATGGTGGTCAGGGTACCAACCAGCTTGGCTGTCCTGGGAGAGGCCCTAAAAGCCTAGGTCTTTGGCATTCATTCCAGATGTTTCTCAGCACCATGCTCCATCCACTCTGGCTTACTGGATACTGCTACCTCTCTCCTCTAGTCCCAGACAGCAGGCTCCCTGCCTGGCCCCCATTCCCCTGAGGAGAAAGCAAGGCCAGACCAATAATGCCTCAGCAGTAAAGAGCTTGCCTAGTATGGCCTTGCCAGGTCAAGGGTTTGCCCTCTTCCTTAGTACAGTGCACACATGCGCATGGGCATATGCCTAAGACTTTAACAACTCTGACTAGAAGGAGCTTCTGCTGGCTGCTTTGAGCCTGCGTGTGTGTGCGTGTGTGCATGCGTGCATGCATGCGCATGTGCATGTGTGTGTGTGTGTAGGCGTGGACTCCCACTTCCATTTACTTCTCTGTGGCCAATATGAACTTGGCTAAGGCTGTGTTCTAGGGCCACGGAGGTTTTCCTCCTCAGTGCCTCGGTTTTGCATCACCTGAAGTTGGTTTTCCCCTCTCATCTTTCCCCATTGCAGACATCCCTCTGCTCCCTGGCTCTCCACGCCGGCTGAGCCCGCGGACAGTGCCCAGAGGGGGTCTCAAACATGGACAGCAATACCTCAAGGTGCCAGGTTCTCGAGCCCCAGGTCCACGAGGAAATTCTAGCCAAGACGGTGGCCCGGCCTCAGGGAGAGAGAGCCCCCAGAGCAGCTCTGTGAGTACCGGCAGGGGGCGCAGCTCGGATGGAGACCCCGAGGGAGCCCCTCACCTGGGGACCCTCCAGCTGGGGGTGGTGGTGGTGGCATATGTCTGTGTGGGTGGGAAGTCCTGGGTTTTGTAAGGGCCCTTTGCTCTTCTCTCTTTTCAAGTCAGACACAATTTCCCAGCAACTCTGGTTCTCCCAGGTAGAGAAGGGTCTGGAAATGAGAAGGTGTGAGAGGCAAGGGGACGCCACCTGTTGGTCTGCAGACTCCCTGGCCCTTCTTCCACAGGCCTGAGAACCCTGTCTCCTCCGCCTTGGTGGCTCGGAGCCTCTCCCCTGTGCCTGGAACTTCATCTGGTTGCCCAGGTGACCTCTCAGGTGGCAGCAGAGGCAGCTGGGTAGCAAACCAGTAATAAACAGGGAAACACCCAGAGGGAGGGACGCAGGTGCCTTCCCTGCTCTGCCTGGTTCTCAGTCTTCTCTCTTTCCACCTCTCCCTGGCGTGCAAGGAAGCAGGAGTCAGTTCCCTTGCTGATATCATTGGCAGAGTCCTTGCTGGGAGCTGGAGGAAAGGAAGATGTGGGGCTGTGAGGGGCACAGTGTTGAGTGAATTTGAATTCCGGAGGGTGGGGCAGGAGACTAGAGATTGGCCTTTGTTCCAATGGATCCAGAGAACTTGCCGGTGAGTATTGTCTGTGTGTAGATACAGAGAGTGTCTGCAGACCCCGTGTAGCTCTGCAAGGCGGTGAGCATGTGTGGGTGTGTCCCTGTGTTCAGGGAGGGCTGTGCCTGTGTGTTAGTGTGCCCTTGGGAGGATGCATGTGTGCACGGACACTTTCACGTGTGCACGGAAATGCTGGTGCAAGGAGATATGAGTGGAGGAGCCTCTGCGTACACTGATAGGTGCTGTGTGTGAATGTGCAGGAGTGGACGTGTGGTTCTGAGTGTGGGGAAGGCAGTGTGCACCCGCAAGGGTGTGCTGCTGTGTGTGCTGTCTGTGCATATGTGTGCTCATGGATGTCAAAGCATGTGTGAAGGCCCTGGTGCCCGGGCTGTGGACATGTGGGTAGAGAGCTGCATGGGCTGCATGTGACAGGTGAAATTAGGCTGCTCATCCTTTTGTTGGGCAGTCAGGGTCTCTGGACCTGGGGGATTTGCCTCCCAGTCTACTCCCCGGGCTCAGAGCATAAGCAAAACCTCCTCTGTCTCTCATCCCTTATTCACCAGATCTTGCCTTCCCTGTCCCATTGTCTCCCACCAGGTCATCAATAACTACCTGGATGCCAATGAGCCTGTGTCCTCAGATGCCCCTCTGAGCCGCATGCACTTCCATGACAACCAGAGGAAGGTTGACTATGTGCTTGCCTACCACTACCGGAAACGTGGGGTGCACCTGGGCTCAGGCTCCCCTGGCCACCCACTGGCTGTCATCTCCAATGGGGAGACAGGCAAAGAGCGTCATGCTGGGGGCCCCGGTGACATTGAACTGGGGCCGCTTGATGCCCTGGAGGAGGAGAGAAGGGAGCAGAGGGAGGAGTTCGAACACAATCTGATGTCAGCCGGGCTGGAGCTCGAGAAGGACTTGGAGGTGAGGCCAGGGCAGGGCCACTTGCAGGGAGCCTTGGTTTTGTTTTCACAGGTGGCTTCAAAAATTGTTTTTTTCTTCTGGGGAAACCAGATTTTCTTGTCTAAGGGCTTGAAGGGGAGTCTTAGAATTGCTGGTCCTCCACCTAGGTGCTTCCAGGCAGTAGTAAGATGGTGGCGCTGTGCCAGTCGCTCCTGGGGAGGTGGCTTGGTTAGAGATGGAAGGCAAGGCATTGCTTCCTGAATCTCTGCTGAGGATCTTGTCTGGTTGCCCTCTCCATAGTGGTTTCCTTGGGATGAAGATTTGATTTACCTGCTGAACTTAGGGTCTAATTCCTCTGTTCTTAGTTCTTAGGTGCTGTCGAGTCGGTATCCGACTCATAGCGACCCTCTGTACAACAGGGGAAACACTATTGTCAGTGCTTCTCTGCTGTTCATAGGGTTTTCAATGGCAGATTGATTTTTGGGAGGGGGTTGCCAGGTCCTTCTCCCAAGAATTCGTCTGTAGGGATACAGAATAAAAATAAGAATAATGCACGTGCTGACTTGGGCAGTTTGGAGAACTGAATGAGTCATTAGGGCTGGGGTTTAGCTCAGTTGGCAGACTGTTGTTCTGTGTTCTCTGAGGCCCTGGGTTTGATCCCCAGCACTACACAAAACAGAACAAAATAAAAATGGGAGAAGGACCCAGCAGCCCACTCTTGAAACAATCCCGAAACCATCAGTCGTTGAAAACCCTTCGAATAGCAGAGAAGCACTGACATAGTGCTGGGCCTGGCACATTGTCAGGGAGTGTTTCGTCCTGTTGTGCATACGGTCCCTAAGGGTCAGACCTGACTTGAAGCACTTAACAATGAATGGGCCGTACCTTGGATGTATTTTATGAACAGCTAAGCTATATATAGTCTCATCTCTGATCAGCAGACAGCCTAAGAGAATCCACTGAAATCCATTCAGCCACACATCCATCCACCTACCCACCCATGAATGTACCCATGTTTCAAAACACACTGATCCTTTAAAAATGACTTGCTCCTGCCATTTCCTCCAAGCACATCTCCTACCCATCCTGCCTCTGGCACTCTATTCTAGGCCACCAGCCTTGTCTTAGTCATGGGTGGCCACCCTGGCCTTGGGCTCTTTGTGCTGGTGGTCTCCTCTGACCTGGGCCCTTTTTCCAGGGTCTGTGGGTACTCATTCTCTCAGGTCAGCTCTCTGCTCCAATCTTAACCTCCTTCCCTGACTGTCACCACTAAGATACTCTCATGCCTATCAATCTCTGTCCCTTGTCCCTGCTTTTCTTCTCTTCATCCCTTTTACCTCTGCTTCCTGATGTGATAGATTTGTTTGTTTTTTCCCCAGACCCACTAACTCCGTTAAAGGCAGGGATCTTGTTCAGTTCACTGTGGCATCCCTTGCACCTAGGACAGAGTCTGTCACATAGAAGGTACTTAGTGTTAGTTGACTGAATGAATGGCACCCCTGGAGTCTCAGTTCCCTTATCTGCAACATAGTTGCCTTGCTTGCTTGTAGTATTATATGACCCACTAATATGAAAATCTCTAGCTCAGGGTCTGGTACATAATTGGCACTCAATAAATGCTCATTATCATTATTTTAAAAGCTATTATGCTTAAGGGTGAGATACCATTCTCATCTGAAATCTGTTTTGTAAGATTCAAGTTAATGCTGTACTCAAACTGAAAGGGACCCCCAGAGGCCATTTGTCCCTTCCTGAACCCCCCAGGTTTTGGCTCTTGCCCTCCTGGTCCTGACCTGTGCTGCTTATCCAGACACCCGAGGCAGGAGCTGCTCCTCTTGGGTTATCATCCTACTGATGTAGAGAGAGTGGGCTTTTAGGGCTACTTTGGGCTCCCTTGCTGTGGGGCTGCTGACTTTCACTGCTTGAAACCCAAAGCTCATGCGGGGCCTCTGTTAGGTGTCTGGTGAGGCAGTGATGTGTTCTGAGAGCTGTGCAAGGAGCTTTTGGCATGCACCACCATGAGGCCTCAGCTCTCCCACCTGCTTCTGGGTCTCCCACCTGCTTCTGGGAGCAGAGGCCAGACTCACTCAGGGCTCAATTGGGGGACAGAGTATGTTGTGCTCAGGAGGGTGGTCTCTGGAGGCTGATTAGGTAGGTTCACATCCCACACCTGGCTTCTGCCAGCCTCAGGACCTTGGGCAGCTTAAGTGATCCTTTCAAATCCAAGTTTCCTTGTCTGTAAAATGGGCACAATATATTCTTCCCTGGGTTGTCACAGAGATGAAGCAAGACAACTAAGTAATGTATCTAGAACAGGAGCAATGAACATTACTGCAAATATTATCATTTAGAGTTGCCAGATTTAGCAAATAAAAATGTAGTTAAATTTGAACTGCAGATCAGCAATGAATAATTTTTTTAGCATGATTGTGCCCCATGCAGTGTTGAGGATATACTTATACAAAAATGTGCTCGCTATTGATCTGGAATTCAAATGTAACTGGGCTAGCTCCTCTTACTGTTACTATTAGTGTGTCTGCCATCTCTGCTACCCTATACCGTGTTCATTTTAGTTGCTGTTGGGTGTTCCTGGTTTGGTTCCTGTTAGGGCACAGAGATAGCTCTGCGGACTGACTGGTGTTAGATGGGGATGTGGGCCATATCCTGGAGAGTTATCCCTGTTCTATAATCACCAAAAACTTCTCCCTCCCAGCCCCTACTCTGGCTCCAAGGCCCACTTCACTCATCTCCTTCCTGAGGACTCCAGGTTGCTTATCTACACCCAACCCCTTTGTCATCACAGCCACCACCACTCAGGGGGCCATCATGACCTACTATCTTGCAGGATTCTCTCTCTTTTCTGAAAAGTAGTTGTTATGAGCTGGGCGTGGTGGCACATACCTATAATTCCCAAGACTCAGGAGGCTGATGCAGGAGGATGGCAGGTTTGAGGCCAGAGGCAGCTTACATAACTTAGTGAGGCCCTGTCCCAAGATAAAAAATAAAAAAGGGGCTGGAGGTGCAGCTCAGTGGTAGAGCACCTGCCTAGCATGTGCAAGGCCTGGTTGAGCTCCCAAATACCACACACACAAAAAAATTAGTTGTTATGATTAGTGTTGGGACCTTGCATGTGAAGATTTGAGTTAGTTGTCCTTCTCAGCTGTGGCACAGTATCATCACTGGTCTACACAAGGAAACTCTTGTTATTTCTGCAAACATTCCCCTGATTCTTCCCTGCCTCCTCCTTCCCCAGGACATCATTGTAGTTCATTGTGTTTCTCAGAAATATGTAGGATTTTTTTGTATGCAATTTTTTTTTTATTTTAAAAAGACTATTGTTTAGAATAGTTTCAGCTTTACAAAAAAAATTAGAAATAGTACAGAGTTCCCATATACCTATGCTGTACCCAGTTTTTCCTATTTTTGGTATCTTAGGTTAATGTGGCATGTGTGTTACAATTAGTGAACCAATATTGACATGTTATCCTTAACTAAGATTCATGCTCTATTTGGGTTTCCTTACTTTTACCCACTGTGCTTTATTCTATACCATATTCTATTTAGTTGTCATATCTCCTTAGATTCCTCTTAGTGGTAACAGGTCCTCAGGACTGTACGTGTTTTTAATTTACCAAAAATGCACTCTACTTTATAGCTCATTCTGCTTATTCTTTCTCCCAGACCCTTCACATTCTACATGCACATCTCATCCATTGTCTCTAATACACAAGCAGTTTTCAGACACAGTTTACCTAGTCATTCTCTTAACAGCAAGGAACACTTATGTTGCCTTCCACAGTCTGCCACCCAAACAAAGCTGAGGATGAATTGTCACCTCCTTCAGTGCCAGCATTCCACAGTCTTCCCCCCCCACCTTGTTGCTAAACACTGGTCAGAGATTCATCAGCTGGATCCTGTGAGATTCTGAACAACTTGGTGTCAAGGTGCTCAGCCTTGGCCTTGAGAGGCAGCCTGGAATGTGGGCTCACAGGAGGGGCCTGGCCTGACTGTACCTGGCAGCTGTTTGGTAGTTTGGAGAGCAGATGCAACACCCCAACCTGCTCAGGTCCTCTCTGGCACCCCTGCACTGGGCGGATCTGTCTTCAAGGTTCTGATTTCACCTTGACTTTAAGATAAATGGAGAGGAAATGAGTTTCCACCACAGCCCTATTAAAAATTATTTACTTGACTTCACAGATCAGAAGAACTTTCATCCACTAACTGAATGAATATCATAGAATTCATTTCTGACCCTAGATGCTAGCCTGGTATGCTTTGGGCAGGATGATAATTGGTGTGGGCTTCCTATTTGGTATTCTGCCTTTGCACTTTGTGTTCATCATTCCACGTGGTGACACTGTCCATGTTCATACTTTAAAGGCAATTCAGCATTTTATCAGGTGGCTATACTATAGGTTGCTTATTTATGTTTGGCCATTTGATTAGAATTTCATTTAGAGACTTCACTGGAGAAGCATATTTAGGGGCGACAGGGACACTTGCACTCTTACGACCGACTTGTATAATTGAGGACCACCTGTTTGGAGACTGGCATCCCTTCCAATGGGAGGCTGATTCAAGCTGCCCAGGAGATGTATCCATCTTGAGCTTCCATGCTGAGTTTCCTCTAGTCTTGATGGGGCTGCAGAGCGAGTGAGTTGGCCAAGGCCTCCTTGACAGCACTGGCAGGTGCAACCTGCCCTCTTCCCCCTGCTCGCTCCCAAACTTCCTGCCTTGAGCCAAGGAGCCAGCAGGACAGAGGAGGGGGCTGGGAGGAGGGAAGTCCCAGAGCCAGGTGCAGTGCATCGCATGGGGGAGCTGGGAGAGCATGTGTGTGATCCCAAAGCGAGATGTTCTCCTGCCCTACAAGCCCTGAAATCATGTGGCTTGTGCAGCTACCTCTTTGGAACCGGGAATGGAGGAGAGAATGTCCATGGGACGTCAGGTGCCCCTCGCTTGGGATTAGCTTTCCTGGGATTGGAGAAGAACGGATGATAGAAACTGGCATTATTTGGCATGCTTGGGCATCTCCACCAGCCCTGTGCGCTATTTTTGGCATGGAGAGGAGGCCACAGCCTCATTCAGGAGGCTGAGATGTCCTCTCTTCTTCCCCTACTGGAGTCAGTGGGAAGCCAAGAATGACCTGAACCCTTCTCTCTCTGCAGAAAGGAGACCCCTGCCCAGGCCATGGAGGTGCCCCCGACACTAGTTCCTGGCCCCATAGGCCTGGCAGAGCTTGGCTCCAGTTAATGCACCAAGTCAGAGGACTAGATGGGGGCACAAGTCGATATGTGGCACCATGACCTCTCAATAAAGTCCATTTAGGGAAAAGAATTGAAAGCCAGAAAATTGGAACATCTCCTCGCTTTCTTAAAACCAGCCACCAGTATTTCTTGGTGTATTGTCATCCTCTTCCCACTTCCTGTCCAGGAGACTTGTTTTATATCTGACTAAGGAGCTGATGGAACCACTTGTCCTCCAGGGCCTTTGGTGCACATGACTTTGGGACTTTGATTTAATCTGTGGTTTTCAGGAAGGAAGCAGCATGCCTCATAATGTATACTCTAGCTTTTGGTTGGGTTCGCTCATTTACTCTTGTGAATGTCCTGCAAGTGGGTGTTAGTTTCATCTTTTTAAGGCAGCAGAGCTCAGAGAGGCTAAGGAACTTGTCCAAGGTAATATTGCTACTAAGTGTTCCGGCTGGGATTTGAACCCCTTCTAAGCTTCAGACCTCCTGAGACCTTTGTTATCCAAGGGAGAGTTGCCCAGCACTTTATAGAAGTTTCCTATTCCTCCCTCCCCAGAATCCACAGAGGTCTTTGCAGAGGCCAGGGGTTATTTTTCCACAGGGATAGTGAGGTGGAGGGTGTCTTGACCTCCTTGTCCAGAAGGGGCATGTGGTGGCTTTCTGCTCTGCCACCGCACACCCCTTGTGGAAAGGGTGACTTTTTGTCCCCGTGGAGGCTGCCCTGAAGCACTAAACCAGCCTGGATGACCATCTGTCCTTACAGGGTATAAGCCACAGCCTCCCTGATGAGACTCTTAGATGTGCTGCTGTCTTCTTTGCTCCCACAGAGCTCATGTTGAATCAGCCTCTTCTCTCAGCACACCTGAGTGTTGCTTTGGCTTTGCTTTGCTAGCAAAACTAGGACTTTGAATCCCTTGGAAAACTTTGCTGTTTGGTTTTCTAGGGTGATGCAGTGACCACTGGAGACTTCCTGCCCAATGCTGTGCCTTGAGTGTCTACAGAGGTCAGGCTGTTGGGTGGCAGAGTGAGGGGAGTGCTGTGTTTCTGTGCAGTGGGGTCTTCAGAGCCCTGTCAACTCTGAGATGGATCTATGGCATCTGCAGGAGTGGGTGGATTTCATTCCTAGGGAGGGCCCTGGCCAGTGCAGGGGGAGTACTAAAGTGGGTTTATGTTATGTTTTGTTTTGTACTGGGGGCCTGAACTCAGGGCCTCATACATACTTTGTAAGTGCTCTATCACTGAGCTGCACCCCCAGCCCCATTTTTATTTTTCATTTTTAAATCAAGATCTTGCTAAATTAACACAGGCTCCCTCTCCTCAAACTCAAGATCCTCCTGCCTCTGCCTCCTGAGTCGCTGGGATGACAGGCCTGCACCACCGTGCCCGACTCCTAATGTGTGTTTTAATGATACCCAGTCCACCTTGTTCCAAGCTCGTGGCTGCTATGCTCTTGGGAATGTGTACTGTGGCCACACTGCTGTTGACTGACAGTACCAACTGGGGAAAATGTGACAGCATCATCTTGGCCTTAGACATATTCCTGTCCCACTTGCCTCACCCTGAAGCAGCATGCTGGAGCCTTTGGGCTTCTCAGCTGCCTCTCTTTCCCTCCCCAAGGGATCTTCAGAAACACAACCAAGTCATCCCAGCAGCCCTGTCCCTGTGATCTCATGGCCAAGTGCAGAGCCATGGTAGATAGGGCAGGCAGATCAGATCCCAGAGGGCCCACCTGGGGTGGCCTGGAGGTCAGAATGCAAGGGAAAGCAAGGGGGGGGGGCGTTATGCTCCCAAACCCAGGCATCAACTCTCTGTTCTGAAGAGCTTATAATGACATTTGCATTAGTAGCCCACTGGGGTGGGTGCGGCTCTCAGCCCTTCTATGGACCTGGGACATGAAGAACCTTGCTTGCTGGCCAGTAGTGGGGCTGGACATTGAAAGCAGGTCTCCCCACCTCTGCTTCTCCCATTCTCTCAGCCTTACCCCCTTGGGGTGGTGTTTGACCTGTGTACTTGCCGAGCAGATAAATAAGCTGTGTCCAGGATTTGAATGAAATTGGGCAGTGGGTCTAGTGAAAGCAGGTGAAGGGAGCAGGGTAGGGCTCTTTTCCAAGCCCTTTATGTCTAAGATCTTTCATCTGCTGACAGGTGCTTCTGGTGGTCTGTAGGATGCCTGAAAAGGGGCTGGAAGGGGCTCCCAGGGCTTTGATTTGACACATCTGTCCCGTAGTCCTAGAGGACCAAATGACGAATGTCATGATTGTCCTCACTGAGGGTTCTGGCCTGTGAACCACCATTGCTGCTTGTGTGTTTTGCAGGTTTTCTCTGTGAGCTGGTACTGTCTGGTAACAGATATATAATATGTATGAGAAAATAGGATCCTAGGACACTATAGCTGTTAGCATTTGAGATAATTCCTCTCAATCCCATCAGAAAGTGGGGAGTCCAGAGAGAGGATGGGACGTGCCAAGGTCACTCTGCTAGCTACTGCCTTAATCAAATTAACTACTGACTACAGAGAGTTGTGCCAGCACATAAGCCAAGGGAGCTGCCTTCCTTTTGTTAGGCCTGTCTTCCTTGTAGATGAATGATTATTTCCCTAGGAGGATGGTATCCTGCTGGGCTTCCTGGTATGACTCTACCAGGGATTTGTGGCTGGGGCCCATTCTGATGTAAAAACACGGTATGCTTTTTGTCAGAAATCTTTGTATCACTCTGTTTCCTGATCTCATTTCATCAGTCTCTGTGTTTTGTGAGGAGAGATTCGAGAACAGTGAGTCTCTACCCTGTTAATCACTTCCACTTTGTGGCATTGCTGGATGTTTTGGACTCTTGAGATACACATGGAGAAAGATGTCCCTTCTCTGTTTGTCATTTGGAAGTTCAAGGCCTTTGTCAGTCCGAGGCTAGCATTATAGCTGCAAAGACACTTGAAAGCAGCTGCCCAGAGAAAGCTGTGAATTCAGTCTGTGCCTTCCCCCCCAACCCTCATTTCTCATTTAGTGACACTTACAGAGCACCTACAAGGTGCCAGGTCCTGGGCTAGGAGCTAATGACACAGAAGTGGATGAGATGTGGTCCTTGTCTACCAGGGGAAAAGGCCTGACCCGAGAGAATCACATAATGTGGTTTAAAAATGCAGTGATAAAGGTGTGGAGAAAGTCCTGGGAAGGTACCTAGGGGCAATCTTTTGTTTTTCTCCCTTTATTGGTAAATGATGGTGGGGTACAGATAATACAGCATTGGCTCTTTCCATTATACAACTATTACATCCCTTTTGGTTACACTTTTAGCAACTTAGAAGGTTTATGGAACCTTGAGTAATATGTACTAAGGCTCATATGCATGTCTGGGTTATGTTCCTCTAGGGGAAATCTTAACCGTGCCTTGGCACTCTTGGCTAAATCACCTGCCCTGTCCCTGCCCCACGTGCTGGAGGTGCCAGCAGAAGACAGTGGACTGTATTTGGTAACTGTATTAGATCTCTGGGAGGGGTTTACACTCCGCATTTGGAGATGCCCTGTGGGGATGTGTGCTAGGGGTATAGCCAAAGTGGGTGTTGCAGGTGACACACACGGTCATTAGACCTTCAGTGCACATAGTTGCTAGTCTGGGGCTCAATAGATGGTGAGGTTGGTTCTTGGGGCCACTTCACCTTTAGGTGTCCCTTCACTATAGGCAGTGCCCTTGCTCCCTGTAGTCAGCTCCTAACTGATGACTCCTGGGGCCATGTGGCAGCATCAGGGGTTCTTCAGTCTTGTAGATCTTGTGAATGGAATTCAGAGGGAGAATTCATAAATTTGGACACAGGTAATTGAATGTTTATTTTCACCAGTATTTCACTGAGATTTTTGTACTTTCTATACCTAAAGATATGGACAAAGCCCTACATTGTTATGAGTTCCTGTAACTTTGTCACCCATAGAAACAATACATAGATCTGTGTCACATCATAGTTCTTGCACAAATCTCCAAAAGCATTTGCTTTTATCTCTACTTTGAAATTATGACAGTTTTTAGATGTGCCTCTAAGTTTTATTATTTAATGTATTGATAAAGTAGTAAGTATATTACTCTGTCCATTTCCCTTTTGATTGGTTCTAACTTTCCAAGGTTCATACTATGTACATTCCATGTTCCAGTTATTAGTGGATGTTTACAGTTGTTCCTCTCATTTTGAGTTGTCCACATCAACAAATGGAGGTCCCTGGGGCTTTATTCCATTTTTGTCATTAAGGTAGACTCTACCCTAAGGAGGCAACTCTTTACCAGTCATCTTTTGAGTGTCTTCAAACCCCAGTGGCTCATTTTCTGGCACTATATCTGACAGAGTTTCTCTGCTATTCATAGGGTTTTCAATGGCTAATCAGTTCAGGAGTAGGTTAACCATGGCCTTCTCTCTAGTTTGTCTTAATCTGGAAGCTCAGATGAAACCTGTCTGCCATGGGTGGCCTTGCTAGTGTCTGTAATGCTGGTGGCATAGCTTTTAGCATCACAGCAACATGTAGGCCTCCACAGGACAGCAAACTGACAGATGTGTGAGCTTCAAAAGGGAAATGGAGTGCATAAACATCAACATTCTAGGCGTCAGTGAGCTAAAATGGCAAGGGCCATTATGAATTAGATAATCATATGGTCTACAACCATATGATGCCACTGAAAATACCATGGCATGAGTCAGACGCACCTTTGTCTTCAATGTGACATCTTTGCTTTTCAATACTCTAAAGAGATCTTTTGCCACAGCTTTTCCTAGACATTGAACAAGAGAGACAGAAAAAGAATTGATGTTTTTGAATTGTGGTGTTGGAGACATCTATTGAATATACCATGGACTGCCAAAAGAACCAACAAATCTGTCCTAGAAGAAGTACAACCAGAGTGCTCCTTGGAAGCAAAAATGGCCAAACTGCGTCTTACATATTTCGGACATGTAGTCAGGAGAGAACAATCCCTGGAGAAGGACATCATGTTTGGGAGAGTGGCAGGTCAACACAAAAGAGGAAAACCCTCCACCAGATGGATTGACACAGTGTCTGCAACAATGGGCTTA
>VMDO01000679.1:0-17104 GCA_007922755.1 Pedetes capensis | reverse complement strand
AAAGTGTTTCGATCTGTTGTACATAGGGTCGCTATGAGTTGGACTCGACTCTACGGCACCTAACAACAACAACAACAAATGGTCTACAATGCCAGGAATGACAGATTAAAGAGAAAAGGGGTTGCATTCATTATCAAAAAAGACATCTCAAGATCTGTCCTGAAGTACAGTGCTGCTAGTGATAGAGTAATATCCATACACCTATAAGAAAGGCCAGTTAATATGTTATTATTCAAATATATGCATCCATCACTAAGGCTACAAATGAAGGTAGGAAAGATTTTTTACCAGCTTTTGCAATCTGAAATAGATCGAACATGCAATCATGATGTAGTAATTACTATTGGTGACTGGAATGCAAAAGTTGGAAATGAAGAAGTCTCAGTAGTTAGAAAATATGGCCTTGGTGACAGAAATGATGCTGGAGCTTGCATGATAAAATTTTGTAAGAACAATGACCTTTTCATTGCAAATATTTTTTTCACTAACATAACTGATAACTGCACACATGGAAGTGACCAGATAGAACATACAAGAACAAAAATGACTACATTTGTGGAAAGATACTATGAGAAAGATCAATATCAAAATTCAGAACAAGACCAGGTGCTGACTGTGGATCAACTGCTTATATGTAGGTTCAAACTGAAACTGACAAAAATTAGAACAAGTGTACAGGAGCTAAGGTATGACATTGGGTATATCCCGTTTGAGTTCAGAGGCTTCAAGTTCAGAGGCCTCTGAGTTCAGAGGCCACCTCAAGAAAGGTTTGATGCATTAGATGCTAATGATTGAAGACCAGATGAGTTGTGGCATAATATCAAAGACATCATTCATGAGGAAAGCAAAAGGTTTTAAAAAGTCAGGAAAAAAGAAAAGACCAAATTATGTGTTAAAAGAGACTCTGAACCTTGCCCTTGAATGTCAAGCAGCTAAAGTAAAAGGAAGACATGATGAAATTAAATAACTAAATAGAAGATTTCAAAAGGCAATTTGAAAAGCCAAAATCAAATATTATAGTGGCATGTGCAAAGAGCTGGAGATAGAAAGCCAAAAGGGATGAACACATTGTTTTTCTCAAGTTTAAGGAACTGAAAAAAAAATATTCAAGCCTCAAGTGGCAATGAAGTGAAAGATTATACAGGGGAAATATTAAACAATACTCGAAACATCAAAAGAAGATGCAAGGAATACATAAAGGCATTATACCAAAAAGAATTGGGGGATGACCAACCATTTCAAGAAGTTGCATATGATCAGGAACCAATGATGCTGAAGGAAAAAGTAGAAGCTGCCTTGAAGGAATTGGCAAAATACGAAGTTCCAGGAATTGATGGAATACCAATAGAGGTTTCAACAAACAGATACAGCACTGGAGGTGCTAACTTGTTTATGACAAGAGAGTTGAAAAAGAGCTACCTGGCCAATTGACTGGAAGAGATCCACCTTTGTTTCTATTCCCAAGAAAAAGGATCCAATTGAATGTGGCAATTATCGAACAATATCATTAATATCACATGCAAGTAAAATTTTGCTAAAGTTCATTCAAAAGTGCAGCAATAGTGCAGCAATATATTGACAGAGAACTGCTGGAAAAATCAAGCTGGATTCAGAAGAGGACGTGGAACCAGGGACATCATTGCTGATGTCAGGTGGATATTAGCCAAAAGCACAGAATACCAAAAAGATGTCTATATATGTTTTATTAACTATGCAAAGGCATTTGACTGTGAAGATCATAACAAATTATGGATAACATTGTGAAGGATGGGAACACTTAGTTGTACTCATGAGGAATGTGTACAGAGACCAGGAGGCAATTGTTTGAATAGAACAAGGAAACAGTCCCTGGTTTAAAGTCAAGAAAGGATGTAAACAATACAACTTCATGACTACATTGGAAAAATAGGGGGAATATAACCCAAATATGCATTTCAGTTTTACTATGTATTAGCCATAAGGCTCCATAAATCTTGTGGATTGATGAAAATGTTGCCAGAAGTGATGTAATGGATACATAATGGAAAAAGCTGTATTACTGTGTAACCCATCATCATTTACTAATAAAGGGAGATAAATAAAAAAATAAAGTCAAGCAAGGTGTGAATCAGGGCTGTATTCTTTCACCATACCTCTTTAGTTTCTCTGCTGAGCAAATAATCTGAGAAGCAGAACTCTATGAAGAACAACAGAGCATCAAGACTGGAGGAAGACTCATTAACCATCTGCATTATGCAGATGACACAACTTTGCTTGCTGAAAGTGAAGACGATCTGAAACATTTACTGATGAAGCTCAAAGAACACAGCCTTCAGTATGGGTTACACCTCAGCATCAGCAAAACAAAAGTCCTTACAACTGCATCAGTATGCAGCTTCGTGATAAGTGGAGAAAACTTTGAGGTTGTCCAAGATTTTGCTTTACTTGGTTCTACAGTCAATACCCTTAGAAGCAGCAGATGAGAAATAAAAAGATGCATTGCACTGAGAAAAGCTGTTGCAAAAGATCTCTTGAAAGTGTTGAAAAGTAAAGATGTCACATTGAAGACGAAGGTGCACCTGGCTCATGCCATGGTATTTTCAGTCACATCATATGGTTGTGAAAGCTGGACATTGAATAAGGGAGACAGAAAAACTGATGTTTTTGAATGACGATGCTGGAGGTGAATATTAAATATACCATGGATTGCCAAAAGATTCAATAGGTCTGTCCTAGAGGAAGTGCAACCAGAGTGCTCCTTGGAAGCAAGGATGGCTAGACTGAGTCTGATGTATTTTGGCCATGCTGTCAGGAAGGACTAGTTCCTCAGAAGGACATCACGTTTGGGAGAGTGGCAGGTCAACAACAAAAAGGAATACCCTGAACTAGATGGATTGACACAGTGTCTGCAACAATGATCTTAAACATAAAAAAGATCATGTGTCTGGCAAAGAATCAGGGAGTGTTTCATTTTGTTGTACATAGGGCCACTATGGGTCAGACCCGACTGGAAGGCACCTAACAACAACCTTATTACTCTATCACAAATTCATTAAAATGTCTTGATAGCTGTACTTATTAAAATAGCTTAGCCTTGTTGTCCTGTATAACTGTTTTATGCATTTGAAGACATTCAGGGAAGGGGATCCACCTATTTCATCAATGTGTCCTATGATTCCATGGCTTCAAAATGATGACAACCCCTGAACATTTCCCTCCTAACCGAAAAGCCCCAGGCAGTGAGAGAGAGCCCTGCCTGGCTGTATGTGAAGGGAAGCCTGATGGTGACAACTCTAGCTGCCTCTTTGGGGACTGACTGGCCCCAAGAGGGCTTCCACGAACCCTCGGGACTAGGGGGTTAATTTGTGGGGCCTGTGATGTCAGCTGAGCTCCTAATGCTACAGGTGCCGTTTGGGGCCTGCATGGCTGATTGCATGTTGGAAGCAAGTAGGTTAGCCCATGAACCCAAGAAGGAGATGAGCTGAGCCCCAAAATGCCTGGATTGATTCTAGGGACTGCTCTGATACCAACTGGCTTCTTTCTGGGTCTTGACTTCCTGTCTGGAAATGGAGAAGGTTGGGCATAAGATGAGGAATTCTCAAATTGTGCATCTGAAGGTACTAGCTTTCTACAACCTGGGTCCTGGTAGTCTGTATTAAGAATTGATAATGTTTTCCCAATTTATTAAACAATACATTAATAGAGATAACTGTCTTTTTTCTTTTCTTTTCTTTTTTTCTTTTCTTTTCTCTTTTTTTTCTTTTTTCTTCTCTTCTCCTCTCCTCTCCTCTCTTCTCTTCCCTTCTTTTTTCTCCTCTCCTCTCCTCTCCTCTCCTCTCTTCTCTTCTCTTCTCGCCTTGTCCTGTCTTTTCTTTTGTGGTACTAGGGCTTGAATCCAGGCCCTCATATTTGCTTTGCAAGTGCTCTACCTCTGAGCTGCATCCCCAGCCCAGGTTTACTTTTTACTTTTTATTTTGAGACAGGGTCTTGCTAAGTTATACAGGCTGCCCCGGTCTTGAACTCATGATCCTCCTGCCTCTGCCTCCTGAGTATCTGGGATTATAAGCATGTGTTACTATGCCTGGATAACTTTCTTAATTTAAATGTGCCCTTACATAACTTTTTGTTAAATCTTTGGAGGCTGTTACTCTTTGCCTTCAAATAAACACCTGAAGAGAGAAAGAAGAGGGCAGAAAAGTGAAAGAATATTCATAGAAAGATGTGGAATTGGCCAATCACATTTAATCTTGCAACTTAGTTTGGGTTGTGGTTTTCTGTTGCATATGCTTCTGGATTCTTCTACAAGTTGCTCCTCATTTGAATGCTGGAATGAAGCATATTGGTACTTTAAGGACCTTTGTAAAAGGTTTTGCAAAGGGCACTGTGGCTCCTGGTTGTTTTCTGAGCTGCTGTGGGTCTTAGGACCTTCTTGCTCTGCCATCCTGTGAATGTATAGCCTGCTTTGATGTATTGTTCAGAAGGCTGACTCTTGGTGTGGGTGAATGAGGGGTGTGTGTGAACTGCTAGGTTTGTGTGGCATGGTGGCCTTTCTCCAGAGGAGAAATGCTCCTGTTTATATCCAGGCCAGCACCAACAGCACGGCTCACCCCCGGGGATTCCCAGCCTTCTGGGGTCTGTGCACTGGAAGTGCAAGGGAGTTACAGTAGAAGTAAAAGGTTGGAAGGGTTGTTAGCTACTCACTATGCACCATAAGGGACAGATACCCTCTGGGGACTCCACTTTCCCTCATGCCTCTAGTCTGGCCCAGGAACTCAACTACAATCAGCAGGTCATGGATCTCCCCAGCAAGAGGCATGCAAATTGCTGTTTGTGGCCTGATGGTTGTTGGAGAACCCTGGGTCCTTTCTAATGCCTCCAGACTGTGAATGCCAGTTCTGGGGCATCACTGGGTTGGGAGTCTCCTCTGCCGTGGTCCACTCTGCCCTGGCTGGCAGGTGGACCCTCTGTCCAGCCCACCAGTTCAGGGGTTGGAGTTGGGCCTGGACCAGGTGGCCGCTGGTATTCTTATGCCTGCCTTGTTGAGTTTCCACTGAGGAGTGGGTTATTCTCAGGGGTTGTGGGACAGGATCTACCCGGCTATGGCCATTTCAGCCCAAGCTCTGTTCCCCTGTGCCTCAGAGCTCATCCAGCCCAGGGAACTTGCACTTAGCTCATCCATGGGCTTCTTGGCCCCAGCGAAGGCCTGCAGGTTTCTGCATTGTCAAGAGTGGGAAGCCAGAGGGGGTGGAAGGTGGTGGGTGGGTTCTTGTGCTATTCCCTCCTCTGTCAGGCGCAGACACAGGACCCTCCAAGGGCTTCAGCGCAGGAGCCCCGGACCCTCAGAGTTTGCTGGCGCCCCCCCAACCCCCACCCCATCCCTCCGTGGTTGTGTTGTGTGTGTTGCCGTCAACTGTTCTCATGATGCTCCATGGATGTGGGGAGGACATGTCCAGAAGAAAGGGGGCCATGGCCTGTGAGCAGGGTCTGGCTGTCCCAGCTCTACCTGGTGAACCACTAGAAAAATCAGTGGTGATTTTGGAAGACCACTCCTGCCCTTCCAACCCTGTATTTCTTCAGCAGTGTCACAGACCAGGAAGAACTTTGGGTGTGGAGAGTGAAGTGCTAGGTTCACCGATGGTCCTTGTGCAAATTCTTAGCCACGCTGGTCTATTTTCTTATCCAGGATCTGCAGTCAACACTCCCCATGGGGGAAATACTTAATAAATTATAAAACGTCATAAAATAGACACAAGTTGGCTCTCCCACCCTGTCCTCCTTTGGGCCTTAATTTTCCATTTTTTTTCTCACCTTCTGAGCCTAGTTGAACTTCCTTCCCATTTTCTGAATGAATGAAACTGCCTGGTGTGTGGATTAGGCAGTGGGAAAAGAGGAGGTGAGGATTACTGTCTAGGAAATGAGAAACAGGGAGTTAATGGTTCAAGGCACATATGCTGATCATTTCTTTTTCTGGGTTCTCTGAAGTAAAATTCTTGCAATTTTCAGTTATTTGGATCTCATGATTATGTTTTTGAATACCACTCCTTACTATTTTCATGATTTTAGGCATAGCTGCTTTCTATGTTATCATTTGCTGAATACTGTTGTTAAGTTGGCTCACTTTTGAGACTTATATTTGGCTTAAAATGAAATATCGTGCCATTATCAGAAATGAAGATCCAATATCACAGGCCCAGAAATAGACAGTAACTACAAAAATTAATACGCAGATATAAAATGTCACCAACGATTTCTAGCTGCACACTGTTGGCTTCAGAGGGCCTGAGGCTGAAGCCTGCCCATTCTTTGTTAAAGAGGCTTAGCTAGTGTCAGAGGTTAAAGACCTCGTTATCAAACTGAGACTTCATCTTTGCAAGATAAATGGAAAAGGACTTTCTCATTATTTAAAAAAATGTTATTTGATGCTATGTTGTTGTTGTTAGGTGCCATCGAGTCGGTATCCAACTCATAGTGACCCTCATAGGGTTTTCAATGGCAGACTGTTTCGGGATTGCCTTGGGAGTGGATTGCCAGGTCCTTTTCCCATTTTTGCGGTGCTGGGAATTGAACTCGGGACCTCAGAGACTGCAGTGCAGCGCTCTATCAGCTGAGCTAAATCCCAGCCCTATGTTGTACTTGTCCATAAACTGACGCCCTTTGTGTCATACCTGGGCAACATTCCCAAAACCCTTCATATATCCTCTGGAGCTATGCTTGTCTCTGGATAGAGTGGATACTTTGAGCACAGAGATGTTGTTGTATTCTCTTTTTTTGGAACAGTGTCTGACATATCACAGATCCTCAACTATGTTTGTTGATTGACCCCAGCAAAGACATTGCAGTATGGAGTCATTCATGGAGGCAGAGATCCCCAAAGTGGGGCTGGCAGGGAAGGCTTTCCAAGGTGAGGGACCCTCTCATCTTCTAGCCTGGCTCTCACTCGAGGTGGCCCAGAACCTGTTCAGGGGCTCCCCTCCCTTCAGTCCACGTGGGTCCTCCTCAGCAACTCCTTCAGCAGTGGCACTGACCTTGGTTCTCCAATTTCCTTTCCAAACAGGGACGGAGACACCATAACCACCTGTAGCTCCCCACACAGAACCTCCCTCCCTCAGTAGAGGGTCTGGGGGAGTAAAAGGCAGAGCAGAAATGAGAGGAAGGGTGGGGGAGAAAGGGAGAGAGGACATGGGGTCAGGAGACCTGGGGTACCCTGTCCCCCTGAGCAGGCTGCCTTCTGGTCCAGTGTGGCAGGGATTTGGTGGCCCGCTGGGGTCTGAGGTGGAACACTGGGAGTTCTTGGCAGCTTTTCCTTCTTCCCACCCACCTTCCACTCCAGTTCTCTCCCTTGTTTATAAATTTCAGCACCATCTAGCTCTGTACCATTGGACATGTTCCGTGGGCCTCAGGGACCCCTGCTCTGATGGCCTGGATGATGTCTGGGTTCGTGTCAGCCCCACCTCCATGACCTCATTATAAAGTCCTTTGGCAAGATGACACAGACTCTGCTTCCCATGGACCTAGGGCCAGAGTGGTCTCTATACCCGCTGTGTGTCCTCAAGGCCTCTCTGATGGTTCCGATGTTCACCCAGCTGCCAAGCATCTCCTTTTCCATACTGCAGGGACACCTGTTCTCCTTCCTGCCTTGGCCTCAGGAGCCTTGGCCCTTTCCCTCCCATCACCGCTCTGCTGCTTTAGAGGGTATGGCGATGCTAACTGCTCTAGGTGTGTAAAGTAGCCCATTCCATCCTCCTAACAACCCTATGCTCTATGTGCCACCACCGCGCCTGCTTTGCAGACAAGAACACTATGGGGACATTGTTGGTGCCACTGAGGCTGCAGACCTGAGGCTGATCTCTCAGTTGCTTCCCTTTCCAGGGGCTATCCTCCTGCCTCTGGGTGGAATGGGGAAAGGCAGTCCAAGGCTCCCAATGTTGCAATTGTCAGCTGCTCATGAAGCCTCAGGAGCAGAGAAAAAAAATCCTCTGGACTGGGAGTATTAGTTCCTTGCCCTTTGTTCCCTGCTCCCTGTCTGCTGATGCCCTCCTTCCCTCCTATGAGCCTGGATGGGAGGTTGCAGGCTGGAGAATAGCTGGGTCCCTGCAGATACCTTTAGTTACCCACGGGCTATGTGGATGGGCTCAGGACTACCTCTGAGACAATTGGGTGGACCTGGAGCCCTCAGGCAGGGGAAAGAGGCTGGAAGGGATCCTGCGGAGCGAAGCTGGGGCTGACTCTGCAAGAACTGGAGAGAGCACCAGGGGCAGAGGGGTGTCATGAGCCGGAGGTGCCTGGAGTCTCCCTGGGGGCTGCAAGGGAGGATGGAGGAACCAGTGTGGAATGGCCACATGCAGGGAGCAGGGATGGGAGGAGCCTTAAGTCCATGTCCTACTCATTCCTACCCCTGGGCATCAGGAGAGATGATGGTGGGGCCAGGAGGCATTTGTCCTGGCTTTGCTCTGCCTTCCCGTTCTGTGGCACCCCTCCTCCTTCAAATGCACTGTTGGGCTTTTATTCAGATCCTCCAGCAAAGCTGCATTTTTTAAAGGGGTCAATGCTTTAGGCTCAAGGTAGTGTGTTGAGCACCAGTGAGGAGAGCAGAGCCCCGGAAACCATGCCATATTGGCTCTTTCTTTTGCAGCCTTGGCCCCAGATGGAACCCCCCTTTCCTTTATCCTGGCTTTCTTAAGCTGCTTAGCTTGGAGCCTAATGCTGTATCAACCAGGCAGCATTTGAGATGGAGCACCCCTTAACTGCAGAGACCCACAACGGCCCAGGATGGAGAAAGATAATTGTGAGGTTGGCATATTTGGGGAGGTCAGCGTTTAATGAAGAAAACAAAATGCAGGGGATTGCCTAGGGTCATGTATAATGTCCTTGTAAACATGCAGATTTGCTCCACGTGGGGGCTAATTATGGAGGGTGAGCACTTAATCCGTTCTCTGTCTCTTGCATTCTAGGTCATTCACTCCTGCTGCTAGGCTGCTCAGGAAATGGAAGCTAATTCAGTCATTAATCCGAGACTAAGGCAAGCAGGATTACACAGTTATGCTAGGATCTCCCTCCCCCTAATGCAGGATACTGTTTATCTGTATGGCCATCTCTATCTGTTGGGGTAATTGCAAATTGTCTGCACAGACCTTGTCTTTGTGTGTGTGTATTTGTAAATAGATATAACACACATGTGTATATGTGTGTACACACACACACACACACACACACACACACACACGACTGCGTACATTCTGTGCCACTATAATGACGGGAACCAAGAGTGGTAGACTAGAGGAAGTTTCTGGTGGAAAGCTCAGTTTGAAAGCCAGATTGAATCTGAATTCCAGTTTAAGCACTAAGTGATGCATAGCGTTGGAGAGATTGCATGATACCTCGTACCACTTCATTTTTCTTACCCATAAAAATAATCTGGCTGAGCTGTTTTGAAGAAGGCTGGCACATCAGACAGTGGGGACTTAAACTTTGCCACAGAAACAAATAGTGACATGAGATAATGTTTGTCCAGGTGCCTACTGTAGTGACTGGCATGCAACAGAAGCTCAGTGTTAGTTGCTCTTCTGGTTTCTCAACCTCAGATGTAAAGATCCTTTAAACACTGTTGTCTTTGCCTGGTTTCTGGGATGACCTATCTATAAGTTAGATGTGATCTCCATCCTACCTGTTACTCTCTAGTCTGGCTTTTTGGAGTAGGACGAGGCTTCAACACCTGCCTGGTTGTTCAGATGCTGTGGAGAGCCTCCCTTCAGCAAAACAACTACTTTTCCCCCTTCTCCTTTCTTGAGTCTCTGGAAAGCTCCCCCAAGAGTAGGACCCCACGTCAAACACCTCCCCAGGAGGCCATATGGTCCCCAGGGAGACTCACTTGGAGTCATAGAGACCTTTGCATTCTTGTGCCCATGAATAATAAGTCCTTCATCTTTGTGCCCTGGTTGGAGCTAGAAGTCTGTCTTGCGACACTGAACACCTGTTTTAAAGTTTAAATGTGTTAATATAGCTTGTTACAGTGTCTTTTTAAGGGTATAATCAACTTAATTTATCTGCTTTTAAAAAGTATACTTGTAAATTTCTCACTGTGCTTTAGTTGAAGAGGATAATGCTTCTTTATACAACTCTAAGCACAATCTAGCTCATAAACCTACTTTAGGAAAAGAGACTATGAAGTGCCTTTTTTGCTTACTCATGCAGTACCTCAAAACTCAGGAGGGAAGTTCTTCTTAATGTCTAACCTAAATCCCTCCAGACCAACTATATGGTGGTGAAGAAGAGGGTCAGATGGCATGCATTTGATTGGCCCCCTGGGTCTAATGTACGTGAAGAATCATCTCGGGAGCCTCATTTTGAGGCGCCCATGTCAGAGGCATTGGAGCAATGGGAGGATTGGAAAATATCTTCATTATGGGTCTGGGGAGGAGGGAGTCTGGCTGTCTGCAGATCGAGCTCTTTTCCCAGCTCTGTCTCTGACTCAGGACAGGTCATGTGACTTTCCCTTGCTCTTCAATTTCAGTGTTTTGGGCTGGTTTGGGTTGCTCCATCTCTGGTCTGCAGCAACATCTAGGAGCAGGTCAGTTGCTCATGCCCTTCACCATCACATACTGTTGAGCTTGAGATGGCTCATGGTCATCACGGCCATGCTTCGCCTCTGGGACCAGGCTGTGCTTTTGCCAGGCCTCCAGACGGCTCCTTCATCCCTCAGTATCTCTTCTGCTCTCTGGAATATAACTGAACCTCTCTTCTGCCATCTCAGCCCTTCGGTCCACTTCACCCTGGCCGCCTGAGAGACCAGGAGCAGCTGCTTGGCCCCGCCCCTGTTCCTTCTGTGTTCTCCTTGGGGTGTTACCTCCAGCCATCCAGCTCATCAGTCCCTCGGCAGTTTCTTTGTCACTAGATCACATTGCAAGCTCCTGTCCAAATGCTGTCTGGCTGCTGCCTGTTCCAGGCATCTCCCTCCCACCTGAGTATTTGTGTTTCTGATTATTCATCCCCAGATGCAACAGCCACATTTTTCCAGGTTGAATCTGCTCATTGCTGCTTCCTGCCTGGGTTTTCTAACATCGCCAGGTCCCTTTTGCAGCCACCGATGCGGCCTTGCATAGTGTGGAAATGTGGATTCCCATTCTTGGGAAAGCAAAGCATGTGGGGATGGGATGGGGAGAGCTAGTTCCCTTGCTGAGTGGCCCCACCCCAGCTGGAAGCAAGGCCCTTCCCAAGAGCATGTCTGAAGTGAACACGAAAACCCATCAGAGTGCTTGCAGTAGGGGAATGACCTAGATGGAGACCTGTCCCAGCTGTTCAGCATTCTCTGGCTTTCCTGAGGGAGGACAAGGAGACGCCTTCCTGCCCCCTTGGCCTTGACTCCTTCCAAGACACCATCATGAGTTCTAATTAAATGCTCAGCCGATGAGGTGACCCAGTGCGGGATGGGAGGGGCCCTGCTGTGTGCTCAGCCACTTCCTGTCCGAGGCCACTGGGAAGGGTCATGTGAGGCTGAGCCAGGATGTACAGGGACATAAGTCGAATATAGGGGTAGAGTGAATGTCTCCCCAATTTTCTTTAAAAGGGAGAGTTTATTTAATTTTTTTCCACTTAATTTTACTTTAAGTCCTCGATGACTCAGAAAGTCAGAGTCAGAAGGGAACTCAGAGAGTCTTTAATCCACATCTCATTTTACAGAGGGAGGCCTGTGGAAGTTCAGGGGTGTACTCAGGTTCATGAAAGCATTTTACATCATTGTCCTCCGATCTCTAGATGGGGGCTAAGTATTAGGCTTGTAAAGTCAAGTTTCTTGTGTCCAGTGAGATAGGAGCTCAGAAACAGATGCCCAATTCAGATAACCTGGTGTCCAGGGTATAAGTCTTAGCTTATCTGTGCTTTTCCTCCCTTTTTACCCTGAGCCAGAGATAGGAAGTGAAGTTGAGTGCACAACCCTTTCCAGCCACACCCCCCATCCCACCAACGAGCACTCTTGGTTGTCTGTGGTTAAATTGAGAGCAGGGCCATGATGTGGGGAGGGTTGATGCGGCTCCTGAGAGACCGTCAGAACTCAGGTGGCAAGGAGAACCTGCTTAGAAACTAAATTCACGCATCCCATTCTCTTCCCCAATTCTCTTCCTTCCTACCTCCACGGCTTCTCAGCATCAGACATGTTGCTAGTCAGGAGGGTCCTTCAGAAGATTCTGATGCATTTGGAGTGATTTTAAAATTCACCTGGGGGAATGAACAGCTGCAGCCTGAAACACAGACACACACACTTGTATTGCTCTGTCCACCCCCCACCAAGTCCCTGATCTGGGAAAAGTACATACACCCCACTTGTGGAGCAACACAGAGACCCATGTGAATGATCTGAACAACCACCCTGCAAAGGAAGAGGGATTAGCTGTCCTGTAGACTGGCAAATTCCGCTCCAAGAGACTGCATGGTTTTGAGAATGTTTGTCTGGAATCCGAGGGACCTTTGCATCCCTGGTTTGCAGAGCTCTTTGCAAAAACAGAGCTCCTTCTCTCTTCTAAGAACCTTCTACTTCCCCAGGGAAGGGGAGGAGAAAGGGAGCAAACATTTGTTGGTCACCCTAGCACATGCCAGACTTACGTTTTCTGAACAAAATTGTTGTGAAGTAGCAGCTATTGTTTCCTTGTGATTCCCATTTTATAGAAACTGAGGCTCCTGGAGAGCAAGCTGGGTTTCTGCTTCAGAACTCTGCATTTTCTATAACCCTCTGCTGCTTGTTTTTCCTCTGGTAGTATGGATTTACTGGCTAAGGGCCTTAGCAACACAGTTTCTAAGGGGCCGTATGATTTTGGGCAGTGGGGGAGGTAGCTTCAAATCCACACAGTGTTTCTGTTTCCTTTCTGAAGGTGAAAAAATGTAATTTTGTTATTCAGCTTTGACAAAGTTATTAGAATATTTTTTCCAAATTTTTATTTATTTATTATTTTTAGCACTAGGGTGTTGAACCCAGGGCCTTCCTCATGCTAGCAAGTGTGCTACACTGAGACATGGTCTTGCTGAGTTGCATAGGCCACCTCTGGCCTCAAACTCACAATCCTCCTGCCTCAACCTCCCAGTTTGCTTGGGTTACATGCATGTGCCACAGTGCTCAGCCTGAATTGTTAGAATTCATAATGAGACAAAGTTTTTAGTTATTCAAGGTGTGATTAGCAGTGACAATTAAAAAGAGTTTCACAACCCATGGAGCTGGCAGCATTATCTAGATGTGATCATGTCGCTCAAAGGTTGCGGAGCACTCAGTATACATGGCCACCATGTTGGGCAGAACTGTGGGGTCCCAGCCCAGGGAGACAGCAGGGCTTTCTTGGGCTGCAACTTGGTTTGACATGTTCAACCTGTCTTGAGAAACTCTGCTTCTAGCCTTGCTATCTCCTCCAGCTATGGTCTGCTCACTCTTTTCTGCCTCATAGCCAGGCTTTGCAGAAAATGAATTTTTAAAGTACAATTAATATCAGAAAAGTATACAACTTACAGGTGTATAACTTGGTGAATTATCATTAAATTTCCACACTTGTGTAATCACCACCCAGGTGAAGACATGGAACATTCCAGAACCCCCCTTGGCCTCCTCTGAGTCATAGCCCCCAACTCAATGATCATGACTGCGTTGAGCTCCAGCATCACAAATGAGCTTTTCCTGGGTTTGAACTTTGCATGAATGAAATATATACTATGTATTTTGTGTCTGGATTTTTATGCTCTGCACTGTGTGAGATCTATCTATATTGTTTGTGCTGTTCTTGTTATTAGGTGCTGCCAAGTCAGATCCAACGCATGTACAACCCTATGTACAACAGCTGGAATTACCCAGCACTGTGTCCTGCCCAGCATTGTTGCTAGTGCTTCTCTGATATTCATAGAGTTTTCAGTGGCTGGTTGTTTTGGGAGGGGGATGCCAGGTCCTTCTCCCAAGCCTACAGCACCTGGTGTTCCCAGGCGGTCTCCCATCCAAGTACTAACCAGGCCTGACTCTGCTTAGCGTCTGAGATCAGATGGGATTGGACACCAGGGTGGTATGGCTATAGACATATTGTTTGTGCAGTAGTGGTTTATTTATTACTATCTATTGTGTCATTCAAATGCACCAGATTTTGTTATCCAGTCTACTATTAATGGGCAGTGGGATTGTTCACTGATTTTGGATATTATGAATAATGTAGTTACAGCAGTTCTTTTACATGTCTTTGAGTGAATGTATTTCTAAAGGGCATATATATGAGTGGAATTACTGGGTTGCATGGAAAGCATATGTTCAGCTTTAGTAGACACTGCTGAACAGTCTCCAATGTTTGTACCAATTTATGTTCCCCATTAGGAAGTATGAGAGTTCCAGTTTCCCCACTTCCTATGGATACTTAGTACTGTCAGTTATTTTAATTTCAGCCATTCTGATACATTGTAGTAGTATCTCTGATAACTAAGGAGATGAAAACTTATACCTTTTCATGTTTACTTCAGCCATTTGGATTCCTTTTTTGTGAAGTGACTATTTGAGTCTTTTGGGTTGTCCGCCTTTTCCTTATTGATTTGAAGGAGTTCTTATAGTCTTGGTTGAAGTCTTTCATTGACTATTGAATAAAGTCTTTCTACTTTGTGGGTTTCCCTTTTACTTGTAGTGTCTTGTGGCCAAAAGGGGTTCTTAATTTTATTTTACTTCAGTTTATTTATTTTTTCCTTGACGATTAGGGCTCTGTATGTTCTGTTTAAGAAGCCATTACCTATCAGAGCCATGAGTATATACCTTAATGTTATGTTCTAGAAACTTTCAGGGTCAGCCTTTCACACTTAGATCTACAATCCACAGAGAATTGAGGGATTGATTTTTGTGTGTGTGCCATGAGGTGTGAGTCATGGTAATCCCTCACCGTTTGTATATTTAGTTGATCTAATATCACTTGGGGCTGGGATTTAGCTCAGTTGGTAGAGCACCACTCTGCAGTCTCTGAGGTCCCAGGTTCAATTCCCAGTACTGCAAAAATGGGAGAAGGATGTGGCAATCCACTCCCATGGCAATCCTGGAACAATCAGCCATTGAAAACCCTATAAGGGTTGCGATGAGTCAGGTATGACTCCACGGCACCTAGCAACAACAACCACCATATCACTTGTTGAAAAGACCATTCTTCTTCATTGCTTTGCAGTATCACCTATTCACAAATCAATTTTTCTTATTTGTGTGGGTCGGCTGCTGGAATCTGGGTATATTTGACTACTTATGTGTCAATACCTCAATATCTTAATTTTTGCATTTTATAATGTTGTTGTCATTGTTGTTAGGTGCCATCGAGTAGGATCCAACTCATAGTGACCCTGTGTACAACAGAACAAAATGCTCCTCAGCACTGTGCCGTGCCCGGCACTATTGTTTGTGCTTCTCTGCTATTCATAGGGTTTTTCAGTGGCGGATTGTTTCAGGAATGGATTGCCAGGTCCTTCTCCCTAGCCTGCAGTACCTGGTATTCCCAGGCAGTGTCCCATCCAAGGGCTACAAGGCTGACCCTGCTTAGCTTCTGAGGTCATACGGGATTGGATGTTAGGGTGCTATGGCTGCAGACACATTTTATAATAGGCATTTATAGCTTACAGACTTTTCCAAAAGTTATTTCTATTAGCTATTCCCATTTCTTTACATCTCATGCAGCGTATTCCAATCTGCCCTCTATTCCCACCACTCTTCCATGGATGCTCTTGATGATCAGGGTCCTCTAGCAGGTGCTAAACCACAGAGAAACTTTTAGTTATCAGCTTCCCCAAGCTTTTAGCATCATTCAGCATGTTGCCAATTCCTTCCTGTTTGAAGCCTCAACTTTTCTCCTGCTTCTCTGGCTGAGTGCTCCATTATTTATCTTATGTCTAAATATTGGGCTTCTTCAAAGCGCTGTCTTCTTTTCTCACTTTTTAGTCACACTCAAAGAGATTTTTATTTTCAACATTTCTATTGACTCTTTATGGCCAGAGAACTCCCAGGTTTATTTTTCCAGTTCAAATTTAATTCAGGTCTCTAAGCCATGGATGATCTTAATCAGAAATTTTTCTTCAGTGGTTTCTTCCTGACTTGTTGTTTAACCCATAAATTAAAAAAATCTCTTCTGTATGTGTCTAGATCCCAGCCAGTTGGGGCTTCACACAAGGAATTTTATTTCTTTGATATTCAGTTGCCAAAAATTATTAATAGGGAGAATTATTTCTCTCCTTCATAAGAAAATTGAAGGAATTACCTGAGTTATCCTGTAAATTTCTTTACTCTCTTTAGTGACTGGAACTATTCCTGCAAAATGCTAGTTCTCATCTCATGTGAATTCCTATTAAGCATCTATCATCTCTAATCATATTGTTTTTGTCTCCATTCTGACCATCTAGAATGGGTGAGGCTTAGGAGAGGAAAATGAGGGCACAGAAATACCAACTGAATTTGTCCCACAACAACTGGTGCTCATAGACAATAAAGCTTTAGTTTTTTTTTTCCACTAATCAAAACTAATTAGTGGTCCTCCAAAATTCAGAGGTGCAAATGTCCAGTCTCCACCTTTGATTACTAATCCAGAGGAGGAAAGAGGGATATGAGAAGTTGCCCTCCACTCTACTGTGAAAATGAGGAAGAGTTGTGTTTATTTGCTTAATTTGTAAGCCCTATACTTTTCCCTGATGCATATCATAATCACTTTCAACCCTTTTTAGGCCCAAATTATCCACTTATCCTTAAACACAGGAGTTTCAGTACCACAAGCTAATGCAAATCAGCATTTCAATTAGATTTAAGGTTCTGCTTTCCTGTAGTCCACTGGTTCTCAAATTTGAGCATTATGAGAATCTCATGGGGAACTTGTTTATGAATATATCTCTGTGTATGGTTTTATTAGTGTTTGTGCTGGGATTAGAAAAGATATACTTATTTTCCACAGTCTACTTAGAATAAATACGTAACCATGTATGTATGTACAGAAACCATATCATCTTAGAACCCTCCCACTTTGTGTTAAAGCTGTCTCATATGTTATAACTACCTAAATAGAAAATGCTAACAAAAACATTATGTTATAATAATTTCTGCTTTCAATGATCACATATATTATAAGGAAATCAAGAAGAGGGGAATAGTATATTTTATTTG
>VMDO01000678.1:100683-268175 GCA_007922755.1 Pedetes capensis | reverse complement strand
TAGATGACCAACCATTCCAAGAGGTTGCATATGAAGAGGAACCAATGGTGTTGAAGGACGAAGTGGAAGCTGCCTTGAAAGAACTGGTGAAACACAAGGCTCCAGGAATTGATGGGATACCAATAGAGATGTTTCAACAAACAGATGCAGCACTGGAGGTGTTAACATGTTTATGCCAACAGATTTGGAAAACAGCTACCTGGCCAACTGACTGGAAGAGATCCATATTTGTGCCTATTCCCAAAACAGGGGATCCAACTGAATGTGCAAACTATTGGACAATATCATTAATATCACACACCAGCAAAATTCTACTAAAGATCATTCAGAAGTGACTGCAACAGTATATAGACAGGGAACTACCGGAAAATCAAGCGGGATTCAGAAGAGGGCAGGGAACCAGGGACATCATTGCTGATGTCAGGTGGATATTAGCTGAAAGCAGAGAATATCAGAAAGATGTCTATCTATGTTTTATTGACTATGCAAAAGTATTTGATTGTGTGGATCATAACAAATTATGGATAACACTTCAGAAAATGGGAATACCAGAACACCTAATTGTGCTCATGAGAAATTTGTACATGAACCAGGAGGCAATTGTTCGAATAGAACAAGGAAACACTGAGTGGTTTAAAGTTGAGAAAGGTGTGCATCAGGGCTGTATACTTTCTCCCTATCTCTTCAATTTATATGCTGAGCAAATAATCTGAGAAGCTGGACTTTATGAGGAAGAACGTGGCATCAAGATTGGAGGAAGACTCATTAACAACCTGCATTATGCAGATGACACAACTCTGCTTGCTGTAAGTGAAGAGGATTTAAAACATTTACTGATGAAGATCAAAGATCACAGCCTTCAATATGGGTTACGGCTAAACATCAACAAAACAAAAATCCTTACAACTGGGTCAGCACGCAACTTCACAATAAATGGAGAAAAGATTGAGGTTGTCCACGATTTTGCTTTGCTTGGCTCTATAATCAACACCCATGGAAGCAGCAGTCAAGAAATCCAAAGACGCATTGCTCTAGGAAAAGCTGTGGCAAAAGATCTCTTTAGAGTATTGAAAAGCAAAGATGTCACATTGAAGACAAAGGGGCATCTGACTCATGCCATGGTATTTTCAGTGGCATCATATGGTTGTGAAAGCTGGACATTGAACAAGAGGGACAGAAAAAGAATTGATGCTTTTGAATTGTGGTGCTGGAGACATCTATTGAATATACCATGGACTGCCAAAAGAACCAACAAATCTATCCTAGAAGAAGTGCAACCAGAGTGCTCCTTGGAAGCAAAAATGGCCAAACTGCGTCTTACATATTTCGGACATGTAGTCAGGAGAGATCAATCCCTGGAGAAGGACATCATGTTTGCAAGAGTGGCAGGTCCAGGCAAAAGAGGAAAACCCTCCACCAGATGGATTGACACAGTGTTTGTAACAATGGGCTTAAACATAAATAAGATGGTTTAGCCTGGCACAGAATCAGCAAGTGTTTCGATCTGCTGTACATAGGGTCACAATGAGTCAGACTCGACGGCACCCAACAACAACAACAACAACATAAATTGAACTTCTATCAAATTCTCCACTCTTAAAATTTAGGAATCTAGGGCAAAGTTCATGTTAAACTTCATTCTGAAGGGCAGAGGTCATGTGCCTATTTGTAAATGTGTCATGTAATTAAGTGACTTTCTGCAGATGTTTTCTTTTTAAAAAGAAAAACTTTTTCTAACACTTTTTAGAACCAACAAAAAAAATTAAGAAGTACAGGAAGAAAGTAAAAGATTTCCGTACCCAGAATTAGTTAACATTTTAACAGATTAACTTGTATTTTCCTTTAGTTTAAATAATAACCACTCTATTATTCTTTTTGTAAAGATGATACTGTACGCGCTAATTATAAAGGACAAGCAATTCAGAAAACAGTTTTTAAATCACTTCAAACCCTATCATGGAGGAATTACTAGTATCAGAGAAAGATAACTCCAGATATTATCTATACAACTACAGATAGATGGATGAGTACACATATGTTTTTATAGATCGATAGAAGAATGAAGAACTTTTAAAATTTAATTTAATTTCTTTGAATTTTAGAAAGCAAATAAATTGGAAGAATTGATGTATTCAAATAAAATATTTCCCCACACAAGGTATTATTTCCTAAAAGAGCCCTTAAAGGTTTTATGTGGAGGGTGAGGGAGACAAAGAGAGACTGTAAAATATTAACAAAATCTGTCATATCAAAAAACCCTGCAATTATCTATTTTAGTCACTATTGATGCTATGCTTTAAAGAAGACATTAACAATATTCTCTCTCTCTAGTCCCTTAAGGGGCTGGGATTTAGCTCAGTGGGTAGAGCGCTGCACTGCAGTCTCTGAGGACCCGAGTTCAATTCCCAGCACTGCAAAAATGGGAGAAGGGCCTCCAATCCACTCCCAAGGCAATCCCGAAGCACTCAGCCATTGAAAACCCTATGAGGGTCACTATGAGTCGGATACCGACTTGACGGCACCTAACAACAACAACAACTACTCCCTTAATCTCTCAAAAAATTTTAGTCCTTTTTAAAATCTACACATTGCTAAGATTTAAGCACATTTGCATGTTGTCCTGGTCCTTGTTGTTTTTGTTAGGTGCTGTCAAGTTGGTATCCAACTTACAGCAACCCTACGTACGTCCAACAGGCGAAACACTATTGTCAGTGCTTCTCTGCTGTTCATAGGGTTTTCAGTGGCTGTCCTGTTGCTATAATACCTTAATTATTTTATATTGATTTTATACTTAAGTTGATTCAATGTTTACCTACGAATCTTTTTTTTTTTTCAGTTCTGGAAATTGAACCCGGGATCTCACATATCCTAAGCAAGTACTCTACCACAGAGCTGCACCCTCAGCACCCCACTTACGAAATTCTTTCTTTGAGACAGTATCTCACTAAGTTGTTCAGGCTGCCTCTGGCCTCAAACTCTTGATCCTCCTGCCTCTGCCTCATGAGTCTCTACGATTACGGGTGTGCACCACCACATCTGTGACCCACTAGTCTTTTTACCATGGTTCTGCAGTCTTGAATTCTTTATTTTGATTCCTCTCTTAACTGGATAAATTAATTTGTCGAAATATTCTTTCAACAATGCTGTATTCCCCAAATTATATTATGATTGAGAATGTCGTCTTGCTGTTTTAATACCAAATGCCATTTTGGCTCAGTATAATTGTGGAGTACTTTTATCTTCAAAACTTTGTATATATTCATGTGTTTTCTCTGTGAAGAAGTTTGAAGTCAGTCTCAACTTCTTTCCCCTCAGAGATAAGTTGCTTTTTATGTTTGAATAAGTGAAGACACATTTCTTCATCTTCTTATTCCACTCAGCAAATATCCACAGGCACCTATAACTTGCCAGATACCGTTCTAGGCATTTGCAATATAGCAGCAAAAATCAAACTCCCTGCTTTAATGGAACTTGCATTATAAAGGAAACGTGAAATGCATTAGTTTAATAAAAATTGTCTTAATGTTAAGTATTAAATTTATAAAGAACACAAGATGTTCTTTTTATCTTCAGATTATTTTTTGTGCCTACTTTATTTATTTGTTCTGCAATGACATTGGTTTGAGTCATTTTATTTTCTTGGGGATGAAATTTCTCCTTTCATCTCTGTCATCTTTAAGTGCTCGTTTCATTAAATTCTGGTTCTCATTAAGTTGTTCTATAGCACGCAGCACTGATGAAGAATTACTTCCTGTACCATTAGTTATATTTTCGTGTAGGTTGAGCTACGTCTTTTACATGCAATGTATGATTTTATGTTGTTCCACAGTATTTTTTCATAGTTCCCAGACATTTTCCTCTTGCCCATTCTTTGCTACCTTTTCTGAGATTAGTGTTACGTATTCAGTATTAGGATTTCCTGATTCTATTGGGGTGGGTATATTACAGAAAAGAATACTTTCAAACTTTGGATAATTTCTTGAATTAATGAGTAGCTTGAGTCCTCCTTTCTATATGAGAGACAGCTTCATTGTGAATTTTTCATTATTATCTGTTTCTCTCCAGTGACCATTCCTGCTAACCAATGATCAGAAAGAAGGAAAAAGTAAGGATACTCATTTTCTTTCTTTCTAGATTTAGTGGTATGGGGAAATTTTTCATTTGGTAGAAGTTCACCCTCTAGGATTTGGAGTAAGGTAAAGAAGGACCTGGCAATCCACTCCCAAGGCAATCCCGAAACAATCAGCCATTGGAAAACCAATGAGAGTCTCTATGAGTCAGATACCGACTCCATGGCACCTAACAACAACAACCTAACAAAGAATACAACCCCATGATGGGTCTTTTCTACTCTCCAGAATCTCTCCCTTCTCAACTGTCCACAACTCCCTGTAGCTGGTTTTGAAATGTTCTGTGTAGGCCAGGGCAGTCTACTCTCAAAACAATCCTGAAACAATGAGCCATGGAAAACGCTATGAATAACAGACAAGCACTGACATGGTACTGTGCATAACACAGTGTTGGGGAGTGCTTCCTTCTGTTGTACATAGGGTCGCTACTAGATGGCACCCAACAACATCAGTGTATATCCATGTATATATCTTTTTGAAGTGAATGGAAGAATGACTAAAGAAGAGCTATCAAGAGTGGCAGGTCATATACTACAGAGTCATCCTTGAATTTATTGTAGAAGCTATTGCGTTTAATCATTGGGAATCGCAGAAGAGACCTCAGGTTAGCAAGAAAGAACAATGAAAAAAGTAGAGGCAGTAAATATTGATTCTTTTCCCTAAAACCTGGCAAATAATAGAAAAAGAATGTGTGGAGAGGATAGGTAATAGCCCAAGAAGGAAGCATAATGGAAGACAGTTTTATTCTAAAATTGTAAAGACTTAGATTTCTGGTTTCTGGTTCTGCATGCAATATGGTAAGAGATCAGTACTCCATCCTTATCCTAACAATAAGTAAAAAGCTGAATAGACTGAAAAATCAAGCAGTGCTTTTGGATCCATAAGAGAGGTGAGGATGCAGGGCAAACCACTGCCCTTAAGATCAGAGAAACAGACAGGTGAATACAGGGAGTCACCAGTAAGTACAGTAGAGACTCATAAGCAGAAACGGCTATGGGTACCTCTATGCAATAGGGAAACTCGAACTGTATTTACTGGATTGCTGGAGGTCAGTGCAAATAAATCTGAGAGTTCAAAACTCCAGGAGGGCCAGTAGTAGACCCTCCGTAATTTTATGAATTTTACCTCCAGATTCCAGGTATTTGCAGGAAACATCAGAGAAAAATCTCATGCTTCTAGTGGGGGGTGGGGAAAAGGAGGCATTTTGAAACATGTCAGTTCATTCTGTTCTTAAAAATACCAAGAGCCAGGCCTGGTGGTGCACACCTGTAATCCCAGCAGCTCGGGATGTGGAGGCAGGAGGATTGCAAGTTCAAGACCAGAGGCAGTCTGTATAATTTAGCGAGACCCTGTCTCAAAAAGTAAAAAAAAACGGGCTGGAAGTGGCAGCTCAGTAGTCTAGCACTTGCAAATCATGCAAGCTTGAGACCTTGGGTTCAACCCCCAATACCACAAAAAAAAAAAAAAAAAAAAAAAGTGCTTACCAAGGAAACTACTTAACCAGAGCCTAACTTGCTGGGGTGTTGTTGTTGTTAGGTGTCATCAAGCTGGGTCTGATTCATAGTGACCCTACATACAACAGAACAAAATCCTCCCTGACACTGTGCCAGGCACATGATCTTTTTATGTTTAAGCCCATTGTTGCTGCCACTGTGTCAATCCATCTAGTTGAGGATCTTCTTATTTTTCATTGACTCGACACTCTTCCAAACATGATGTCCTTCTCCAGGGATTGTACCCTCTTGACAACATATCCAAAATACATAAGATGCAGTCTAGCCATCCTTGCTTCCAAGGAGCACTCTGGAGTATTAACAGTGACTAAATGACCCACAATAAAGAAAATACTCCACCATGGTGGGCTTTAGCTTTCTACCTGGAAGAAAGAAGAAAGATACCCAGTCCAGCCCACTGTAGTCAACCTGTGCCACCTAAGGGAAGGTGAATTGAGAAAGACCTGTGAAGTCATAGTTCAGGAGCATAAGCAAGCTAAAGGCATGAAATTTATTCATAGAACTGTAAAATACTTCCTCTCGTTACTAACAACATACTTATAGCTATTCTTTTTATCCAGTGCATCATGTCTGCTGTCAAGAAAAAAAAATTACAAGGTATACTAAAAGGCAAAGAACATAGTTCTATTGTTATTGTTTTGAGATGGGGTCTTGCTATGTTGCCCAGGCTGACCATGAACCTCTAAGCTCAAAGGATTCTCCCACTATAGCCTCCTGAGTAGCTGGGACTACATGCACATGGCACCACACCTGGCTCAAAGAACATAATTTCAAAAGACAGAGGAAGCCTCAGAATCAGACATCAGGAATGTTGGAATTATCAGACCAGGAATTTAAATCAACTATGATGAGAAGAAACATAGTGGCTACATCATTGGCCTCAAACATAAAAAGATCATGTGCATGATCTTTTGGGTGTTGGGTAGTGTTGGGTAGTGTTTAGTTCTGTTGTACACAGGGTCACTATGCACCAGATCAGACTTGATAGCACCAAACAACAATGATGAATATGCTAAAGGCTCTAATGTATAAAGAAGATCATATGCAAGAACAGTTGGGCAATGTAAGCTCAGAGGGGGAAATCCTATGAAAGAACCAAAAGGAAATGCCAGATATCAAAACCACCAGAGCATAAATGAAGAAGGCCTTTGATGGGCTTCTCAGTTGACTGGACATAGTAAAGGAAACAATCTCTGAGCTGGAGGATACATCAATGGGAACTTCCATAAGTGAGAAATAAATACAACAAAGACTATAAAAAAAAGAAAAAAAAAAGATCAGAATGTCTGACAACTATATGTGGGAATACTAAAAGGAGAAGAAACAGAGAAAGGAACAGGATAAATATTACAAATAATAATAACTGAGAATTTCCCCCAAATTAATGCCAGATACAAAATCACAGATCCAAGAATCTCAGAGAACACCCTGCTGGATAAATGCCAAAAAAAAATCCTACACCTGGATATATTATTCTCAAACTATACAAAATCAAGGAAAAAGACAGTAAAAACAACTTATCTACAGAGGGACAAAGATAATAATCATATCAAACTTCTCCTCAGAAATGGTCCAGGCAGAGAGAGAGTGGTATAAAATATTTAAAGTTTTGAGAGAGAAAAAGAATAATGCCAACCTAGATTTCTTTACCTCATGAAATCATCTTTTATAAATGAAGGAGAAATAAAGACTTTCTTAAAAATGGAAGGAATACTGCCAGTAGAACTTGCCTTGCAGGCAATGTTAAAAGGAGTTCTTTAAAGTGAAGGAAAATAATATAGATCAGAAATTTTGATTTACATAAAGAAAGGAGGAGAATCGAAGAAATAAATGAAAGTAAAGCAAAAACTGTTTAATGCTCAATTGATCTAATAACAGCTTATTCACAATAATAATATGTATGCTTATCCCAGAAGATTAAACAATCCTTAGCCTGTATGCACCTCAAAACAGAACATCAAACAATGTCAGGCAAAAAAATAACAGAACTGCAAGAGAAATAGATGAGTCTACTACCATAGTTGGAGACTTCAACACTTTTTATCTGAAACGGACAGACCCAGAAGGCAGAAAATTAGTAAGAGCATAGTTGAACCCAACACCACCATCAGTCACTGGAAATAATGAACATCTGTAGACTACATCATCCAGAAGGAGAGCACATGTTCTTCTCAAGTTCATGTGTATAGTGTGACAGACTCCTCTGGGTTGGATGTGACCATTAGCATTTTTTTTCCAGGTACTGGGGGTTGAACCCAGGGCCTCCCACTTGCATGCTTTGTAAGTGCTGTACCACTGAGCTGCACCCCCAGCCCATTTTTCTAGTTTTTGAGACAGGGTCTCACTAAATTACACAGACTGCCTCTGGTCTCGAACTTACCATCCTCATGCCTCCACCTCCCAAGTCGCTGGGATTACAGGCATGCGCCACTGTGCCTGGAACCATTAGCATCTTGAAGTAGGGCAAGAGTATGATGACCTGGGAGACCTTGGCCTGTAGTCATGGCAACAAAATAGGCTTAACCACCCCACTGTAGTTGGGCCTATATGTAGTAAGGGACCAACTGACATTCACTGCTATGTAGGCAGCAACCAATTAATGGCATTGGGGTGGGGAGAGGCGTGCTGTCCTTGGGTCCCCCATGCTGCTGTAAGCAACCCCAATAAACTCATGGTTCACTTGATGTGATCCTTTCTCTGGTCTGTCTGTGCTCCCACCAACCAGGGTAAATAGACATTCTTTTTGCATTCCCCCAGGGAGAGCAGTTAACTCAACAATGTGGAACATAAACCAAGACAGACCACATTCTGGGCCATAAAACACACTTTAGCAAACTTACAAGAATAGAAATCAGACCGTGTTTTTTTCTCAGAGCAACATGGAATTAAAGTAGAAGTAAATAACAGAAAGATAAGCAGAAAAATCCCAAAATATGATTAAACAACACATTTCTAAATAACAAAGGTCAAAAAAAAAAAGAAATCTCAAGAGAAATTTTAAACTATTTTGAACCTAAGTAAAAACAAAAGAGCAACTTACCAAAATTTGTAGGAAGCAGAAAAAACAGTGTTTTTGGAGGGTAATTTATAACACTGAATGCAGATATTAGGAAAGGAGAAAAACCTAAAATCAATTACATAAGCTTCTGTCTTGTTGTTGTTAGGTGCCGTAGAGTCGGTATCCAACTCATAGTGACCCTCTATACAACAGGGGAAACACTATTGTTAGTGCTTCTCTGCTGTTCATAGGATTTTCAATGGCAGATTGATTTTTGGGAGGGTGTTGCCAGGTCCTTCTCCCAAGCCTACAGCTTCTGGTGTTCCTAGGTGGTCTCCCATTCAGGTACTAACCAGGCCTGACCCTGCTTAGCTTCCGAGATCTGACAGGGTTGGATGCCACAGGGCTACCACTGCAGGCAAGCTTCTGTCTTAGGAAACTGTAAATAGCAGAACAAACTAAATCCAAATTCAGCAGAGGAAAATAGTATGACATGATTTGTAAAATATGGTTTAGAGTAAAAATTCTTTCAGGATACCTGCATCTAACTGCTCATCTTCCTTTTATTTGAGGTAAGCACTATTTTTCTTTTTTAAAAAGCCCTTTAAAAATTACCAGTATCATTTTCTATTATCTTCTATAGTGAATATGAAATAGCTTATTTTCATTTTATAATTTAAATAAGCCTTCAGGGATAGAAGTGAAGTCTTGTCCTTTTGAGGGGCAGAGCTGGGCTGGAATGCTGTTCTACCACTTGCCCAACCTACTGAAGGGACCGAGCTTCCGCAGAGACAGCCCTGAATTAGGAGGACAGTTAAAAGGGCTTATTTCCACAAATCTCTAAAGAGGATTATAACAAAAACATGAAGACTGAACTAACAAACATAGTCAATTGAAATGCCTAGGAAGAACCAAAGGAAAAAGAAAAGAAGCCCAGAGTGATTTGTGGGAGACAGATGTGTCACAGAGTGTACTTACTCCTGAAGAATGGGCAGGAGAATGAGTCATGCAGTGGACAATAAATGATGATTAGTTAATTAATTTGGTCTGGTTCACAGAGTAACCTACACTTTCATGGAAAAACATATTTATCCTCCTTTTTGCTGTTTCTTGTTAAATATCAAGTTGCTTTTATAAAAACTTTCTTTTACAGTATTGATGGGTTGAACCCAAGGTCTTGCACAGGCTAGGCAAGTGCTCTACCACTGACCTACACTCCCATCCTTTTTTTTATTTTATTTTTTATTTTGACACAGGGTCTCAGTGAGTAGCACAGGCTGCCTCTGGCCTTGACTTGTGATCCTCCTGCCTTGGGCTCCCTGAGAAGCTGGGATTACATATATGTGCCACAGTGCCTGGCTGAAAAGTATGCTTTTAAAATGATTAAGCTAAACTTCTGACCAGCAAGCTGATGCTGGTCTAAGCAGAACACTTGGGGTTGTATCTAGCCTTGTCTCTCATGAAAACAAATGCAATACAATTTATGGTATTTTTCAATCATAAAGAACAAAAATAAGATAGTACCATCAAAGTTAGTAGCTAAGAACATGGGTTTTAGTGTCCTAGGTTTGAAGCTAGCTCTTGTACTCCACAGCTATATGATTTTTGACAAGTACTTTAGTATCTCTAAGTACAGGCACTTCATTTATACCACAGGCAAATATGTGTGTGTGTGTGTGCATGCGCCATTTTGGTTGTCTGGAAGATTATGATAGTGTGTGAAGTGTTTAGCACAGCATTTGACTCCAAAATATGCACTCCCATCCTTCCAAGTTAATTCCCAATGAATGGTATCTATGATTACTGCTCTAATACTGTTGACATTGTAAGTAAATTTACAATCTGAATGAGTTTGGCAGCCAAACATATTTGGGTTCAGATCTTACCTCTGCCACTTATTGATTGTGTGACCTCAGAAACTCATTTCATCTTTGTATTTAAAGTGAGTATAATAATACCTACCTCTTTGGTAACATTGAGGGTTTAGTGAGACATAGTATACAAAGTATAGCTAACATATGGCAGGCATGTAACACATGTCAGTCCATTTTCTACCATGTTCCCTAGAGAACAATGTATAAATTTTTACCATGGTCTCTAAGATCCTTCACAATCCTACCTCAATCTCTTTTTCCAGACTCAAGTCCCAACACCTTTCCTCTTATCCTCTTTTCCTTCTGTTTTTCTGCTATCCTTTCCCTAACTCCTTTCTCCTCCACCCCATAAGATCCTACTCATAAAAGAGTGATTGTGATCATTGAGGAATCATTGAGGAAAACCCCTTCTGAGATCCTAACCATGAGAAGAGAAATAAAGCTTCGTATCTGGTCTTGGGGATTAAATAAAGCCAAAAGCTGTCATGTATCAAGGCTTATAGGCATTTCATAGAACTAAACCATCCTCTTCTCCAAATAACAAAAAACAAAAAGCAAATACCAACAAAAAAACCAAAAGTCTTTTTGTGTGTCACTTAGACTACTTGGAGCAGCATCTATGCCACACAGTTGTCCCTTTGCTATGCAGAACTGAGGCCCATGGGAGAAACTTGAGTGTAGGTCAAGGGGAAGCAAGAATTCCTGCCTGAAATGAATGGAGGATGATCTGGGAAGAACTCCGCAAGTCTGGATTTAGTACTGAAAGTAATGGAGAGCCACTGAAGTTTTCAGACAGTTGTTGTTGTTGTTGTTAAGTGCCTTCGAGTCGGTATCTGACTCATAGCGACCCTCGTAGGGTTTTCAATGGCTGACTATTTCGGGATTGCCTTGGGAGTGGATTGCCAGGCCCTTCTCCCATTTTTGCGGTGCTGGGAATTGAACTCGGGACCTCAGAGACTGCAGCACAGTGCTCTACCCACTGAGCTAACTCCCAGCCCTTTCAGAGAGTAGAGAAACATAATCAGGTTGGTAATAAAGAAAGGTGGAATATGTGTTATTATTTAGAAGACAGTGAGGTGAGATGAAGACTTGTTGCCATTTTACCATTTCTAAGTAAATAAATAATTGATATAACTTATATTCACAATGGTGTACAGCCCTCAACACACTTGCTTCCAAAACACTTCCATCACCTTAAACAGAATTCTGTAACTGTTAAGCAATAACCTACTCCTCTCTCCCTCAGCTCCTGGTAATCTCTAATCTATGTTTTGTCTATATTAATTTGCCTGTTCTAGATATTTCATTGGGAGAAGGACCTGGCAACCCATTCCCAAAAATCAATCCACCATTGAAAACCCTATGAACAGCAGAAAAGCACTGACAATAGTGTTTTGCCTGTTGTACATAGGATCTCTATGAGTCAGACACCAACTTGATGGGACCTAACAACAACAACATGATATTTCATATAAGTGAAATGTTACAATAATTGTTATTTCACATCTTGATTATTTCACTTAGCATTACTGTTTTCCAGGGCCAACGTGTTATAGTTTGTATGAAACTTCATTCCTTTTTATAACCAAATAAAATTCCATTTTATGGATATACCACATTTGGTTATGTATGCATCTGCTAACAGGCCTTTTGTTGTTTCCACTTTGGGCTATGGTGCTGCTATGAACACTGACATACAAGTGTGTGAGTCTCTGTTTTCATTTCTTTGGGCACAGATAGCTGGGAGAATTGCTGGGTCATATGGTAATTTTATGTTTAACTTTTTGAGGAACCCCCAACCGTGCAATTTTCCAAACCCACCAGCAATATATGAGGGGAAAAAAAAACTCATGAGGGGAAATCTAGTCTAGAAAATGTATGTGAGTGTGGCTGAGAACAATGATAAAGGAAAATATCTCGAGTGTACAAGATAAGAGAGAAGAGTTGATGATCAACTATGTCCTGTGCATGGGAGTGACTAGGATGGAGTGGGGTGTGAAGCCGCTGACTGGATCTGAAGAAAAGGAGAAATCTAGACCTTGGAATGACAGCCATGAAAGCTTATGATGGAAGATGTCATAGCAAACTGGTGAGGGCTGGGGAAGGAGACAAAGAGTTCATGAATTCAGTCTTAGGCTCACTAAATTTGAGGTATTCATGAGCCTTGTGAGTCCATTTGGGTGAATAGAGAAGCTTTGCCTACAGACAGTGACCCAACTGTGTCACTTGCGAGAAACATGGGCAAGGTCACAGAAAGTTCCCAGAGCACCAGAATGATGAAGGGAAAACCTGAGTGTTTCAGAGATGGGGAAAAAAGAAATAAGACCATAAAGGTCTTTGAGAAGGGAACCAGGAAAATGATGAGCCAGTGGTTTTTAAGGCATGAGTAAGGAGGAACCAAGGATCGACCACATTGGCTACTCGTTTACCAGCATTCCTAACTCTTACCCTGCTGTTCTTTACCATACTCAGCTGGGAAACCCCTTTTCCTTAATGAACCCTTTAAAAAGAATCCATATGCTGTACAGGAAGTCCGTTATAAATTCGCGACTGTGACCTTGGCTGAGCCCTTGACACAGATTTGTCCTTGCTCATCCTAATTCTTCAATATCTATAGGCATGTCCACCTGCAGTCCACAGGCCAGGACACAGTTAGTAATGTGGCCCCACAAAATATTTTGGGGCTAGGGATTTAGCTCAGTTGGTAGAGTGCTGCTCTGTACTCTCTGAGGCCCTGGGTTTGATCCCCTGCACAGCAAAAATGGGAGAACGATGTGGCAATCCATTCCCAAAGCAATCCTAAAATAATCAGCCATTGAAAACCCTATGAGGGTCACTAGGAGTTGGGCCCAACTCGATGGCACCTAACAACAATAACAACAACACAAACTCTTTTAACATCACGTGTATTTTAGTGTTTATTTTCTTGTGACTCCCCTTTGTATGTATATTATGTGAGGTCCAAGACAAGTCCTCTTTACTCAATGGGGCAAAAGGTTGGACAGCCCTAGTTAGAACATTCTGCTCCCCTATAACCTGTAATCCTTAGATTCTTCCCATGGTCCTCTGCAGAATTTGGTGATTCACAAACTAATTGGAGAAATATTTATGAGATCCTAGCCTCAAACTGTATTTAATGCCTCCTGCTTTATAAAGAAATCAGAGCATGTGAGAAGAGCTGTCTTGGCTCATTCTTTCCTGCTTCTGTTATGGTAACAGAGTCAGCAATCTCGCTCTGATCTGGATCGATGCCCCCACTAGCAATCTCATTGCCATGCCATCTATCCCAGGGGTTTCCGCTTCTGTGTCAGCCCTGCTGCCTTCTCTTTAGTATTTGAACATGCTCATGTGGATAGTTAGATCCATATGGGTTCCCTTCAAATCCCTATCCCTCCCCTCAGCTGCTGCCTTCTCTCCCCTGCCTTGACTGTACTTCCAGAAAGAGTTGTGCATTCACTGTATCCACTGTCTCCTTACTTCTCACTCCTTAGCCCACTTATTTCACTCAAACTGTTCTAGATAAGGTCACCAATGACCTTCTGATTGATAAATACACTCCACATTTTCTGGTCTTATCGTTCTTTACATTGTTGCTCACTTTCTCTTTCTAGAAACACATTTTCCCCTGGTTCTCCAAGTGAAGATTATCTCTACTTCATATTTAACAGATCTGTCTCCTACTTTAGTGATAAAGCAGACCTTATCTTCCTCTGCCTGTCAGCTTGTCATGTTGTGATGGCTTATGTGTTGCTGTGATGCTGAAAGCTAGGCCACCCATATTCCAGATACCAGCAGGACCACCTATGGTGGATAGGTTTCAGCTGAGCTTCCAGACTAAGACAGACTAGGGAGAAGGACCTGGCAGCCTACTCCCGAAACAATTAGCCATTGAAAACCCTATGAGTAGCAGAGAAGCATTGTCAAATATACTGTCAGAAAATGAGCACCCAAGGCTGGAAGGCATTCAAGAAACTACTGAGGAATAGTTGTCTCCTCGAAAGAGTCAACCTTAATGACAGGAATAGAGCAAAGCCCCAGTGATGTCCTTTTGCTGATGTGGCACAACTCAAAATGAGAAGAAACATACTGGTTGCATCATGGGGCTCAAACATAAAAAGGCAGTGTGTATGGCAGTGTTGGGGAGTGTTTTGTTCTGCTGTGCTTAGGATCACTATGAGTCAGACATAACTCAATGGCACCTAATAACAGCTTCCTCTGACAGAAACTGCCTTTTCTCATCTCCATTCCCAGCTAAGCTTCTTCAAAGAGCAGTCTTAATCTTTCCTCTTCCAATTACACCTTAATCTTCACCAGCTTGATCTCTTGAACTATAACATGCTATCAATTATTTTTCTTCTTTAAAAAATACATTACACTGACTTAAAAAATGTACCTACTGCCGGGCGCGGTGACACACACCTGTAATCCCAGTGTCTCGGGAAGCGGAGATGGGAGGATCACAAGTTGGAGACCAGAGGCAGTCTGTGTAACTTAATGAGACCCTGTCTCAAAAAAGTAAAAAAAAAAAAGGGGGCTGGGGATGCAGCTCAGTGGTCCACTTGCAGAGCATGCAGCACTTGCAGAGCATGCAGGTGCGAGGCCCTGAGTTCAACCCCCAGTAATGCAAAAAAAAAAAAAAAAAAAAGAAAGCACCTACTTGGTAGTGTTCATTCTTCTGTGGCCTTTTCTCTATCTCTCTTGCCAGTTTTTCACCTTCCATTACCTGGCCTGTTAGTAGTTTCTCAGTTCTAAGGACAGTGGTGACCATGATAGGACATCTCCCATAGGTTTGTTGTATTAAATAAAATAACATAGTTGTGATTCAGTTTTAGCTGATTATTTCTTTAGAGAAGCTGAGCCCAGTGTTGCCAAATTCTTGATTTTTTTTAAAAGAGAATTAAGCATTCTGTGTAACATATTCTGATTTTTAAAGTCAGCAACAAGTTTGGGGGAAAAATGTATACATTGCAAACTGTACCTGGGCCAAGTACAGTGGCACAGGCCTTTAATCCCAGCAACTTGGGAAGCGGAGGCAGGAGGATTTCCAGTTCAAGGTCAGAGGCAGCCTATGTAACTTAATGAGAGTGCGAAAAGAAAAATAATGACAAGCTGGTGGTGCAGCTCAGTGATAGTGCAAAATATGTGTGAGGCTCTGGGTTCAACCCCTAAGTACTACCAAAAAAATAACCAAAACATACCTAAACTCACCCTTCAGGTCATCAATTTGCAACATCTGTCGTAGGGTATTTATAACACTGAAAACGATTCCTGTGTGCACGCTGGAGTTTAGGATATTACTGTGGACTCATCATCAAGTGTCTGGTAGTGTACTGCATATAAACAATATATTAAATGAATTAGTTGCGTGAATAGCTCCTTTTATAGTTAAATATCTTCATTGTTGTTCAATCTGACAGTTGGCAAAACATTTTGGTTTGGTTCCTAAATGAGTTTCTACTAAAGATCTTCTGCTACTGGTATTTCCCAGCTGTTAAGTGTTGCTATTGTTAGTGTTTTGCTTTAAGGTTTGTTTCACAATATTCTGGCTGTGTCCTGCTTGTGTCAGACGCTGACCATCACACTCTTGGCTCATCATCACTTTCCTTTTCTGGCATTACCTGTTTCCTCATCACGGATCGCAGTGCATAGAAAGTGGTGTGCTGTGTAAAGAATGATAGGATTAGTCCAAGATCGTTTCCTCCTTATCCGAACACATTCCTTCAACTACACGGCATAATAATGGAAGGGAAGATGGTGGTTTCTAACATCGTGTTCATTCAAAGTTAAAAGGTTTGAAAATGTCATTGAGCGTGTACTTGTGTGCCTGGTATGAAGAAGGTGAATAAAATATAACCTTTTATTTTAAGGCAAGTAGAGCAAATAAGAATAGTATAGTGTAATATGAGATAGTATAATGTGTAAAGTGAGTGAGAAAAACACTCACTTTACAGGAGAGGCAAGTGAGTAAAAAGAACATAGGTTCTGGAACAGACTTCCCAGGTTCCAAACTTGGCTGGATTGCTTACCAGTTATTTTGAGCACACTATTTAACAAACTCATGGCTACGTTTTTTTTTTTCCATCTGTAAAATGGGGGAGTAAGAGAATCAACCTCACAGGGTTATTATAAAGATAAAAGTGAATTAATATGTGTAAATGTAAATAGTATCTGGCATAAAGTGAGCACCCAGTAAATGTTATCTGCTATAACTACAGAAGATGCATTGAACTGTGTGTGTCTAGAGATAGCTACGTAAAGAAAAAGTCAAAAGGATTGTTATGAGGTAATGATTCACTGAAGTCCTAGAGATTTCCTCAAGAAATATTTATTGGGCATTTTCTATGCCCTATATACTAGATATTTAAGCGTAAAGTAATAGGGTGTAGAACTATAGAAGGAAAATTTCTCAAAGAGAATAGCAGCTTCAAAGTCATGACTGAAAAATCAAGGGGAGTTCTTGAAAGTAGGAAGTATTGGTGTGACAGAGAACAGGGTGACGTTGAAGAGCAAAAGAGGACAAGAGAAATAAGTGGGGGTAGGAGTGTCAGATTATATGGCACCTTTCATATCATGCTATGGAATTTTAAATTTATTGTATAAACTCCAGGAGCCAAAGAAGGCTATATGCAGTGGAGTGCTGCGATTACGTTTGTGTCTCTAATACATTACCGTGGTGATAATATGTTGTTGTTGTTGTTAGGTGCCGTCGAGTTGGTATCCGACTCATAGCGACCCTCATAGGGTTTTCAATGGCTGACTGTTTCGGGATTGCCTTGGGAGTGGATTGCCAGGTCCTTCTCCCATTTTTGTGGTGCTGGGAATTGAACTCAGGACCTCAGAGACTGCAGCGCAGCGCTCTACCAACTGAGCTAAATCCCAGCCCCGGTGATAATATGAGCCAACTCAATTTTCTTGACCAAATGAGACTTGCCCTGGAACTTCTTGTGGAGAAGAGATGGGACAGTTTTATATGCAAACCCAAACTAATAGATTTGGGAATAAAACCACTCACAAATTAAGTGAAAGTTAAGATGAGTTTTCCAAATATGCAGTAAAAACAATACTTTATTTGGAGCATAAGACATTTGTCAAAACTTATCTGTGCGATGTACAACAAAATGCATATATGGAAATGTCAGAATGAAACACATTAAGTTGTACATTAAAAATTTCCAATAAAAAAAAAAACTTTATAATACACGTGGCTCTCTGAATGAACCAACCAAGTCTCAGGTCCCCTTTGCCAGACACTGCTTTAGGTATTGGGATTCAACAGTGAGAGAAAACAGATGAAAGATTCCTGCCCTCTGGTAGCTTACATTTCTCTGGTATGCAGAAAATAAATACTAAATGTTGTAAGTTACATGAACTATTAGGAAATTAATGTTATTTAAGTAAAAAAATGAAGCAGAGTAAGAAAAACTGGGAATGTCCATTCATGACAGGCGTTACAATAGGCAAGCAATTCCTAAGAAGATGGTTTCAACAATAAATAAAAGGACGGCAAAGCCCTCTACAGTGTAAAACTCAAGGCAGCTGCACGCTGGTCTCAGCTGCAAAAACAGTCACCCTGAATACACCCTGTATCTATATAGCTACATATACTTATGCATGAGATTTAATAAGCTAACTTTAAACAATGTGATGTTGTCAGGCTTAAAATGAGCTGGAACACCGTCTCCCCATTATTTCCACAGTAAACAATTCCAAGGTGAGGGGGGGCCAGTGTGTGTGTTTTGGACAGCATCCCCTGCTTGGAACAGAGCCAGCCAGAGTCCTATTCTTTTACAACCTGTCCTAGTAACAGCATAACAGCCCAACCTGGCAGGAACCTCGATTTTTTTCCCTCCTTATCATCACAAAAACAAACCAACCCTGCAACAACCTAGTATCATAGAGTGGTTCCTTCCTCATTAATCGGTCGTTTTCCAGTCCTGACTCCAAGAGAAGAATGCCACCTACCGAATCCTGTGCACCAGCCAGCCAGTCCTGCAAGGTGCAATCATTACTCAAACTCAACCCGGGTCAGCTCCAGCTCTCCCTCCCTCTGATCATTATTATAATTATTTTTTTAATGCCACTATTTGGGCTCACAGGAAGTTAAGCTCTCAGCGCAGCTATCTGATAAACACTTCCACAAATTGTAGCCTTCTCACTAGCTAAGCCAAATCGCAGCGTCCTCTGTCTGCCTGCGCTTTCACGTTCGGAATGCCCTAGTCTCTGCAGCGCGCAGACAGCGGAAACCACTGGTGCAATCGTGCAGGGGGCTGCTGACCGGCGGGCTGCAGAAGCCAGCCAGGGTCACCCGGCCCGGCCAGCCAGCGATCGAGATTGCACAAGAGGTCAGGCGATGCTCTAGGCTTCCAAATTTGCACAGCCGAGGGAGGCCCCCTGCGACGTCCAACTCCATCCCGAGGCGGCGGGCAAGGGGATGGGGGGTGGGGATTTCCCCTCCGCAGTGCGCCGAAAGCGAGGCAGCAATCGCTGCAACTCCTCCACCCGGGCGGAGGTCGCCACCGCTCCGCCGCAGCGCGCGCTGCAGCCGCGCGGGAAGGGATGCGGGCGGGTGGGAGCGGACAGGGCGGCGCGAGAGGCGCGTGACCCTCGCCAGTGGTGGGATCCTCCTGGCCGAGGTCAGTTGGGAGCCCAGCGCGGACACTGTCCGTGCGGGGAGACGCCGGGCCCCGCTCGCCGCGGCCCGAGCAGGGCGGCGGGGGGCGGGTCCCGCGCCGGCGCCCCGCGCGGAGGGGCGGGCCCGGGGCGGGGCGGGCCGCGGACTGGCGGGCGCTGCCGGAGTCGCCGCCAGCTCGAGGTGCGGGACGCGCGGTGCTGCATGGCCCCGACGGGAGGCGGCGGCCGGGCCTCGCGACGCGCGCGGTCGCCTCGCCAGCCGCCGGCCTCGGCCATGGCCGAGTAGCCTCCGCCTGGGCTGGCTTCTCCACGCGCTTTTCTTCATGGAAGCGATGTCCCCCCAGCAGGATGCTCTCGGGGGGCAGCCGGGGCGTTCCTCCTCCCTGACCGGAGTGTCGCGGATTGCGGGGGGTCCCAGCACCAAGAAGGTGAGCCCGCCCCGCGCCCTCGGCCCGCGCCGCAGCCCCCACGCCGCGCGCGCGCGCGCGCCCCGCCGCCACCCGCGAGCCGCCGAGCGCCACGGGGGGCTAACGGCGTCGCCCCAAAACGCCACCGCCTCCAGGCCCCCCGGGTGCCTCCAGGTCGCCCCCGGAACGCCCAGGTCCGTGGGCTCCCGGCACGTCTTAATGCATCCCTGAGCGGCCCCCGCGGCCTCCCTGGCGTCTCCATCCGCCGCGGGATCCAGACCCCGGGGCCCACGGTTGCTGGGTCTGGGGGTCGCCTTCCCCTGTCCTCTTCCCCCGGGTTCCCCGGTGTGGCCTTGAGGCGGGGCGTGGGGTGCGCTCCGAAGTCCTCGGGTCGAGGCGATGTCTGCACGCACGGGTGAAGGTGGGCGCAGCCCTCACCTGGCGGAGGCTGCGCTGCGGCGCGGTGCGCGGGGGCATCAAGTTCCGGGCGCTCGCACCCTCGGCGCTGAGGCTCGGGGTACAGACCCGGTTTCCGAGGGTGGGAGGCGCGGGTGGGGGATGCGCACCGTGCACGCTGCGCGGCGTGGAGGTTTGGCTGGGTGGGGGTTGGTGGGCTGTGGCGGGAGGTCGAGGCAGGAGGCCTTGGCCCGGGACTCGTCTCAGGTCCTTGAGACTCGGCTCGAGAGGGACCGGGTGTCCGAGCGCGCGTGGGGGCGGCGCCTGGGTTCCCTGGCAGAGCTGGGGAAACAACTGATGCAGGCGACAACTTGTAGCAGTTCCCTGGCGATACCCGCGGGCGCGTTGTGGTGGGAGGGGTCTGGAGGGCTCGAGTTTCCCCGGGGTCCGCGCTTCCCTAAGCAAATGCACGTGGGCCGCGAGGTGCCGGCCTCTGCGCTCAGGCTGTCTGCTGGATTGATTTTGGGTGTGGGTAGCCACGTCTGCCTTGCTCTCCTCCAGCGGGAGACCTTCCGATATCTGGCCTTTTGTTGTTGTTGTTGTTGTTGTTGTTGTTGTTGTTGTTGTTTATTTGTTTCTTATCATGGTGATGCCTTTCCAGCTTCTCTGGAAACAAGTTGCTACAGGAGTGATCCTTCAGCTCTTCTTCTTTAAGAAATGCTGTTCACACATTGCCTTGCTATAATTAGAGACTTAAGGGGTGACACAGGCTCACTGCTTGACCAGATTTTACGGCCTTTCATAAATCTTTCCACCAGAGTGGTGGGTTGGCTCTAAAGGTCAGTTGAAGTGAAGTGGGGTCGGTGTGCCTGATATAGAAATGAGCGTGATCTCCTAAGACCTTGACCGTGTCGCAGAGCCATCTAGGGGTGTCCGTGAACTTGATGTATGGGCTGTAGTGCCGGCTCAGTGTTTGATGTATTGAGCCTGTTTGTCCTTGGTTTTTCCTCCTTCAGGAATGGGGTGTGAGCGTGCGTGCGTGCGTGTGTGTGTGTGTGTGTGTGTGTAATGAAGTCTTTCCAAGTAAGACGTGAATTTTCCAGGTTACCGGTGTGAGTGTGTGTGTGTGTGTGTGTGTGTGTGTGTGTGTGTAATGAAGTCTTTCCAAGTAAGACGTGAATTTTCCAGGTTACCGGTGCATTTAGGATGGTAAATGAACATTCAGTAATTGACACAGGCTTTAAAGTATTGTGGTTTTTTGTTTTTTTTTTTTTTTTTTTGGAATTGGAAAAAATCAGATTTGTTTTCCTAAAAAGTTTCTTTTTCCCCCTTTTTTCCCCCTCTAAGGCTAATTAGCCATACTGGCAAAGGGAAGAAGCATTGAAGTAGTAGCTTCATTATTTGTCAAGTAGTATTCAGTAAGTGAAGGGTTCTTTTTGCTCAGCATAGCCACTGTCTCTAAGATGGTGCCCTTCATTGCAAAATAGAATGGGTTGATATGTCACCAAACCAGTACCTTCCTTCCCAAGATTTTTGAGGAAATTAAATGTGAAGTCAAGTGAATAATAGCAAATAGTAGGCACTCCCGTGTTAGCACTTAGAATTTTCCTTGTATCTGTAATTCAGTTTCCCTCACATCTGTAATTCACAGCACTGTGTTCCAGTTGTTTAAGCCCAAAATCTAGGGTTCATTTTCAGTTCATTTCCTCACTCTGCAACAACCAATCCATCAGAAGAGCTACTATTCCTCAATAGTATCTTGAATGTTTTACTTCCTCTCCACTGCCACCACTGTAGTCCAAGCCATGCCATGCCACCGCTGTCTCTTACCTGTACCATTGCAGAAACTGTCTCTCTGACACTTTTCTTGTCCTTCATGACAGTGTCTGCATTTAGCAGCACCAGGATGCTCTTTTAATAATGTAAATTGATCATGTTGCTCACCTGTTTGCAGTCCTGAAGTGACTTTCCATCACATTTATGATAAAATTCCAACTCCTTTCCTTGGCCCTGTTTACTTCTCCCACTGACCTACCTTTTCCCCTGGTTTCTGTGTTCTCCAATCGTATGGGCCTCCTTTTTCATACACCAAGTCATCACAGTCATTCCCATTTTGAGGCCTTTGTGGCTGTATTCCCTCTGCACCTGCACCAGTGTTGTTCAAACTATAGATCCTTCCAGAGGCCTAAAAGAAGTCACACAGCCACACTCTATACCTTCTGCTTTATTGTCATCTTGGCATGACACTTTGCCTTATATTGTCTTACTTAGTATCTGTGACCTGCATCCCTCACCAGACTGTGAAAACCATGAGAATGGGCACTTTATCTGTATTGTTCCAGGCTGTCCCCTGGGTGCCTAGAACAGCACCTGCTGCATATTAGGGATTTCATGAACATCATTTAAGTTATGGAGAGCAGCAAACAGGACATGTATGGCTCCCATCCTCAGAATTTATCATTTAGAGCAGGGTTGGAAAAGCTTAAAGAACCAGATAGTAAATATTTTAGGTTTGTAGGCCATATGGTCTCTGTTGCAGCTATTTAGCCCTGCCCTTGTGGCCCTAAACCAACATGGACGATATGTAAATGAATAGGCTTAACAGAGTTCCAATAAAACTTTATTTAGAGAAACATTCAGTGGGTCCCTGTTGTGTGGTTTCCTGACCCCTTGTCTGGATCAGTGCTGTTGGTGAGACTCTGTATGATAATGGAACTTTACCTATAATTTCTAGTTCTATAGCCAGTAAAGCACATGCACATATTGAGTTCTTAAAGTGTGACTGGTACAACTGAAGAGCTATGGTTTTTTCAGCTTCATTGAAGCATAATTGGTATACAGTAAAGGGCAAGTTAAAATTTATAAATCTGAAAGTTTTGAAATAAGTATGCACATAGGAAACTATCTTCACATTCCCAAGAAACCACTGCTCTGCTTTCTGTCACTATTGATTAAAGTCACATTTTTAAGAGGTGGTGTGAATGGAATCATACTTTATATCCTCTTTTGTCTGCCTTTTTATCCTATATAATTATTTTGATATTCATCCATGATTATGTGCGTATCAGTAGTTCCATTCATTGCTGAGTAGTAAAGGTTGATCATCTTTTATCCAAAATGCTTGAGACCAGAAGAGTTTCAGATTTCAGATTTTAGATTTTTAAGTATTTGTATATGTACAATGAGATATCTTGGAGAAGGCTCTCAAGTCTAAACAATGAAATTCATTTGTTTCCTATATACCTTATACACATAACTTGAAGGTAGTTTTAGGTAGTGTTCTTACTGCACCTGTATTTTGACTGTAAGCTGTCATAGGGAGTCTTGTTTAGAATTTTCCACTTCTGGCATAAGTGGACTTTCAGAGTTTGGAACATTTTGGATTTTAGGTTTTCAGGTTAGGGATATTCGATTTGTAGTCCACAATTTGTTTATCATTTGGATTATTTCCAGTTTGGGGTTATTACCAGTAAAGCTGCTGTGCACATTCATATACACATCTTCATGGACCTAAACTTTCATTTCTTTGGGGTAAATACCTACTTAGACATGGAATGACTGGGTAATATCTTAAGAAGCTGTTCAGTTGCTTTTTTCCAGTGTGATTTTACATTTCCACTAGCAGTGTGTGAGAGTCCAGTTTCTCCACATTTTCACGAACACTTACTGAACACTTACTATCTGTCTTGGTTGTAGTCGTCTTGTTGTCATTGTCCTTAGGTGCTGTTGAGTCTAGTTTGGCCCATAGCAACCCTCAGAGAGTTTTCAGTGGCTGATTGTTTCGAGATTGCTTTGGGAATGGATTGCCATGTCCCATTTTTGCAGTGCTGGGGATCGAACCCAGGGCCTCAGAGAGTGTGGAGCAGCACTCTACCAACTGAGCTAAACCCCAGCCCTGATAGTCATCTTAGTGGGAGAAGGACCTGATAATCCACTCTTGAAACAGTGAGCCATTGAAAACCATATGAATGGCAGAGAAACACTGACAATAGTGTTAGGCATGGCACATTGTCAGGGAGTGTTTCATTCTGTTGTACATAGGGTCGCTCTGAGTCTGACCTGACTTGAGCGCACCTAACAACAAGTGGTTTTAGTTTGCATTTCCTTTAATGACTGATGACTGAGCATCTTTTCATGTGCTTGTCATCTACATGTTACTTTTGGTGAAGGACCTATTTAAATATTTTCCCCAGTTTTAATCATGTTGTTAGATTTCTTTATTATTGAATTTTCAGAGTAATGTATATATTCTGGATTCAGAGGATTTATCAGATATGTGATTTGCAAAATGTTTTTCTTAGTCTGTGATTTGTCTCTTCTCTTACTAGTATCTTTCAAAGAAAAGACATTCTTAATTGGATGAAATCCAATTCCTTTTTTCCTTTAATTTCACTTAATTGTAATTAATTTGAATTTAAATTTAAACAGCCATGTGTATTTAGTGGTTGCAGTATTGGACAGGACAGATCCAGAGGGAGAGAGAGAAACAATAACAAAGTATAAATATTGATAGTTGTTATTAAAGAAACAGATGTGACCCTGATTTGGTCAAATGTAGATATAGAGCTGGACCACTCTGCATTAAGCTATGCTAGGGAAGGCCTTTTTAGTGACCCTAACTCTTTCATCCCCCTGGGATTTAGCTCAGTTGGTAGAGCACTGTGCTGCAGTCTCTGAGGTCCCGAGTTCAATTCCCAGCACTGCAAAAATGGGAGAAGGACCTGGCAATCCACTCCCAAGGCGATCCCGAAACAGTCAGCCATTGAAAACCCTATGAGGGTCGCTATGAGTCGGATACCGACTGGACAGCACCTAACAACAACAACTCTTTCATAGTGCCTGCAGCTGTAGCACTGTGGCATGTGATCCCATCAGATCTCGGAAGCTAGGCAAGGTCAGGCCTGGTTAGTACTTGGATGGGAGACCTCCTGGGAACATCAAATACTGTAGCCTTTGGAGAAGGACCTGGCAAGCCACTCCCAAGACAATCTGCCATTGAAAACCCTATGAATAGTGGAGAAGCACTGACAATAGTGTTTCGCCCCTTGTATGTAGGGTCACTATGAGCCAGATACTGACTCCACAGCATCTAACAACAGCAACAACAACTTTTTCATAAGTGAAAAAGAGCATGCTATAAAAATATTTCAGAATGTGGAGTAGCACTAAGTTCAAAGGTTCTAACAGCTGTGTTTGGGGAACTAACTTGTAGAGGCTCTATAAGAAGTTAGTCTATTTTATAGCCACTTTGTGTGTATGTGTGGGGGGAGGATGCTGAGGGGTTGAGCCCAGGGCCTCATGCATGTTTTGCAAGCACTTGACCACTGAACTGCACCCACAGCCCATTTTTTTACTTTCTTTAATTTTTGAGACAGAGTCTTGCTAAGTACACAGGCTGCCTCTGGCCTCCAACTTACAATTCTCCCACTTCTGCCTCCCTAGTCACTGGGATTACAGGTGTGTGCCACAGACCCAGCCATGTTCATTATATGAACCTCAAGCTTAATTTTGTAGCTGGATCACTTACCTTTATTTGATACTCAGAAGATTTGACTATTTCTAGAAATCCAATCCACCCTCAAAGGACAGATTTTCTATCCCCGAAGCTTTTTAAAAGAATATTGTTGTTGTTGTTGTTAGGTGTCGTCGAGTCAGTATCCGACTCATAGTGACCCTCATAGGGTTTTCAATGGCTGACTGTTTCGGGATTGCCTTGGGAGTGGATTGCCAGGTCCTTCTCCCATTTTTGCGGTGCTGGGAGTTGAACTCTGGACCTCAGAGACTGCAGTGCAGCGCCCTACCAACTGAGCCAAATCCCAGCCAAAAGAATATACAATAAATTCCTAAAAATGAAGCTCTAAAATATAATAGCAACAAACAGATAATACTTTGAAATCTTCTCGAATAATGCATTCTTGAAGATGTCCGTATTTGTACTGAATAGTTTTCATGTAGTGGAAGCATATGCTAGAATCTTTTCAGTTTTAAGCATGTCTTATGTCAGACTCACAGACACTAACCCTTTGGTTTCACTAATTAAATGCTATTTAGCTAGGTGGGGAAGAGAGACTTGTAAGCACAGAAAACTAGTTGAGGGAAAATAATTTTAAAATGTAGCAGCTGCTATTATAAACTTCATTCTGGTTTTTTCTCCAGTCTCTGGGTCCGGATTTGTTCATAGCCCTTCATGGTAGAATAACCCCAAGAACTGACTTTGGCTACATGTGTGTCTGGTAGTGGAGCTTGAATGAAGCATCATACATGAGTAAGCTTTGGTTTATGCTTCAGTACTGAGAAAAACATCATGCCTAAGGTTAAACCGGTATCCTGCTGAGCCCTTCTCTGGCGTTATTTACAAAGGGAATCACATGCAGTCAGGTGTGTTAAATTACTTTGTCATATCCACCACGGCCACTAGTTGAATGTTAGGTCAACATTGCCTGATAGTGACAATCAAAGATGCAATCACTGGTCTAATTACTTTGCTATCTTGGCGGGTTTACGCCTTGGTGTCTGTCACTTTCTAATGGCTTTGTATCAGGCAGATATATTTCCGGAGCTTGTCAGCTAGGACTGATCGCCATGTTAATCCCACAGCCTTGCCTACTGTGGGAAGGCTTGGCATATGCTCCAGATAGACTTAGGACTGTATTTCAAAGTTAGGTGTCAGTGCGCTGAATCCTGTGCCTCAGATGATTCTGCTACGGAAAATCGTGTGTGGGAAATCCAGCTGAAACTCTTACAGTTCAGTAAGGTGTCAAGTCTGAGAAAAATAAAATTCTTGCATCCAGAGTTATTCTTACTTAAAAGGTGAGCCCAGTAGTGTGTTTTAATATGGCAAAAGGAAAATAAACCTTTTGTGACTCAAATATTCATAATAGTAAACAGAACAAATCATAGTTTCTATAAAATAAGTTATGGAAAATATTTTATATATTTGTTCAAAAAATAATGATTAATTTTGAAGATTGAGTTCCCCTAGGTTAAAAATAGACAGTTAGTTATGAATTATAGCCTGAAAAATTCCCAAGCCGCAGATACCTACATAGTTTGAGCAGTTGTTATTAGTTCTGCAGTGAAGATTGTCATGAAGTAATTTGTTACTCCCTGCGACTTCAGCATCTCCCATGTTATGGTTTGGGGAAAAGTCTGGCCCACTGGGGAGAAGTAAGAACGCTGATAGCTCCTACAGAAAAAGACATCGCCAATTAATAACTTCAACGGCTGAATCCTTTCACAGTTCATACCCTTCTGCTCAGGACGCACGAGGTGTTCCTTTCAGTGTTGAGGCATCTCAGATCTTGCAGGACCACATACAGCTTACCCAAAACATGAAAGTGTGACACTAGCCTTCCTCTCTACTTAAATTGCCACAAAAGCATGTTATAAGCTGTAAATATCACAAAAATGCTCAACAATGTCACATTTATATTTGTGCATATATACACTCAGAACATACACAGTGCTTCGAAGACATCTGTGCGTATTTTATTTCTGTGATTCAATGGCGCTTCATGAAACACGTCTCTTGTGTGTCCAGAGATTTAGTAAAATAAACAAACACAAGGAAACAAACAAACACCCTCCAAAATAAATTTTCACTGAAGGGAGAGTCTACTCTCCTGCCTATTGGTGTCAAGTGATCCAGATTATAGAATTTACGGGTCCTGATGTGGGAGGAGAAGGGTCTGTCTGGAAGTGGTAACTACCGCCATTGTGTGAAGCCAGCTTAGATGAGGTGACCTTTTGTTTGTGTTTGCATATAGGAAACTGCAATGCTTTGGGAGTCCGGAAGAGAAGCAGAGAGAATCGCCTTCCGCCATCCTCCACTAAGGAGGCTTGTAGGCGATGCCGCCAGTTTATTTTTAAATCTTGTTTCAGTCTTATTGTCCTTGTCTAGGATGAGTTTAGATTAGAAACGGACAAGTGACAGCAGAAGCAGCCACGAGCACTGTATGTCAGTAGTGCGCTCCGCAGCCTTGACCTAATTTTGACAGACACCTGTCACATGGCACAGCCGAAATATGAAACCTGTTTTTGGATGTCTGGTCACTTGTGTGGAAACTCTGGAGATGGAATGTATGGGTAGCCACATCAGCTCACATATCAAAGATCTGGAAAACCCAGCCTCTCTGTGGCCTTTTGCTTTCCCCATTTACCCGAGACCTAACTTACACCTCGGCCGGTGTCCGTGCTCCTCCTTCCACCTCAGTGTTCACCCCTTGGAACCTCAGCTTTAGTAGTAACCATGACTGAGATGCTATCTGAATCTAGGTAGACCTGGCTGTATTTTTTATTCTCCTTTGATACATTCTCTTTTTTTCCTATCATTATGTCTTTTGGATGTGATCACAGTACTTCTCCTCTCTGTGTGTGGGAAATAAGAGGCTGCTATAGTGTAGAGCTTCCCAGTCGGGGCAGATGTGTCTGATGCTTTTAGCCCCCTTGCTCTCAGGCAAGTGAACAGGCACCGTGCTGACCAGCATGCTCCTGTGTTTATCACAGTGTGGAATGGTTGTACAAATAGTATCATTTGGTGTGGGCCACCATTTGAAAAAATGTGGATCCCAGCCCTGTAAGAGATTAGTTAGGCAGAGAGCGTTGGTGCTTGGCCCTGGGTACTTGAGTACTGCTGAAAGGGAATCATGACCAAACATTGAAAACTGGTGACTTTGCTACAAAATCAAGCCCTTTGTGATACTCCAGAATCCTATAGGGTGAGGATGGCAGAGGAACAAAGAACAGTGCATAAGGGAAATTCTAATATTCTCATATTTATGCACACTACTTAATGTATTTTAAAGTTGTAGGTATGTTACATTATCATAGTACTTTTCAGAGGACGCGTGTGTGTGTGTGTGTGTGTGTGTGTGTGTGTGTGTGCATTATTTGATTCCTTGTGATTGGTAGAGCAGGTACTATGTCCATTTTAGAGATAATCTGGGAAATTACACCATAGATCCAGGGCCCAGATTTAAGGCCCAATGTGTGCTGCCTCCAGGGCCCATTCTTCCACATTGCATAGATTCTCATGTTTGTTATGTTTCAAAGTGATAAATGTCTTGTGAAAGGAAAGAGCCAAAAGTATGTGTTTTTTTTCTTAACTTGAGAAATTAACTTGCCGGGCATGGTGGCACACACCTGTAATCCCAGCAACTCAGGGCAGGAGGATCGCAAGTTTGAGACCAGAGGCAGTCTGTGTAACTTAGCTAGACCCTGCCTCAAAAATTCAGGAGGCAGAGGCAGGAGGATTACAAATTCAAGACCAGAGGCAGCCTGCAATTTACCAAGACCTTGTCTCAAAGTAAAATGTAAAAAATGGGCTGGCGGTACAGCTAGTGGTAGAGCACTTGCACAGCATGCACAAGGCCCTGGGTACAGCTCCTCTAGTACTACCAAAAAAACAAAAAAAAATCAAAGACCTTATTTCTCTCTAATGGGTATGTCTTACTTCCCTAGTAAATTACTATTTGTAAGAAAGCCAACGGTTTTACATTTTAATTGCTCTTTATTCTCTTTTACAACTTCTTCTAAGCTCTTCCTCTTCTTTTCCCATTTTGGGGCAGAGGAGTAGCTAAATGCTACTTTATGTTTGTGTTTTTAGCACATATAGAATTTTTGTTGTTGTTGTTTTGGGGGCTGCTTAGCACTATGTAAATGGTATGATATCAAGAAGATAATTTCCAAAAGATTAATGCAATTGGTGGTTCTTCTTCTTCTTTTTTTTCCCTAATGTGTAGTTCAACAAAAGATTACCTTTTAAAAACATTTTCTTCCAGAATGGTATCCCCTGTTTATGATGTCATCTAGATATAAACAGCAGGCACTTATGAATTCTGAAAAATGGAATAGAATAACACAGTGGATAGTGATTTTTAAACTAGTAAGGAAAATGTATGTTGCTTAAAGTTTACCTTGTTTCCTGGGAGGCAAAGAATCAAAATTAACCCTGTCACAGAGTAACTGTGAAATTTGTTGTCCCTGGTGTAAGCATTGCCTGCAGCTGTACAACTGTGGTGTCTGATCTCCTCAGTTCTCAGAAGCTGAGCAGGGTCGAGCCTAGTTAGCACTTGGCTGGGAGACCACCTGGGAACACGAGGGGCTATTGGCTTGGGAGAAGGACCTGGCAACACACTCCCAAAAAGCAATCAGCCATTGAAAACCCTATGAATAGAAACTTTTCCTGTAGTGGTCTTTGTTTCTATCTTGTTAGAACAATTACATGTGATTTTTAGTCCATTTATATTGACCTCATTCAGAAATGGAACCCAAGGACATATAGAAAAATACTATATAGAAAAAGATAGAGAAGACTTGAATGGGAAACTTAGATAGGAAGGGGGAAGGGGGGAAACATAGAGGAGGGTAAGGGGTAACCTATATGAATAATGCTTATCAAATTGCATATATGAAAATTGTCACAACGAAAAGCATGTCAAAATGAATCACATTATGATGTACATTAAAAATTTCTAATAAAAAAAAAAAGAAAACCCTATGAATAGCAGAGAAGTACTAACAATCCTGTTTTGCCTGTTGTATGTGGGGTCCCTATAAGTCGGACACTGACTCAACAGCACCTAACAACAACAGCAAGAAGTATAAGCATAACCTCAGTCTGTCCTGACAGGTTTGCACAATTATGTTTGTAAAGGAATCAGTGATCTCATCCTCTTTTGATATAGTGTATTTCATGTTATTATAAACAAGGAGAAAATCCAAGTCTTTATTGCTTGAGTAAAGATCAGTGAATTTGTTTTAAAGCTTCTATTGACCTTTTGTTTCGCTACATGCTTAAGAGAGATCTGTGTATTTTGAATGAATTGATACCAAAATCTATGTTAAGTTCCCATTACGTTGGCTGCTCCTAGGATTTTATTACTTATAAACAAAATGAATCCTGTGAATTCTAAATGCACACTATGTATAATGTTTATTTTCTTGCATATCCAGGGTGAATATCAGAAATAGAAAATACCTAAGAAACTGTGTAGCCCAAATTTTCTCATTTTGTGGACGAGGAATTAGAAGCCCCAAAAAGTAAGTGAGTTGTCTTGGGTTGCATCATATCTAATTAGTGGTACAGTGAGTATGAGTATAAACAATAGGACCTCAAATAAAAATAGTATTCTATCTGTCCTTTAACTGCATTCTCTTCAATATGAATCCAGCTGGATGAGATGGATGAAGTGAGTGTTTGACCCTTTATATACCTAGCGGTTGTATTACTCAGAAAACACAGTGTAATCACTGTGGTATACAAGTGATCTCCTACATTAGATTTGCATGAAAACATCTTACTTTAAAAGTACCTTTACGGAGGAATATTTGTTACCATTATTTCACTATCTATTATCACATTTAGAAGCTGTCACTCAGAAAAATTTCCTTAAATCAGAAGGTTTCTGAATCCATGGGTCTCCAAGGAATCTGTTTTATGGGGGCATTTAGAACCCTCTGAAATTATATGCAAAGTTTAGTACAAAGCTTTTGTAAATTGTCAAAGATCCACTACCCAAAGTCAATCTGGATTCTCATTTTATAGTTTTGGCCCATTTCTCTCTGCCTTATCTTTCTTCTTGTTGTTGCTGTTAGGTGCCCTTGAGTCATGTCCGACTCATAACAACCCTCATAGGGTTTTCAATAGCTGATTGTTTCAGGATTGCCTTGGGAGTGGACTGCCAGATCCTTTTCCTATTTTTGGGTGCTGGGAATCAAACCCAGGACCTCAGGGACTACAGAGCAGCACTGTACCAACTGAACTAAATCCCAGCCCCCATCTTCCTTGGAAGATACTTATTTTCCTACATATGATAGTGCTGCATTAATTTATAAATTACCACTATTTCTAGATAAAAAATCTCAAATCATTTAAATTTTATGAGCTCTTTTCTCCACATTTTAAATCATTTTGTGGCTGACTTTTGAATCTTCTCCAAATTCCTCATAAACCTGAATGTCAGGGAGCTCAGAATTAGAAATCATGTCCTAAGGAAGAACTAGTTTAGGATCTTGAATTGGCTGACAGTGATGTCAGGGGATTTGAGGAAGCTGATCTAAAGCTATCTTGTAGGGTGACCCCTACAAGATAGGTTGGACAAACCCTCAAGGTCAAAACAGACAGAAAGTAAGGGGCTCAGGTACAAGCTAATGGGATTGGACACATTTCAAATTTTAGAATTAAGAACATGGGTCCTAAACCAAGGGAGTCAGGATAGGGAAAAGAAATCAAGCTGAGGCCTGAAAGTGAAACAAAATCCTACAAGAAAATCTGACACATAGCTTGATGCGTAGGAATAAACCACCCCCTTGGTAAAATCACCTTGCTCTTCCAGTGTTAATGCTAATTACATGGGGAAATGCTAATGCACCTTGCAATGGAATTGCTTATCACCCATATTTCCTTTCTCCCTTCGGCTTCTACAGCCACAGCAGCCTCAGGATGGTAGACTCCCAAGGGTTACCTTTCTGAGGTGTACTAATGGAAACAGTAAGCTGGAGCATGCCTGCTACAGTGCATCAGCTAGGTTATTGAAATTGCTAGGGTCGGGAGGCTTTAGACTCCTCTGAGAATCTGATGACAACCGTGCACTGTTTCTCTATAAGGAAGGCACCAAGTACATGTCACATAGAAAATTTTTATACCAGTAACCCGAGGCCTGTAACTGACTAATGGTAAAATAATGCCTGGCTGAGGTGTTGGATAGTCTCTATTTATTAACCCATTTGTTTCCTGTCCTTTATTAGCATTTAATTGCTTCCGCCCATGTCTCAGCCATGCTAAGGAGATTTGGGCATACCTTATCCACATATGAGCCAAAAGATCAGTGAGGGCAACACCAGTACTGTAGCCAGAGTAGTGGTGACAACACTAATTTGGAAAAGATCACAGGGAGCCTGATGAATTTGTGGAATAAGAATTGTGCCAAAGTCCAGCATCTCTATCCCACTGGATGATTCTTCCTCAACTCCCATGCTAGGATCTTGGTTTTATTTATTAGCTAAGAAGTGATTCTTTGGTGTCTCGTGTGATGGTATGCCGACACTGAGCCAGCTGGTTAATTTTATATGGTTCCATCCAGTTCCCAAGCATGGATGGTGTGGACCCTTAGGCAGTGAAATGAGACCCCTGGCCAGAGTAGGGTGTGAAGGTATAGCAAGAAGAATGGCTTTGGTGTGCTTTGTGACTGTTTTGTTAATTGTGTTCACTCATCAGGTCCTCTAGCTGTTTCTAGAATCATCAAAATATGTGAGCTTGAAGTTAGTAATTATCTGGATAATTCAAGTTGAGAAAAATTCTATTTGCCACAAATCTTAGGCCTCAACTGGAAATAGAACACCTGAAGTATCCAGTTTATCTTATATTTATGTTGTTTTGTTGTTGTTGTTGTTGTTGTTGTTGTTGTTGTTGTTAGGTGCCGTCAAGTCAGTATCCGACTCATAGTGACCCTACATACAAAAGGGGAAACGCTATTGTCAGGGCTTCTCTGCTGTTCCTAGGGTTTTCAATGGCGGGTTGATTTTTGGGAGTGGGTTGCCAGGTCCTTCTCCCAAGCCTACAGCACCTGGTGTTCCCAGGTGGTCTCCCATCCAAGTGCTAACCAGGCCAGACCCTGCTTAGCTTCCGAGATCTGACGAGATCGGATGCCACAGGGCTACGGCTGCAGGCCTTATATTTATAGATCACCTAAAAAAGAAGAAAAACAGGTTTTATTTTTAAAAATTACAACAAACAAGTCCGTTTAGAAGAAGGGATTCCTAAATGAAATTTAAAGTAAAATTTCAAAGTTGATTAAATGTCTATATGAGATTCTAATTGCTGTACTTTGGCTTTAACTGGTTTTTCTCCACTTTACTTAACCTCTGCAAGTCCTTTTCTCCATTGAAACCCTGTTGAAGACGTCCTGCCCATGAACCTGCTGATGATATTTGGGGGGTTGAATGAGATAATCCATGCCTTGCGTTTAGGAGAGCACTGGACACATACTAAGCAATAGTAATGGTTATTTTTCCCAGGTATTCTAGTTAACCCTAAACCCCTTTATTCCCTGACCATAAAAAACATTTCCTATAATACTTTTTGATAGTTAATAAGTTTATATCCATGGTGAAAATGTAGGCTCCTCATTGTTGTTGTTGTTGTTAGGTGCCGTCGAGTCCATATCCGACTCATAGTGACCCTCATAAGGTTTTCAATGGCTGACTGTTTCGGGATTGCCTTGGGAATGGATTGCCAGGCCCTTCTCCCATTTTTGCAGTGCTGGGAATTGAACTCGGGACCTCAGAGACTGCAGTGCAGAACTTTATCAACTGAGCTAAATCCCAGCCCAGGCTCCTCATAGGCAACACAAAACTAATTCAATCCTATTGAAAATCAACATTTGCTTCCCTTACTAGCCATGTGGTCTTCATTTTGATACTTTTTCCCCTCCACAGAAAATGAAAACACTAGCAGAGAGGAGGAGGAGTGCTCCATCACTTATTCTGGATAAAGCCCTGCAAAAACGGCCTAGTACCAGGTGAGTGCAAAGCTTGGTTCTCCACTTGGTAAGTGCTTGGAACTTTGCCTTAGATGAAGGGTTTTGCACATCTCATGGCTTATTTTAATGTGTGGGGATTATTTATCAGCATTAGCTTTCTCTGTTTAGTAGTAAGAAATAGGACTTCTGAAGTTACTGATATTCTTTATGGGAATCAAAACCCTTTAAGTGCTCAGTTGCTATAAAACTGACTCAGAAGTGAATTTCACATCACATAGTAGAAAAACACATGCAGGTTCCACATTTTGCCAGTTTATTTGTAGAAACAATTAGAAATCACAATACTGAAATATGAATGTTTGGCAGTTTTGAAAGGCTGAGCCCAGGGCCTTGTACATACTTTGCAAGGGCTCTGCCACTGAGCTGCACCCCCAGCCCATATTTTAATATTTTAAACTGATACACAGTCTGCCTCTGGCCTTGAACCTGCAATCCTCCTGCCTCTGCCTCTCGAGTCACTGGGATTACAGGAGTGCAGCCACCAGGCCCAGCATAATTTGCTTATTAAAAAAATCACAAAGTGATTGATGCCTGTCATGGATGAAGTAATTTTTAATAAGTTTTAGGTATGAAGAAATAGAACCATATCAAGATTATTTTAAATGAAATATTGATTTCTTTTAGGCATTATGGGTTAATTAGTGAAATTTAAAATGGAAAAATAGGCTATTACAATGGTCATTTCACTTATTGAGGCTAATTTGTTTTTCAGTGGAAATCTTAAGTCTTTTATAATGTGTACACAATGAATGGATATTCAATCATTAATTTATGCATTTGTTTTTAAATGGCATTTCTATCTGTTACATGCTGGAAACATGAAAAAATTCTAAAGTCAAAGATGATGGCACACCTATTTCAAGTGGACCTTTATACCACAAAAGTCTATTCCCTCCCCAAAATTACTGTATCTTGATATACAGCATGGGAACTAGCCTGTTGATGATTTGTATGCAATGTGGTGCAGACAGCACAGAAGCAGAATGTTTTCTATATTAGCATTTCCTGTATCTTAACTTATACCCATATTTGATTTTGGCTTTGTGGTAGAATTTGACTGTTTCTATTATTGTCCCACAGTTATCTTGCTACTTAATAATTAATAACTTGTAGATGATAAAGCTTTCATCTAGAGTTTAACAGATATTTTCAGGATATTTTAAAGAATGCTTTCATTTAACAGCTATTACATCTCAGTTTTTTAAATTTAATGAACAAGTTGGATTTAAAGAAGAGGAAAGACTTGGATGAACCAATGAGTTAACTGTGTTTGTCTATTAGATAGTTTTATCTACAGTATTCTTTGATGATCCCATAATGAGAAGCAGATGTAGATTTTAACTTTCTTTATATGTGGACACCATACAAATCACCTGGAGGTGGTTTCTCTAAGTATGGGTTTCTCTAGTAAAGCAGATGATAGACATCTTTCTCAGGTGAGTTGTTCATAGTTGCCCTTAGCTTGTATTCTTCAACACAATTGTGTGTATGTGTTGTTGTGGTTGTTGTTGTTAGGTGCTGTCAAGTCGGTATCCGACTCATAGCAACCCTCATAGGGTTTTCAATGGCTGATTGTTTCAGGATGTCCTGAGGAGTGGGTTGCCACATCCTTCTCCCATTTTTGTGATGCTAGGAATTGAACTCGGGACCTCATAGACTGCAGAGTGGTGCTCTACCAACTGAGCTAAATCCCAGTGTATGTATATGTATATACACACGTATGTAGGCTATTTATTATTGTGGTTCAATATACTAGTGAATATATTATGTATAGTATATGTGGGCTGGGATTTAGCTCAGTTGGTAGAGTGCTGCACTGCAGTCTCTGAGGTCCTGAGTTCAATTCCCAGCACCGCAAAAATGGGAGAAGGGCCTGGCAATTTACTCCCAAGGCAATCCCAAAACAGTCAGCCATTGAAAACCCTATGAGGGTCGCTATGAGTTGGGTACTGACTCGAAGGCACCCAACAACAACAACAACAATAGTATATGTATATGTACATATTATATATGTATATGTGTACATATATATGTGGGCTGTTCAACATGGTAGTGTGTGTTTGTGTGTGTGTATAGTATATGTATACACACACATATGTAGGCTATTATTCTTCAACACAATGTTGTTGTTAGGTGCTTCTGAGTCAAGTCTGACTCATAGTGACCCTCATAGAGTTTTCAATGGCTGATTTTTGGGGGAGTGGACTACCACACCCTTCTCCCATTTTTGTGGTGCTAGAGATTGAACCCAGGTCCTCAGAAAGTGCAGAGCTCTTCAACACAATAGTGTATGTGTGTGTGCGCGTGTGTATACATATATATACACACACGTGTATGTATGTATATGTGTGTGTGTATATATATACATATATATACATATATATACATATATACATATATACATATATATACATATATACACACACATATATATACATGTATATATATATACATATATATATACATATATACACATATATATATACATATATATATGAAGGACCTGGCAACCCACTCCCAATAATCTGCCATTGAAAACTCTATGAACAGCAGAGAAGCACTGACAATAGTGTTTCGTGTGTTGTATGTAGGGTCAATATGAGTCGGATACTGACTCGACAGCACCTAACAACAACAACAAATATATATATATATATATATATATATATATATATATATATATATGCACACACACATACATATATAAGCTCTTTATTATTACTACTGGTGGTAGTAATAGTAAAAGCAGAAATAGAAGTACACATTGTCCTTGTAGAGAGACTCTGAGGATCATAGCAGATGGGAAGTAAAAATGATGAAAGATGCAGAATCTGGAAGCTAGCTAGAATCTAGTATTCGTTTTTGTTAGATAATTATATTCTTAGGTCTGGCATGAAACAAGATTAGCTCAGAATATTTTGGTTTTATTTTTGGTATACCCTAATAAATGAGGTCTCCCTAGCTTAAGTTTTAAGTATACCTAGGACCTCTGGAAAATGAGGGCTTTGGCCATGGAGAATTGACTTGGTTTGCTCACTATTTAACATGAAGAGGCTTTAAGCAGTTCTTACATTCCAAATCTATGAATCAGAATTTATATATGTAAATATATGTAATATATTTATATATATAAATAATGTAATATATATATATAATGTATATATAACTATAGTATAATTATATATGGCGGTATGTCAGGGGGTGGTCATGCACAACAGGATTGAGTTAAATGGCTTCTTTCCTACTTGTCAGTTGCCTTCTGATTTGGCTCCTTCACTCTACCATTCTCATGCCAAACCACCCAATTATATATAATCACACACACATACACATATGGTGCCAAAAATATATACACATTTTAAGAAAGGAAAAAACTATATTAGAGTTGGAGTTCTCAACATATACTAATAACAAAACATGAATGCAAGTTATGCTTGACTTCTGCAATTATAAAAGTGCTCATAGTGGTTATCATATCAAAAGCAAGATGCATTCCTGTGCGAGGCCTCCTGGATCTTCCCTTGTGCACATTACACACAGTACCATGAATCTCAAACTTATCACATATGCATGCAACTGTTAGACATGTGGAGGTTCTGTTTCATACACACACCTCCACTGTCACTGTACCTCTACAGTGTTGTTCAGTTTCAAATACTGCTACAAAATGGTCTTATGCTCCTCAAAAGACAACTGTGCTTCCACTATTTTCTTTGACTGTCCTGCCTGTCCCATGATGATGCTAGTATTCATTTGATTAATGCCATCTTTCAAGGAGACAGTCATACTATATGTTGCTATTGTTTCACCTTAGAAAACGTATATGTTTTTTGGCACTCTGGTGTTTTCAGTGGCTGATTGTTTTGGGGAGTGGGTTACCGAATCCTTCTCCCAAGCCAACAGCACGTGGTATTCTCAGATGGTCTCCCATCCAAGTACTAACCAGGCCCGACCCTGCTTAGCTTCCGAGATCTGACAGGATCAGATGCCACAGTGGTGCGGCTGCAGGTGTCTTCTTCTGTAGGCAGTGTTTAAGTATCCTCTGCAGTGCTGGCTTGGTGGTCAAGAACTGCTTAGCTTGTTTATTTCATGATAAGACAGTCTCTCCCTCTATTTTAAATAACTTTGCTCAGTATTATATTTTTGGCAGTTGTTTTCAGGACTTGGAAAATGTCTGACCATGCTTTCCTTGCCTTCAGGGTTGATGTTGACAAGACAGCTGTTATTCTGATGGGCTTGCCTTTGTAACTGAGCTGATGTTTTTCTTTTGCAGTCTTGAAAATTGTTTCTTTGATTCATAACTTTAGCATTCCAACTATAATGTGACATGGAAAGGATCTGTTGTGTTCTACTCTATTTGGTATTTTGGCTGCCTCTGTGGTTTGTGTGTATATTTCTTTCCTTAGATTTGGGAAGTTTTCTGCTATTATTTCGGTGCATATATTTTCTATGCCTCTAGTTTTATTTTCAGCTCTTGTGCCACCTGTATTTGTAGGTTATATCTTTACATTCTGTCAAAGACTTCTCGAAAATATTGGTCATATTGCTTCATTGTTTTGTCCTTCTCAGTATCTGAATATATAAGCTCTTCAACTTTTTTGTCAGTCTTTGATATTCTGTTTCTACTTCATCTGCATACATTGGATTCTACTATCACTTTTATTCACTTGACTGTTTTGTTGTTCCAGAATTTCTGTTTGACTCTTTTTCAGTATCTGTATTTCTTTGCTGAATTTTTCTCCTAAGTTAGATACTTTTCTTGTCCAGTGTTGTAATTGGATTCATCTGTTTGGTTGTGATATTTTTTAGGTCTTTTAACATACTTATAAGCAGACTTCTAAATTCTTTTTCTGGCATTTCTAGCATTTGAATGTCTTTAATTTCACTTATTGAAGGATTTTGGTGATTAGAGTTATCTTCTTCATCTTGCTTTTTTATATTTCGTGTGGTTTGGGGTTAGGTTTTGGGCATTCCTTAGTCTGATTGTTACTGCTTTATGTGTTTGGGGTTATCCTTGGCTTATTGCCTTTTGAGATCTTATACCCCAGGATCCCTCAGAGTATGGAAAGCGTTCTTCTACTAAAGTATTAGCTTTGTTTGATCTCACCTTTATAATTATGGTTATTCTTGTTTGAGGCCAGGTGCTCTTTAAGAAGTAACATGTGGGAAGGGGTTGTAGGGATAGTGAGAGATAGGTGTTGAGGTCAAATATTGAGTGTAATATAGCTATCAACAGCAGAAAAATCAAGATCTGAAGAACAGGTAGATAGGGAGTAGGGGCAAGAACAGGATTGGATAGGTATAGAGAAGAAGAACAAGCAGAAGGGGGCGTATTGCAGTATGAGTAAGAAAAGAGTAGACAAAAATTATAAATCTCGTTCCTAATATGTAGAATATATATACAGTTATATAAACATTTCAAGAGGTATAGCAAATGGAAAGGTAGAGTGTATTATGTTTGGGTTTTGATAATTAGTTTGGGGAAGTATTGATAGATTATTGATTAATTGGGGTAATCTAGAAAGAATAATGATTTGAAATTATGACTAATGAAAAGGAGGAAAAAAAAGTAAGGTCTACAGAAGGAGAGGAAGGGAAAACATATGGAAAAGAAAAGCAAAATAGAGAACAAAAGAGAAACCAAATCAGCAAAAAAATAAAAATAAAAACCAAGAAATCAAAAACCAAAAGCTTTCAAACATATAAAAGAAAGGAATGAAAAAAAGAGAAAGAGAAGGGAGGGGAGCCCACTCCAAAACATACCATCCAGCTCTGATTGGTTCAGTCTAGTTTTTAGTCGCCCTTGTGTCCTCAGCATGGTGCCAAACTGCAGGCACAGTCTTAGCCCCCAATGCAGTTCTAGATCAGTTCTCAGAGCAGGCATGTCCCATCCTTTTCCCTCCATTCACCTGTGAGACTATCCCACTCAGAGCCCACTGTCCCAGACTGCCATAATCCCCTGTCCACTGTGCCACTCAGGCTCTCCAGGGTTGCTCAAACAGAGGCCACACCATCAGGGACTGTACTGCCTCCCAGCTGCGCACCCAGTTCTCTCTCCTTGGGGTGGCCCCAGGCAAACTGGCTGGACCTCTGTTGTCAGCTGCTCCAAGCTGGGCCCGTGCAGTAGGTGGACAGCCTGCCGAGTCTGTGCATCTGGGGGTGCCCGGCATGACCCACTCCTCTGAATGGGTTAGGAGCCCACCCAGGTGTTTATTTGATCATTTGCAAGTTGGTCCAGTTTGAGAGTGATCCCAGACCCTTCACCTTCCATGGTCAGCCAAGCCTCTCCAATCCCGAGATCCATTACTCTGCACTGCTGTGCATGCAGCTCGCTCTCGCTCCAGCAGAGCCACAATCAGTACACCAGGCTTGCTTGCTCACTCTGGCCCCAATGCACAGTAAGGCTCAGTCTTGCAAACTGCAAGCAGGGGACCTTTGCCATGTAATAGTCCCTTGTCTAGTTTTAGGGGAGCTACCTCGGGGCCATGAGTTTCTTTTATCACAAAGAAACAAGTGCAGGTAATTAGGTTTCTCCCCCCACTTCCCTTTATTGCCCTTCACCTGTAGCCCAAGATCATGCATTACTCACTTCCCAGCAGATAGCACTGATAGTGCAGAGACTGCGTGAGTTGCCAGTGTCCCAGTTGCCGGTGCCTTTGATGGGTGGGGATTGTTGTTGTTGTTAGGTGCCCTCAAGTCATGTCCGACTCTTAGTGACTGTTTTGGGATTGCCTCTGGAGTGAGTTGCCATGTCCTGCTCCCATTTTTGCAGTGCTGGGAATCGAACTCAGAGACTGTAGAGCAGTGCTCTACCAACTGAGCTAAATCCCAGCCCCTAGTGGGGAATGGTAGAAGTAAAATTTGTGCTCAGCAGGCATCTCCCCATCACCATCTTCCCCTTCTCGTGACACCGTTCAGAGCTAACCCCAAAGTGGCTTCAGACTCCCCTCCCATGGAAGCCGCTGGAAGTCCCCGGTGCTGTGATTCATCCCACAAACTCGTCCTTGTTCCTTAGTGGTGGACTTTCAGTTCCACGTCTGCCATGCTCCGGATCTCAGAGTGCAATCAGGGTGGTGGACGCATCCACCAAAGGTTTCCCTTTCTCTTGGGGTTCCCACGGCCCCTCTTCAGCCCCTCACATTTGCCAGCACTCTCCTGGGTCTCTTCATGCGAAGGGATTCTTGGCTTTTTTTTCCTGCCATGGTAGAACAGGCCATTTGCCTGTGCGTACCACAGCTCTCCTGAATTTCTCTGCTCAGAATAATGTCTATTACATCTCAGTTCTGACTTCTGTTTTTCCTGGTCACAGCATGTCTGCTTTCAATCCGCCATCTTAATTTCAAATCCAAAGTAGAAATTTTAATAGGTGAAGATCGGCAGCCTGCCAGATCCCTTTTTTCCTTGCAAGGGAAAAAAAATTCAAAATTGTAAAATTCAGATATAAAGGTAGGAGATAGCAATTGCTTTATAAGGTGGCAAAACTGTCAACTTTTTACCAAATGGAGTTTATTGCTTTGTTAGGCAAAAGGCTTTCCAGGCCCATCTATTGCTTTATTCTTTACAATGTACTGATGCAGTGTGCTATTTCTTATGGTACAGTTCTAGGAGGAGATTTTTAAGAGATTATAAAAAGTCCCTCCAATTATATTAAGTCCTTCCCTGTTCTAGTGGGCTTTGACAGGGTCAAATTAGTTTATTTTTGTACTTGCAGAACAGCACATCCATTTAATTTCTCCATTCCAGCTTAAAATTTCCTAATTGCAGTTATGATTGAATTTTATCTTTCATTTGGGCCCCAGGATAGCACTACCTCATTAGTGCATGTTTATTTGTCCTTCCTCACTCTTTTCCACAGGGACAGCAGCCTGTCCTAAGATATCATTACTGTATTGGGCTAGATACTTCCTTTCCCTTTACAACTTGAAAGCTAATGTTTTCCAGAGTAGTTTTGGCATTTTATGATTGGCTTTCCTTTGGAACCTTGAAAAAACGATATGAAGGAAGAAGAAGAATTGTTACTATTGAGAAACTTTCATATTGTTGCAGCTAAGAAAAAGTGGACTCTGGGGCCAGCTTTCCTGCATTTAAAACCCTGATCCTTCTTCTTACTAACTGTGAGAACTGTGGCAAGTTACTTAACTCTTCAGGCTTCACTTTCCTTATCTGTAAAATGAGGGTGACTTATAAAAGACTTACAATCATCTGTATAGTATTTGTATATTATAATTGCTATATGTTTTGTTAAATACAATTATTTAAAACAAATGAATGTGGAGTTGGGAAGGAGTCAAGAAAGCTGTGCCTCCTGATTGCATGAAGAGTCCAAGTCATTTTTCAGAAACCTCTGATAGATGGACCTTGGAGGAAACACCACTGAGACTCTAGGCTGATGGCTGAGACCTGGACAAGTGCAGAGGCAACTACATGGTCCAGGTAGCCCTTCTGACTTCCTATTGTGATGATGGGTTAGAATCAGCCTCCACGTGATGTGGTGAAACAGAGGAGGCAGGCTGTTCATATTGTTATTTCCTTTCCTTTACTTAATTTGAATTTTATTTCTTCTCTTTCTTACTTCTTAAAATGGAAATTTGGCCTGGTCCAAATGGGTTGGTCTTGTCCTGTACCTCACTAAATTTACTTACTAGTTTTAGTAGATTTGTTTTGTAGGTTCCATTGAACTCTTTACATAGACTAGCCATATCATCCATGAGCAAGGACAGTTCTTCCTTCTAATCTAGATGCCCTTTATTTCCTTTTCCTGCCTGATTTCTCTGGCCAAAATTCACAGTCGATGCTGAAAAGACTGAGTAACAGTGTACATCTTTGTTTTATTCAGAAGAAAGAGAAAGAATTCCTTCCATTCCTACATAGCTAACTTTTTATCATGAATGAATATTCAGTTTTGTCAAATGCTTTTTCAGCGTCATTATCTATTGAGATGATATACTTGTGCCACATGAATTAAATTGATAATATTAAAGCAGCTCTGTATTTTTTGGGATGGGCCTTACTTTGTCATGATATAATGTCATTTTCATATAATGTTGAATTCAATCTGAAGGGTGTTTTTTTAGAATTGTTGCATCTATATTCCTGAAAGATGTTGGTCTGTAGTTTTCTTCACCTGTAATATCTTTGTTAGGATTTTTTTCCATAAACTTGCTTTATGTTGAATTTGTTAATATTACAGAGCTCTTGCACTGCCAAACCCTGCCTGAGAATCCAAAGAAATAAATGTTATAATGGATGGTCTCATCCACCCATCGCACAGTATATTAAACTTGATTCTTATGCATTTGGCAATTTTACCAATCTTTGGAAAAAATTATATGCCTTTAATCATAGTGAGTCAGGAAGTGTATGCAGGAGGATCGTGAGTTCAACGCCAGAGGCAGCCTGAACAACTTAGTGAGACTTTGTCTCAAAATAAAAAAATAAAAAATGGGCAGAGGGTGCAGCCCTGTGATGGAGCACTTGGAAGAATGTGTGAGACCCTAGGTTCAACCCCCAAGTACCATCAAAATATATATGTTGTTGTTACTAGGGGCTGTCAAGTTGGGCCCAACTCATAGTGACCCTTTGTAGGGTTTTCAACGGCTGATTGTTTTGAGAAGGGGCTGCAACACCTGGTATTCCCAGGAGGTCTCCCATCCACGGACTAACCAGGCTGACTCTGCTTAGCTTCCCAGATCAGACTAGGAAAAAAAAAAAAATTACACACACACATACACACACACACACACACACACACACACACACACACACACACACACACACACACACACACACCAAAAGGTAGAATTTAAATTTAAATTGGCTGTAGGTCTTCAGATTTCTAGTACGGAATGCCTTTAAATAAATCTCATCATGTTTGTCTCAGTTCATTTCTCTATAACAACCCCCAACAGAATTTCATGGGAAAATGCATACTTTTCAAGGAAAGTATGTGGCTCAAGGTCCAAGAGATAACTTGTTAAGGTTTTTGGTTCCCAGATGATGTCTTCAGTTTAGCCAAGAATCTCTTACTCTTGTCTAATCGTCCAGCCTCCCTGGCTGGCCTAGCTATAACCCAAATACATTGGAAAGCAGGCCTCTTCCCTGCCACCTCGGCTAGTGCCAGCATTGCTGCCTAGAAGTGGCCGGCAGGTGTTCTCAGGAGACACTGTAGCCTCCTGGAAGGCTGATTCCTGCGCTGACACGCTCCTCACCACTTACCTCCTGTCGGAAAAGGCTCCCACACCAGGAGAGTTTTACTCACCCATTTGCTTCCCTCTTGCCAGTAGGAAGTCTGCAACTCCTGCGTTTGGCAAGGGATTTCTTAGAAACCCGGATTCTGCAAAATTATAAGAAGGAAAAATCCTATTCAAAGGTCAAAATCAAAATAAAAGGAAAAAAGAAAGATAAGAATGGTGTCGATATAAATGGTCTAGAAAATGCATGCAATTGTTCTGACAAGATAAAAACAAAGATCACTACAGGAAGAGTTTCTATCTTAAACAGAACTGGAACCCAAGGACATATAGAAAAATATTACCAAGTAAAAGATAGAGAAGACTTAGATGGGGAGGGTGAGGCAGGGGAAGCATACGGGAGAGTAAGGGGGAACCTATATGAATAACGTACATCAAAATGCATATATGGAAATGTCAAAATGAAAAGCATGTCAGAATGAATCACATTAAGGTGTACATTAAAAATTTCCAATTAAAAAAAAAAAGAAAGAAACCCGGATTCCGCATCCAGTCGTCACATACCACTATGGAATACTTCTGTTGAACCAAAAATGACAAAACTAGAAAACGGCCAGCCTATCTCACTAGGTAGAAAGAAACTTTTCAGGAATCCCGGGGAGCTTACTTAAGTCTCTTTTAAAGACTAAATACTACTAGATAGTTTAAGCTATAATTATTAAAAACATATATCACTTCCTTTTGCCCCGCCTTTCCAAATCAGTAATCTGAAGACACATCAAAAGATTGATGGCAGAGCTGGCTAGGACAATCACTGCATCTAAAGGATGGCCAGTACCTCAAATATTTGGGCACAAGTACATGAGGAATTCTTACCAGAGCTCATTCAAGGTCCATGAAGCTGAAGTGGGTATCAGGTGAGGTTTTGCTTGTGTGGCTTTGAATGTTTAAGGACAGGTCAGTGAATCCCCTTCACCTGAGCAGACCCCGTAGTCCTTCCACAGCAGTTCGCCACACAATTTAGACTTGATTAGAGGACACTTTCACAACACCTGAAGTAGAGCCTCCAACATCCGTTACCTTTTATGACAAAGTTTATTTGGTTCCCATCTAGGGACTGGCAAATTCACAAAACATTTCACAATTCTAACGCATATTTCAGGTTGGTTACTTATTTAACCAAGCAATATGCCCTGTCAAAGAACTTCTAAGTCAAAAAAAAAAAAAAAAAAGACCTTAATGTAGAACACAGAAAAACCAGTATCGAAATAAAAAAATTACTTAAGCAAGATTATTCCCTCCCACTTCCTTTCCCATGTGGGACCCAAGTTTAGTTGAATTTAATTTGTAGTTACCTTAGACTACAACTAAAAATTTAAATTATAAATCATAGCCCCACACAGAAGATTTGGACACATCAGTTCCTTGGAGAGTGGCATGTTGCAGGAAGTCTGTTATAGCCACAGCCTACCACAGAGTGTTGCTTAGGGTGGGGCACAGGACAGGTTCATTTAAGGTCACTTAAATCTTCATCTTTTACAGAAGATCAGAACCCACATGGCCGACTTTCTGCAGGATTTCTGATGGGAATCCAGAAGAATGGGTTTCAAAGTATACATCAACACTTTAATGGCTGTAACCTTCTTATCCAGAAGTTGTGATCCACATGAAGTCCATAATAACAGCAAATTTGAGGTTGTTGTTGTTGTTGTTAGGTGCCGTTGAGTCAGTATCCAACTCATAGCCACCCTCATAGGGTTTTCAATGGCTGAGTGCTTCGGGATTGCCTTGGGAGTGGATTGCCGGGCCCTTCTCCCATTTTTGCGGTGCTGGGAATTGAACTCGGGGCCTCCGAGACTGCAGCTCAGCGCTCTACCCACTGAGCTAAATCCCAGCCCTAAATTTGAGGTAGTCAACCTTTATGAAGGCTAGTATCTGAACATAAAAAGAATTTTGAAATAACTACTGGCTGGAGGTTTGGGGTTTTTTATTTGCAGGGAATTATGAAAGAACACAGTGGGATCTAGTTCAAACATTTATATAACAATGAACATTCTTCTAAATCCAGTATACATAAAGAGTAGTTGTGGCCCTTTGGCTTCCATATTGCAATAGGGCCAGTCACTGAAGTCAAGTGATCTGCATTGGTTGCTGTAGATCCAACAGAGATCGGATGAAGGATGGCTGTTCATGGTGGTTAGCTGTGGTCCAGTTACTTTAGAAGGGTTAGCAAAGACCATTCTTTAATTTTACTGCATGTGGCTGCTTCTCTGATTTTTAAGCATAGCATACTGGTTGTCTCCCCCTATGTGTCTGTCAGCTTGTTGTGCTGTGGGGGCTTGCGTGCTGCTCTGATGTTGAAAGCTATGCCACTGGTATTTCAGGTATCAGCAGGGCCACACATGGTGGACAAGTTTCAGCTGAGCTTCCAGACTAAGACAGAGTAGGCAGAAGGACCCAGCAGCCCACTCATGAAACAATTAGCCAGAGAAAACCCTATGAGTATAAGAGTTATTGTTGTTGGATACCATCAAGTTGGGTCTGACTCATAGTGACCCTATGTACAACAGAATGAAACACTAGCAGACACTATATCAGGCACATGATCTATTTTATCAGTAGGCCAGTTGTTCCAAACACTATGTCAGCCCATCCAGTTGAAGGTCTTCCTTTTTTTCATTGACCTTCCACTCTACCAAACAAGACGTCCTTCTCCAGGGACTGGTACCTCCCGACTACATGTCCAAAATACCTAAGATGCAGTCTAGCCAGCCTTGCTTCCAAGAAGCGCTCTGGTTGCACATTTTCTAGGACAGATCTGTTGGTTCTTTTGACAGTCTATGGAATATTCAGTATTCATCTCCAGCACCATAATTCAAAAGCATCAATTCTTCTCCTGTTTCCCTTATTCAACATCCAGCTTTCACAGCCATCTGATGCAACGAAGATACCATGGCATGAGTAAAGTGCAGTTTCATCTTCAATTTGACATCTTTACTTTTCAACACTTTCAAAGGGTCTTTTGCAATAGCTTTTCCCAATGTAATGAGTCCTTGGATTTCTTGAATGCTGCTTCCATGGGTGTTGATTGTAGAACCAAGCAAAGCAAAATCTTGGACAACCTTAATCTTTTCTCCATTTATTATGAAATTGCTTACTGACCCATTTGTAAGGATTTTTGTTTTATTGATGTTGAGATGCAATTCTTACTGCAGGCTGTGTTCTATTATCTTCACCAGTAAATGTTTCAAACCCTCTTCACTTTCAGCAAGCAGAGTTTGTCATTCACATAATGCAGGTTGTTAATGAATCTTTCTGCAATCCTGATACCATGTTGTTCTTCACATTGTCCAGCTTCTTGGATTGTTTGGTTAGCATAGAGATTGAAGAAGTGCAGTGAAAGGATACAGCTCTGTTACACACCTGTCCTGACTTTAAACCAACCAGTGTTTCCTTGTTCTGTTCAAATGACTGCCTCTTGGTCCAAGTACAGATTCCTAGTGAATACAACTAAGTGTTCTAGTATTCCCATTCTTCACAATAATTTGTTGTGATCCACACAGTCAAATGCCTTTGCATAGTCAATGCACTGTCAGATATGGTACCAGAAAATGAGCCCCCAGGGCTGGAAGGCATTCAAGAAATGATTAGGGAAAGTGGCCTCTTCAAAGTACAGTCAACTTTAATGATGAGAATGGAGTAAAGCCTCTCCGCTGCTGTCTCCTTTTGCTGATGTGGCCCAACTCAAAATGAGAAAAAACATAATGGCTGCAACAATGGCTCAAACATAGAAGGATTGTGTACATGGCTCAGTGTTGGGTAGTGTTTTGTTCTGTTGAATGTAGAGTTACCATGAGTCAAATTTGACTCTATGGCACCTAACAACAACAACATACTGGTTGAAATTTAAAGGCCTCGTTTTTTGAAACCTAGCTGAAACTAGCTAGTTTTTTTAAACTAGCTGAAATTTAAGGGCCTAGTTTTTGAAACCTCATCCCTACCTACATTTTTGTGTCTTACTACTTCAAAGGTTGTCTTTGTTTCTATATCCCTAAGGGAAAAGAAATGTAGGCAGTAAACATTTCTTGTTCTCTAGGGTATTTTGAGAATATTCTTCCTTGAATTATAAGGAAAGTTACGCTGTAAAAGAGTCTTGGAAAGGGACAGAAAGGGAGTATAAAGTCCTTCTTAAAATATTTTAAGGCTTCAGTTGAATAGAAAACACATAATATGTACTGAAGCTCTATGGTCCCATTTTCAGAATAGTATTGACTGCAAACCTGTTTTGGGATGAACTTGAAGACGATTGGAAAGAAGCTGTGTGATGTCAGTTCTCCTAAGACTCGCTTTTACTTTTAGCAGTTAGTAGGAAGTGAGTCTCTCTTTATGCATAAGCAAGGGTCACAATTTTCTCACTCAAGTGAAGTTGTCATCATTCAATAATTTCCCACCATTCTGCTTTGTGGGAGTGGGTCAGAGGTCAGCTTAGGTCAGGTAAAGATGGATGAGTGTGGTAAGTCACTGCCTCCCCCCACCCAGAGTCCCTTATACATTCTGTAGGACAGAGCAGAAGAACAAGGCCCAGTTGAGGTATAAATTCAGGCCAGTTGTCCTCTCAAAGAGCCAAAAAGGCTGGGATTTACTTTAAAGGCCACCCATTAAAACATTTTCGTCTGATGCCATTTCCATTTCTTCCCATTTTATTTACTGTTAAAAATTCACATTCCTACATAAGATGTGGGTATGCCGTATGTAGCACTAAACCCAAGGTAGCATTCATTTTAAATACCTGTTGCAGCTCTCTACATGCTTGGAAGTAGACCACAAGGGTTAGAACTGTGTCCCAGTGTATGTTTCTGCTGGTTCTTGTTATATTTTCCTCATTGTAGTTCACCTGGCCCCAGGAGGACTATGCACACCACGAGGCATTGCTGGTTCTGAGGTTTCTGTAACAATTACTGGAGCAGGAGGTAATTGTACCAGAGAGCTGTTTCATTCCAGTGACCTGAAGAATTTTCTATACCACCTCCACCTTCTTCTCAGTTATCTCCTGGATCTTCTCTCTTTTCATTATCATCTTGTTTGAACTGAATCTGCTGTAATCCACTTCTTTTTGCTAAAATTCTTTCCACTTTTCTTTGTCCTTCTTCACTGTCTTGGTGTGACCTTGAGGCTGTGGTCCCCATGCCAGTGGTCATGCCCTATCCCCCCACCTTGCTCACCTGCAGGGCTTGCTGCCCTGCTCTTTCTTTGTCTTCTTGTCCCTCTTAGTGAGGAAGTTGTCCATGTTCTGCTCTTCCATCTCAGCCATAATCAAGGCCTCCTTGGCCGGAGGCCCAGTGCACTGTAGGGGACTGCACCGTGACTCCTCCATGGGGTAGGTAGCTGTCCAAGGGTGGTACATCCACCTTGGGGATCTTAAAGTCTGCCTGATGGAGCTCTCCAAGGCTGCGCCACAGTGGTGCTGCAGCCAGGGGGTCCTGTGAGTGCTCAGCTCTTTAATGTTTGGTAGAATTCACTTATGAAGCTGTTTGGGCCTAGGATTTTGGTTTGTATGTTTTGTGGGAAGGTTGTAACTACATATTCAATTTCTTTAATAGAACTAGTTGGGTTAATTGTTTCTTCTTGATTGAGCTATGGTAGATGATGTAATTTAAGGATTTTTATACATTTCATCTAAACTGTAAAATATATATACTTCTTCATAACATTATCTTATCTATTTAATACCAGCCTGCAGCCATACCACTGTGGTGTCCAATCCCATCAGATCCTGGAAGCTAAGGAGGGTGGAGCCTGATTAGTACTGGGATGGAAGGCTGCCTGGAAACACTAGGTACTGTAGGCTTGGAAGAAGGATCCGGCCACCTAATCCTCCCGCCCCGCAAAAAATCAGCCATTGAAAACCCTATGAATTGCAGAGAAGCACTATCAGTAGTGTTTTACCTGTTGTATGTAGGGTCGCTATGAGTCAGACACTGACTCAACGGCACCTAACAACAACAACAGCTATTTAATATCTGTGGAATCTGTAGTAATATTTATAAAAATAAGTGCTGGATTATTTTGGCAATATCACTTTTAAAGCATGATTTTGGTTTGTTGATTATGAGGTTATTATTGAATTTTTCTTAAATTAGGCACTGTACCCAGATAATATTTCTGCATCAGAATTAGAGTAAGAAATAAAATTTTACTAAAACTGTAAATCCCACTCATTGGCTTTGAAGAGTCTTTTTAGTTAACTTCTGAGTGTGAATTCCTTGTCCTGCCGGTTTCCCCCACTGTTTTCCCTCCATCATGTTTTAGATAAACACATGTTTTTCATTTATTACGTAAAAGTGAGATTATGATTATGTTTGTGCACCTGGATACTGAAATACACTAATTCCTCTTGGACTTGGTAATTGTCTGTTTTTTATTAAAAGAAAAATAAGATGAAGATGGGGAAAGAAGACGAAGGAATCAGGGGCAACTTTTTATTTTTCAACCTCTGGTAAACATTAGACAGATGGGATATCTTTTAAGTGGAATTACTGGTTCAACAGTGGTTCTCTGATATATTTGTTTTGGACTTTTGCAAAATTCTGAACTGAATATCAAAAATCTGGAGTGTAGAAATCTGGAGTAGGTTTTTACTGAACTGCAGATTTTCATGGCAGTGGTGATTAGAGATAGCTTTACTTCAGGAGTGGCATTCGATTGTTTTCTATCATTTCAGTTATGAAAAATTTTAAATATAAAGTTTACATAATAGTACAGTAAGCACTCAGGTACGCCCACCTTATTTTATATATAATTATATTTGGCATGTAATCCATCTAGCTACTGTTTTTCTGAGCCATTTGAAAATAAATTGTTCATATAGTTCTTACTCCAGGATACTTTAGCATAAACTCCTAAAAATATAGCATTTCACATTATCACAACTAAGAAAACTAACATAATTTCCTTAATATCATTTAATACATATATATATGCAGTCTATCCTAACAGTCCTTATTTTTAGTAGCTATCTTTTTTTTTTTTTTTTTCTTTTTTTAGGGACTGGGATTTAGATCAGTTGGTAGAATGCTGCTCTGCAGTCTCTGAGGTCTCGGGTTTGATTCCCAGCGTCACAGAAATGAGAGAAGGATCTGGCAATCCACTCCCAAGGCAATCCTGAAACAAGCAGCCATTAAAAACCCTATGAGGGTCGCTACGAGTCATACACAACTCCACGGCACCTACCATCAATCATTTTTTAACCATGATTTAAATCAAAGTTAGCAGTTATCTTTGGTTATTACATCTCTTTATTTTCTTGTAATATAGAATGGTCTCTGCAACATTTTTTAAAGCCATAATTCACTAACTTACTGTTTAAAGAGACTAGTTCTAAAATCTGGATTTTTCTATAGGATAGGCAACATATCAGCTATCTTCAGTGTAATAAATTATCCCAAACTGAGCATCTTTAAACAATAAACATTTATTATTTCACATGGCTTCTGAGGGTGAAAAAGCTAGAAGCAGTTTAGCTAAGATGGGTCTGGCTCAGTCTCTTGAGAGGTTGCTGTCAAGATGTCATCTGGCTCTGTGATCATCTGAAGTTTTGACCAAGGGTAGAGGAACCACTATCAAAAATGTTCACTCACGTGGCTGTTGATGAGAACATTCAGTTTTTGCCGTGTGAGTTTCTCCATAGGGTTGCTCACAACATAGCAGCCAGCTTCCTCCACAGTAGGTAATCCAAGAGGAAGATGGGCATGCGCTGGCCGCACATCCACACCTCCCTGGACAGGCCCCACGTGAAAGCTAGAGTGTCTTTTACACCTAGTCTCGGAAGTGACGTGCTCTCATTTCTTCCTTAGATCCTTGGTCACGAGAACCCCCTCTGGTACAGTGACAGAGTAGAGTACATGGGGCACGAGCCCCACTAGGCAGATCATCATGGCAGGTTGACTAGGAAGCTGCCTACCCCCGCTGAAGCTCTGAATTTGTCTCATATTCCTTTGTGTTGTCATTTAACGTGTTCCGTTGTTTCTTCCATACTTCTTATAAACTAGAAGTTACATCTACATGCTTGATTTTAGTCAAGTAATTATTGCGTGTAGGAATGCTTTATATGTGACGTGGTGTTAGCTGCTGTTGAATTGAGTCCAGCTCATAGCAATCCTATATACAACAGTACTGAACACTAACACACACTGTGCTGTGTGCGATCTCTTCATGTTTGAGCCCATTCTTGCAGACACTGTGTTTCTTCTCATTTTGAGTCATGCCACATCCACAAAAGGAGGTCCCAGAGCTTTACTCCATTCCCATCATTAAGGCCGACTCTGCTTTGAGAAGGCAACTCTTCCCAAACTGTTTCTTGAATGCCTTCCAGCCTGGAAGGCTCATTTTCCAGCACTATATTTGACAGTGATTCTCTACTCTTCATAGGCTTTTTAATGGCTAATTGTTTTAGGAGTGGGCTGCCAGGACCTTCTCCCTAGTCTGTATTAGTCTGGAAACTCAGAAGAAACCTGTACTGTGGGTGGTCTTCATGGTGTCTGAGATACTGGCATAACTTCCTGCATCACAGCTACACGCAAGACCCCACAGTCAATAACTGACAGACACGTGGGGGATAGAGGATATATTTTATGTAACTTCAGGAGGTATGTAATAATTTCTGATTTCCTGTTTGACCAAGGTGATCAGACATCCTTTATAAAGGTGTTTTGTCCCCCTTTGCAATTAGAAAGTATGTATGAGTTGATATTACAACATCTACCAGATATCTTGTTGTTTGGGCCAGAATTTGAATTTTGCTGTATGATTTTTAACATCAGTAACTCAATTTTTTGTGCATTTGCTGTGTCCTAAGTGGTCTAAGTACACTTTTTCGTTTTGACCTCAAAAGTTTATTAGGCAGATACTATTAGGCAGAAACTATCCCTGTTTATAGGCAAGAAAAATTTAGGTTCCTGGAGTTAAAAGATTGAGGTATAAAACTCAGTGACAGCCAAGATTCCAACTCCAGGACCGATGTTATTAACAGTGCTGCTTATAGAAAGAATGTGAGAACTTACACACAGAACTTTCTATGTAGTTCTACGAGATGGTCTCTTGAATAAATTTAGGTATGACCCAGGGAATAACAGGGGTAAGATATTGAGATTGATGTCTGTGGTTTAGCTATAAAACATAACAGGCAGAAGCCCCTAGCTTTAAAGCAGACCCATCCCTAAAATAGTCAAGGCAGTTTAGCTCCTGTACTATTTTCAAGCTTTCTAAAGGCTATTATATTCCTTCTCAATAACTCAATCTTTGGCCAAAAAAAAAAAAAAAAAAAAGTCTCTTGTAGAAATAGAATTTTCTTATAAAAGTTGTATACAGATGATGCATAACCATGGTTTCAACTATAATGTAAGATTAAGACAATGTTTAAATAATTATGAATTGAATTTTTATCAATGGGGATGAGGAAATGGAGGGAACAAGAAATGTGCCTCTGTGGAAAAGGAAAAAGAATCCTTTACTCTTTTCTGATCAGAACAGTAAAGAAAGCAATACTGACAAATGGTATTTTCTGTGATGATAAAAATGTTCTAGCTGTGACTGGGAGCTACTGTATTGACCTGTGCATCTCTAAAGGGAAAGTTAAAATTTAAGAATAACTTAAAGTATTTTTATTATGCTTCCTCATTTCAGATGACGACATCTTCTTTTCATACTCGTGAGGGAAGGTGGGATCTTAAATATCATTGGCTTTTAGAACTAGAAAGACTTATCTAAGATAATTGTATAAATCTCTCTACCAGCCTTTTCGCATTATGAAGAGGAACCTATGAGCAAGGGGATTGAATGCCTAAGATTCGTTGGCAAGAGCATGTCAGAACCAGGGCTGGGGCCCAGGTGTACGGTCCTCATTCTAGTCTCAGTTTTTCTCATATCTGGACATTAAAAAAAGACCAACATAATCAAGCACGGGACACCGATAAAGAGAACAGCAACAGTACCTGCTTGTTTGCTAAGGCATTGACAGTGGGTACCTGGGAATGTGGGTAACCTCTTTCAGTTCTCAGAGGAGCGATATCTGCCCTTAAGGACTGTGCTCCTGAGAGTATGCACTTCATCTTTGTGTAGGAGGGAGGGTAGAACTACTGGGAATAGGCTGGATAAATTGGCTCTCTATCTCCAGGATCTAGTGAAAATAATATGAAAAAAGGCTGCCCTGCCAGCCTTTTCCACCTACCTCTAAATTAAGCCTGGAGATCCAGCCCCTTCCAAAAAGTTACCAAAGAGCATTTCATCCCTCCTTTCCAACCCTTCCCTTCCTGCGTTATTATGTATTTATTGCTCTCTTGTTCTCACAGTTTTGTCTATAGGTCACGACACTGCTCTCTTCTGACTCCTAGGGTAACTGGAAGATACACTACTTCGTGAAAACAAAAACCTAAATGGATCTTGACACCAGAAACATCAGTATCACCTGGCAACATGTTAGAAGCATCCATTATAGGGCCTTGGCCCCTACTGAATAAAAACCTCCAGGAGTAGTAGGCACTTTGGGGTTTTAACCAGCCCTATGTGTGGTTCTGATGCAGGCTAAAACTTGACAGCCACTGCCCTAGGTCATTCTCTAGATGAACTCTTCCTTCTTGGGAGTTAAGCCTTAACCAGGTGGGATGGTCCAGGAAATGAGATACATAGTTAATACCTTGTTGTTTTGTTGTTGTTTGGTGCTGTCAAGTCAGTGTCCTAGTCATAGCAACCCTACGTACAACAGGTGAAACACTATGGCTGTGCTTCTCTGCTTCATAGGGTTTTCAATGGCTGATTGTGTTTTAGAAGTGGGTTGCCGGGTCTGTCTCCCAAGCCTACAGCACCTGGTGTTCCCAGGCGGTCTCCCATCCTAGTACTAACCAGGCCTGACCCTGCTTAACTTCTGAGATCTGATGGGATTGGACGCCACAGTGGTACAACTGCAGGCTAGTTAATACCTTGTTGTTGTTGTTAGGTGCCACTGAGTCGACTCATAGCGACCCTATTTATAGCAGATCGAAACCGTTGCCGATTCTGTGCCAGGCAAACAATCTTATTTATGTTTAAGCCCATTGTTGCAGACACTGTGGCAATCCATCTGGTGACTTAGCAACACTAAAGTGGCAGTTTCCAGGGCTCCTGGGGATTTCTAAATAGCTGAGAGCTACTGGTAGCCTAAGACAAAAACAACAGCCTGAGTCTTGGGTGTTTTAGGCATGGACTAACCTTCCTTCTCAGTACAGACATCAGATCTTGCTGTTATATCCCTGTGATTTACTATCTTTGCATTATACGAACCTGAGTTTAACTGTGCCCTGTAAATAAGAATGATTTTCAGCCTCATCCCTTTTTTATCTTCTTTCCCTCCCACAGAGAGGCAGTGAAACAGATGAAATTAGTAGTTCTTCCTACTTGCCAGGCATAAATTGTGACTTGCTGTTTCCCAGTAGGAGTCATCTCTCCAGAGCTTTTAAACGTGTATTCTAGTTTTTGTGCTAATGATTCCAGTTCTTAAGCTGGAATATTTTAAGGAAAAAATTCTCTGATGGGTAGACATTAATACTTAGATTTGACAGGCTGGTTAAATGCAGTGTAAAGGGCCTACTCAGTTGTCTAAAGTCTTAAAGTGGCAGACCACATTCCACACTCAGGTCAGCTTGACTCCTAAATTTATCCTCTTAATCCTCTCATCTGGCACCCCATCCCTACACGTCAGCCCTAGACACAACTAAGATCTGTTTTGCTTCTCTTTGTCTTGAATATGCTTCCTTTCTGCATCTCTACTTAGATGGTTACTTCAAGGCTCAGTTCAGCTTATGTCTTGAGATACCTGTCCTGGCCAGATCTTCCTCTTCCTTCTCCAAGCTCATCCTACTCATCATAAATTCTCATCTCACCAAAACATGTCATAATCATTTTGCTAACTGTTTGGCTTTCTCATTGGTCAGTGACTACTTCATAACTAGTATTAGTTTATTATCCTCTTTTCCTAATAACTCAAGCCTAAATTGATATTTCTCTTCTGTAATCTTCTCAGAATCTTAGGGATTCTGGAATGGAATTAACCAAAAGTAAACACATCTTAAATGACCAATGATTGAAAAAATATCAAATGGCTGGGAGCTGTAGCATTCCTTAAAAAATTAAGTCCCCAAAAGACCCTTGTTCCTATCCTAACAAAGAGCGAAGACCATATAGTCTTTAAAATTATAGCTTTTCTTGAACTTGTTAGTGAACTCAGTTTTTAAAACAACCAGGTGAATGGAATTCTAAGGAGTGATAATCTCTCTGAAGAAAGATAAGACATATAAACTGTTCTACCTTAGGAAGAATATGGAAGGAAAATGAAACTAAAACCTTAATACAGTTTTTTGAAGACTCCAAGTGTGGTCTTAGGTATCAGTTTGAAGTAACTTGGATCTCCAGACACAAAAAGGAATTTACATTCACATGCAGGTTCTTGTCCATGGGCCTCCAGTGCTTTCTCTCTCTCTCTCTCTCTCTCTCTGTCTCTCTCTGTCTCTGTCTCTGTCTCTGTCTCTCTCTCTCTCTCTCTCTTTCTCTCACACACACACACACAGAGCACATGTGTGCAAGCACTAAAAGTCATGCACAAGACGGAAGTGACCCCACCTTGGTATCCAAGTGTGCAAAAGTTGATTGGCTACCCCTGGGAGACAGGTATGAAGCGCTGCCATCATCCTTACAACCTTCTTTCATACAAAAAGCCTTAAGCTATCAAGGGAGAGGCCGCAAATCTTTTCAGCCACAGCGCCCAGGTAAAGTTCCATTCATTCCTAGGGAGAAGTAGAAGCAAAACCCATCTGCCTCTTGGAGAAGGAACCCATTCTCTCACTGACAGGACACAGGGAAATAGCCACTTCTTCTGGAGATCTAAGAAGTAGAAATAAAGGCTATCTCACATGGGAAGGCTAGAAAACCCTGCTGGTCCCAGGATTCCACACCAGTATAAAATAGAGGCTTGCTAAAATGGAGGGAGAGACAGAAACCTCTTTTCCTAAGAGCTGCCACAGATTCAGAAAAGGCTTTGCCAGCCATGGGGCCATGCAGGTGTAGGAATATGAGAAGATTCTACTTCAGAAGTCCAGTTGCACAGTCTGTACCAAAAAGTAAGACAGATGAGAACGACTTAGAATCCCATACACCCCCCACCAGGAGCCACCACTAAGAAACAAGCAGGAAGAGTCTACTGCTGCAGGGGGAGTCACTCCTGAAACACATCTCCCCATACAGCAGCGCAAGCTTTTACAGACTGCTAAAAGCTGAAAGTGGAGCGGAACAATGAGAAAAACTTCCTAGCATTGCAGGCCTCCCATTAAGTGCACGGTGCTTCACAACATCCCATCTACAGAAGAATTCAAAGCCTGTGTTGTGCTGAGGTCATAGATTGCAACCACAGAACCCATGCTGTTAGCCTGACAAAAGAGGCATGCCCCTTTCTATGACTACATGCTCTTTATTTTTATCTCTATTATTCTTCTATCTCAGTGTCCAGTGTTCAAACATGGATTTCATAACACTTAAAAAACAAGGGAAAACTCAATTTTGAAAGAAGAAGCAGAGCTAGATGTTGGAACTATCAGAGGGGGCATTAAAACAGATTAATATACAAAGGTTTTAGTGGAAAAGATAGACTAAACCAACCAACAGATGGTAAATTTTAGCCAAGAGAGGGGGATTTAAAAAGTCAAATGCAAATGTGTCAAATACGTGATATCAAAGATAAAGAATCCACTTCACCAGCTTATCAGCAGACTAGACACAGAAAGAATCAGCAACCCTGAAAGAGGAGGCAGTAGAAAGTTTCCCAGGGAAGCACAAAGGGAAAAAAAAAAAAAAAAGGAAGCGTCTAGGAGCAATGGATCAAACCATTTAATAGCATACGTGTAATTGAGGTTCGGCCTACCGCCGTACTAATGTGGAGTCCAATCCCGTCAGGTCTCAGAAGCTCAGCAGGGTGGGACCTGGTTAGTCCTTGGATGGGAGACGGCCTGGGACTACCAGGTTCAGTAGGCTTGGGAGAAGCACCTGGCAACCCACTCCCCCAAAGAATCAGCCACTGAAAACCCTATGAATAGGAGAGAAGCACCAACAGTAAGTAGTCCCAGGCAGGCCACAGTGTCGCAATAGCATTTCGTCTGTGGTACAGACTGTCGCTATGAGTCAGACCCAACTCGACAGCATCTAACAACAACAAATTGAGGTTCTAGTGAAAGAAGAATGAGACAAGAGAGTAAGAAGGAAATATTTGAAGCTATAACGGCCAAGAATTTTATAGAGCTCTGGTGGCACATGCCAGCAATGTCAGCACTCAAGAGGCAGAGGCCAGGAGGCTCATGAGTTTGAGACCAGCTTGGGCAACAGCGCAAGACTCTGCCTCAAAGAGACAACAAAAAAAAAAAAAAAAGGAAAAAGAAAGAATTTTACAAAGGTAATGCGAAAGCTCAAAGAATCTTAAGTGGGATAGATTAAAGAAATACTTTGTGGGCCGGGCATGGTGGTGCTTGCCTGTAATCCCAGCGGCTCAGGAGGTAGAGGCAGGAGGATCACAAGTTCAAGACCAGAGGCAGTCTGCATAACTTAGCGAGACCCTGTCTCAAAAAGAAAAAAAAAAAAAGGGCTGGGGGTGCAGCTCAGTGGTCCAGCACTTGCAGAGCATGCAAGTTTGAGGCCCTGGGTTCAACCCCCAATACCCCCAAAAAAAATAATAATAAAAACCTTTGTTCCTCTGACTTTGGTACTGGAGGGAGGATAGCCACATAAGGAGGAATGACTGGCACTCTCAATTCACTCTTCCATCTCTTGACCCCATGCTTCGTTGGGGATTTCCCCTTAGTTATCCCTGCCATCACCACATTGACCGTTCAATAGTCTGGCCCATGTGTAGACATGGGGCTCTTCCCTTCGTGCCACTGTAACTGTGAAGGTGACCAGCTGGGACTATGCAGGGAAAACACAGAGCTGCACATCTCTGTGTGTGTTCAGTGTAAGAAGAAAATCACTCTTGTCAGATGTTCACTTGGGAGGGAGAAAAGCTCTTCAGCAAATATCAGTGTTATGTTGCCATGCTAAAAGCTCTAAAAAGTAGGAGGATAAAGAAACTCTTCAGTCTGGTACTTCTCTTCAATTTCCTTTTCCAAGTACAGGTTGAGTATCTTTTGTCCAAGATGCTTAGGACCCAAGCTGTTTCGGATTTTAGAGTTTTTTTAGATTTTGAAATATCTTGGAGATGAGATAGAAATATGAAATTCATTTGTTTCATATGTACCTTATACATACAGCTGGAAGATAATCTTATAGTGTATTCAGTGTGCCTGCATTTTGACTGCTACCTGTCATATGAGATCAGGTGTGAAATTTTCCACTTGTGCCATATTGGGACTTAAAAAGTTTCAGATTTGGGGACATTTTGGATTTCGGATTTTTGGAAGAGGAATACTGAACCCATCCTGCATATTATTCCTTCATAGAATGTAGTTTCCAGAAGGGAGAGGCATTTTATCTGTCTCATTCATTCCCTAAAACAGTACCTGGCAATTGTTAGCTATTCAACAAATATTTTAAGGACCAGGTCCTTTTCCAGGTGTTTAACGGCTCCTATTACCATGGAGGTGTAATACTAGTGGGAAGATATGGATAGCAAAGCATACAAATTAGGATATTAGAAAGTGGTATTTAGTATGAGAAAACAGGTCAGTTAGGGAGTGATTCAGTTAGGATAGTCAGCAAAAACCTCTCTGTTCTGTTGCCATCCCATGGGAGATGCTCAGGGAAGTTGTTATTGTTTGGATATGTGATGGCCCCAAGGCTCATATTTGAATGCTAAGCCTCCAGGGGCAGGACTGTGGTGAGAAGCTATGGAACTCTGGGGGGTAGGACCTAGCTAGCAGAAGTAGGTCATGGCGGGGCAGACCTTTAGAGGCCCCCAGTTCTGATCACTCTCTCTGGTCCCATCTGCCATGATGTAAAGTCCTCCGCCGCAGGCTATGCCACCAACTGCTCCACCATGCCTACCTGCCACTGTGGACTGATCCTCTAAACCATGATCTAAAGTAAATCCTTCCTCCCATACTGTTTTGTGGGGTTTTGTTTTGGTTTTGGTTTGTAGACCTGAGGGTTGAACCCAGCACCTCCTACATACCTCATGAGTGCTCTACCACTGCGCTGCACTCCCAGCCACTTATTTTTCATTTTGAGCCAAGGTCTCACATGAACCCAACTGTAATTCACATAGAGTTCTCCCATTCCTCTCTGCTCCAGATTTCATTACTAGAAATGAATTGATAAACTATAATTAAATCTTATTTCTACTGAATATTAGTCTGGGATTCTTTTTGTTGTAAGACAGTGACTCTTCCTACCATGCCTGCAGTTAGTTCTCTAATCACATCCCCTGTGCTTGTTTTGTCTGACTTGATTGTAAGCCCCATAAAGGCAGGGACCCTGATTTGTTCTGCTCATGTTTTGTGCACATTTAAGCTCTGGTTCCAGACAACAAGTAGGCTTGCTCCCTTTTTAATTCTCTTTCAGAACATGACCTACATAGCTTCCTGATTTCAAAACAAGAATAGAGTCTAGGCAGCTCCCATGTAGTTAATGTGACTCTCTTTTTATGGAATATTACTTGTCCCTGTAGGTATCCAGAATTTAGGTCAGTGGAGAAGCTTTCTCTGAAGAATGAGAACGAAACTCCTATTCAGATTGAATTGTGTTCTGTCTAAAAAGTTATTCTCCCTGGGCATGGTGGTGCCTGCCTAGAAGCCCAGCAGCTCAGGAGGCAGAAACAGGAGGATCACAAGTTGAAGGCCAAAGGCAGCCTGTGTAACTTAGATCTTGTCCCAAGATTTAAAAAAAAAAAAAAAAAAAAAAAATTAGAAAGGGGCTGGGATGCAGTTCAGTGGTGGAGTCCATGCAAAAGTATATGTGCGGCCCTGGGTTCTGCGCCCCATTACTGCAAAAGAAATTAATGAATAAAAAATAGTTACTCTCAAATCTTCTCCCAACCCCTAGATTTGGAAGGTTCTGAAGTTTATGTAAAATGTAATTTTCCTGGGAGTAATAGCACTGGTAGAGGACTTTCCCACTCACCTCTCTCTCCAGGAAGACCTCTGTGACAGAGAAAGTTGCTTTAGCTCTTGTGCCAAATGGTCAGAGAAAGCGCCTTATGGCATTGCACTAAAATTGTCAGTCTGGAAATAAATCAGGCGCACATATGTGTTTGCTCAGTTCCGCCAACAAAGATGCAGCGCGTGCTCTCTGCTTTGTTAAGGGAATGATGTCATCTTAGCTATGTCAGAAATGACTTAAAATGTGGTTTGGTTTTAGTTGAGCTGTCAATTTTTATTTTGTCTCGCCTTTAATATGTGGATTTCACACTTTAACATGCATCTACAGTTATTTATAAGCATTCTATTATTACTAACTTTTAAAAGACTGAGTAAAATAGAAACTAAGACATTTATGGGCTAGGGTTTAGCTCAGTTGGTAGAGTGCTGCTATGCACTTTGTGAGGACTCTGGTTCGATCCCTAGCACCCCAAACATGGGAGCAGTATGTGGCAATCCACTCCTGAAGTAATCCCCAAAACAGTCAGCCATTGAAAACCCTACAAGGGTAGCTATAAGTCAGATCTGACTCAGTGGCACCTAACAACAAGATATTTGTTTTGGGGTTTTTTTGTTTTTTGTTTTTTGTTTGTTTGTTTGTTTGTTTTCAGTACTGGGGGTTGAACCCAGGACCTCGCGCTTGCATGCTTTTCAAGTGCTGGACCACTGAGCTGCACCCCTAGCCCAGTTTTTTACTTTTTGAGGCAAGGTTTCACTAAATTACGTAGACTGCCTCTGGTCTCGAACTTGCAATCCTCCTGCCTCCACCTCCTGAGTCGCTGGGATTACAGGCATGCACCACCATGCACAGCTTTGTTGTTGTTGTTAGGTGCCGTCGAGTCCGTATCCAACTCATAGCGACCCTCTGTACAAAAGGGGGAACACTATTGTCAGTGCTTCTCTGCTGTTCATAGGGTTTTCAATGGCAGGTTGATTTTTGGGAGGGGGTTGCCAGGTCCTTCTCCCAAGCCTACAGCATCTGGTGTTCCCAGGCGGTCTCCCATCCAGGTACTAACCAGACCCAACCCTTAGCTTCCGAGATCTGACGGGATTGGATGCCACAGGGCTACAACTGCAGGCTCCACGCACAGCAAGACATTTGTTTTTTTGTTTTTTTGTTTTTTCTGATCATTGCAATTAATGTGTTGACAATTTAAACATGAGGAAAAGATTTTTGAGAATGATGAAAGGATTTCTAAAATGATGGTATTAATACAATGGTTCCCCGCGACTGGCAGCCAGTGGGAGAGGACTTTAATGTTTCTTAGTTTTCTTCAGTTCATTTGGTGATTTCAGTTCAGCAAGTGTTTGTTGAGGGGGGTGGGAGGGTCAGGGAATGTGCATGTGTGGCTTTGTATATTGTAAAGTGCAAAATCCAAAGATTTGTCCTAATTCTAAAACCTAAGGGTTTTAGAATTCCAAAACCAAGCAAGGCATCTCAGCATATTCTTTTATATGTGTGTATGTAGCCCAGGTCTTTGAGAGGGTTGAGTGTGAATAATGGTCCATTGGTGTGGGCATTAGAAGCAGTTGGCTTAGGTTCTTTCTCACTTTTCAGAATACTTTGATTATTCTTTAAAAGCACTGTTACTTTGAACTAAGTTGCATGAAGTCAAATACTCATCTTTCTAGAATTCTTTTCTCCTCTTTTGTTTTTATCTTGAAGCCCTAATGGGAAAAAAAAAAATTTCAGAAATAGATCTTCATGGATGTAAAGTTTGCAACTACAATCATAAATACAGAGAATAGGAGCAGAGAGTCAGGTCTGCCTCCACCAAGACAGTTACTTCTTTACCCTGTGTTCCATTGGACTGCTGGAACTGGGGCATTCATCAACCCAGAGAAAGAAAACCTTTCTTCCTCCCTACCTAACTCTAGCGAAAAAATACCAGGACTGCCACAGATTCAGACCAAAGTGGCTTCGGGGTTTGGTTTTGGTTTTGGTTTTTGAATGAGCCAAGTCAATTGAGTAATTTCTCTACTTTATTTTTGTAGGTGGAAAAAAAAAAAAAAACTAAGAACACTTTTGTTTGTTTACTCTGCAAACACTGGAATCTTTTGGCTTAGGCACAGTTGTGGGGACAAAGGATCAGAAGACAAGGATCTCACCTTCCTACACAGTATAGTTAAATCACCTGCTAGGAGCTTGCAGTCCTGTTGGGGAAACAGGGCCCGCACATACAAAATAACCAGAGAACATAAGTATGTAATTAAGTATAGTACATTTCTAAGCTGTAAGGATATGCCTTCAAAAAGTATTTATAACACCTACTATAAGTCAGATACTGCTAATATCCCAGGCATACAGAGGTTTTTTTTTTTTAAGGTTTCATATAGTTTGTGTTTGTTGTTGTTGTTAGGTGCCGTCGAGTCAGTAACCGACTCATAGCGACCCTCATAGGGTTTTCAGTGGCTGAGTGCTTCGGGATTGCCTTGGGAGTGGATTGCCAGGCCCTTCTCCCAAGTTTGTGTTTAGAGAGGAAAAATATCAAGTAATACAGAGAAGTTAACCAGAAGCTATGGATTTTTTCCTGGGCTCAACATTCTTTCACCAGTTTTCTTTCATTGTGATGTATTCCAACCAGTGAAAAGGGAAAACAGAAATCTTTTACTAGAAGTTAAAACTGAATGAAAATGCTGCCAAACTACTGCTTCTGTCCAAAAGTTTGTGCCTGACACAAAGCCTGCTTGCTTTGGACCTCAGGAAACCTTTGTTCCAGGCCTGACTTTATAAGAAGTACTTTCATGACCTCTAGCAAATCATCTGATCTTTTTTCACTGCAATTCTTCTCTTGCACCCAAAACATACCTCAGAAAGACTCAGATCTTTGCTGACTTCCCTGTAAAGCTTTTTCTAATCTTTCACCTTCCTCCAACTCACCCTCGTCTTTCCACCCTACCTCCTAGTAGCTGGAAGAACACTTTCTGACTCCTGAATTCCTGTAATGTTTGGGTTATACCTCTTTTTACTTTTATCATTATATTCTTTTTATATCTTCTTACAGTGCTTTCAATACAGATTGATAGCTGTCAACATGTGCCTGGTCATTTTGAGGGTAATTTATTTGGTTTCGTGTTTTGGTAACAGTTAAATGAAATGAAAGATGTTAACGTTGTACAGGGTAAAAACCAGACCTTTAAAATACACTGTTAATGTCATTTAGATATTTGCACCAATGGTGACAGTACCAGGTGAAAAGGATTGGTAGGTCATTTCTTATATAATGTAAATGTAAAAAATCCTCTTTACTGTCTAAACGTCTTTTAGCCCAATACTTGTCTATAGTATAGGTTGTTTACTATCTAAAGCTATTTTAAGGCTTGGATTTACTTTTGTTTGAAAATGGAAAGTATGTTAAGTTTTTTGTTTTTGTTTTCAGCACTGGGCAGTTAAAATCAGGGCCTCGCACATGCTAGGCAAGTGCTCTACCACTGAAATGCACCCCAAACCTACCTACCTTCCTTCCTTCCTTCCTTTCTTTCTTTCTTTCTTTCTTTCTTTCTTTCTTTCTTTACTTTTTGAGACAAAGTCTCACTAAGTTGCACAGGCTACCTCTGGCCTTGAACTTGCAATCCCCCTGCCTCAGCCCAAGTTGCTAGTATTACAGGCATGTGCCTTGGCAAGTAAGTATATTTTAATACTTCAGAAAAAGATGAAGGTTAAGATTAGATCTAGCAAAGGCTTACATGGAACACGAGATATGTTAGGGCAGCCCTGTCTGAAACTAAAGCATCTTTTTAAGCTTATTGCTTTCAGCATACCTTTTGGGAGTGGGTTGCCAGGTCCTTCTCCCAAGCCTACAGCACCTGGTGTTCCCAGGAGGTCTCCCATCCAAGTACTAACCAGGCTTCACCCTGCTTAGCTTCCAAGATCTGACAAGATCTTATGCCACAGTGGTACGGCTGCAGGCTATAACTGCTTACTCCTCAGTTATAAAGAATTCAAATACAAATGCACATATGTAGATTGTATTTGAGTTTGGTAGATAGAAAAGTTGTTCAGTCCCAAAGGATGAAACAAAAACACATCAGCTTGTTGTTGTTGTTGTTAGGTGCCGTCGAGTCGTGTCCAACTCATAGCGACCCTTATAGGGTTTTCAACGGCTGATTGTTTCGGGATTGCCTCGGGAGTGGGTTGCCACGTCCTTCTCCTGTTTCTGTGGCACTGGGAATCGAGCTTGGGACCTCAAAGACTGCAGAGCGGCGCTCTACCAACTGAGCTAAATCCCAGGCCACATATCAGCTTATTGATAGTTATTTAGATCTTTAATGTATAAAGTAGTTTTAGAATATTCTTTTTGAAAGCTGAAATAGACTGGCTATCAGAGAACATGTTCTGATTTCTTTATTAGCTGATTCTTAACATCAACACTGATTTACAAAAAGCACTAGAGTTTCATGGAAGTTACTGCTGCTGCATGCACAAGAAAGCACTATGAGTGAGCATTTTCTTGGATACATGAAAATATCTCCTCTAATTATGAAATGGGCCAGGGTTTAGCTTAGTTGGTACAGTGCTGCTCTGCACTCTCTGAGGACCTGGGTTCAATCCCCAGCACCACAAAAACAGGAGAAGTACATGGCAATCCACTCTTGAAGCAATCCTGAAACAATCAGCCTTTGAAAACACTATGAGGGTCGCTGTGAGTTGGATCCAACTTGATACTTGACTGCACCTAAAAACAACAATCATGAAATACTTTATAAATTATAACTTTATTTTGTGATAGCAAGAATATGCCACTAGAGCTTTGTAAAGAGTTATATTAAATAATGGTTAAGATCATTTTAATTAGCACTACCTTGGATTAGAAACTTCATGTTTCCAATTTTACTTAATAACTGTTTAATAATTTTTTTCCAAATATTGAATGTGGTAACTTTGCAGAATCATTGATTACCTAAAAAACAAATGGGAATTATTTCTTTTCAAATGCCCACCATGATTGTCCTTGTCAAGGTCACTAGAAATTTCCATAATGCTGTACCAGTGGCCATTTTCCTTGACTTCCCTTCCCACTAGACACCCCTGTCTCTCCCTTCTTCCCTTGTCTTCTGGGTTCTGTTTACAGACAACTAATTCTACTTTATTAGTTTGTCCTTTTCCTAATTTTAAAAGTTCATATGCCCCAGGGCTTAGTGCTTGAACCTGCTATCCATACCACCTCCCTAGATAAGCTGATCTCTTTCTATAGTTTTAAAACCCTGTGAGGTATTTGAAACTTAATGTCACAAAAATCAAATTTCTTATCTCTACCTCTACCCAACTTGCTGATGCCAAAAATTTATTTATCAACTCCTATTAAGTTCTACCTTTGAAAAACATCCACAATAGGTCTATTTCTTACCACCTTCAATAGCTACCATCTTTTTGCAAACCACTACTCTCTCTCCTAAGTTACTGCATGGCAAAAAGCCTCCAATAAGTTTTTATTTAAGGAATTTTAGCCAACTCATTACTATGATTACAATGTTTAAAAAAATTTAAGCAAGTATTTACTACATACTTACCCTCTTCTGTCTCTCCAGTCTGTTCACTATATAGATTCTCTCACTTCTCTGTTCAAATCATCCCCTCTTCCTGACTCACTCAGAATAAAAGTTGAAATTTCTTTTTTTTATAGTAACTAAGGGGCTGAAGCCAGGGCCTAGGGCATACTTCACAAGTTTTTTACCATTAAACTGCACCCTCAGCCTCTTTTTTAATTTTTTGTCTTGAGACAGTGTCTCCCTAAGTCACACAGGCTGCCTCTGGCCTCAAACTAGTAATTCTCCTGTGTCCACCTCGTAAATCGCTGAGGTTACAGGCATGCACCACTGTGCCAGGCAAAAGGGGAAATTATTTGTATGGCTCCTGGCCATTTCATTTGCTGTTTTACCCCCAGTACCATGACTAGTACTTAATGTACTCTAAGTAATTAATAGGTAAGTGGCTCAATAAATTATTTACAAACATGGAATTTGATTTGAGATTTAAAAAATTACACTGGTATCAAATAGTTATATCATCTCAAAAAACAACACACTGGATTAAAATATCCCATTGCATTCAACTTCTTATTTAGCATGTACTACAAATTATTTGCCTGCAGCTGTAGCACTGTGACATCCGATCCCATCAGATCTCAGAAGCTAAACAGGGTTGGGCCTGGTTACTACTTGGATGGGAGACCGCTTGGGAACACCAAGTGCTATAGGCTTAGGAACAGGACCCAGCAACCCACTTCCAAAAACCAATCCAACATTGAAAACCCTGTGAATAGCAGAGAAGCACTGACAATGGTGTTTCGCCTGTTGTATATAGGGCCGCTATGAGTTGGATGCCGACTCCATAGCACCTAACAACAATAAAAACTATTTATTCTTTCTATTTCTCAAATTACTTAATTTGAAATAAATTTATTAAAGACAAGAATATGCTCAAAAATTCATTTCAACGTCTCTACAGTTTGTTTTCTTTAAGTAGCCTCAATCAAGCTGGGCATGGTGGCACACACCTATAATCCCAGAGGCTAGGGAGGCAGAAGCAGGAGGATCATTAGTTGAGGCCAGAGGCAGCCTGTATAACTCAGCAAGACCTTGTCTCAAGATTTAGAAAGGGGCTGGGGGTGTAGCTCAGTGGTAGAGCAGTTACAAAGCATGTGCAAGGCTTGGGGCTCAGTCCCCAAGTACCACACACACAAAAAAAAAAGCAGCAGTAGCTTCAATTGACTCATTGTTGTGATTTTTTTAAAAAATCTTAAAGCAAGTCCTGTAGTCTCCCCTTTATCCAAGGGGGATACATTCCAAGACCCTCAGTGGATGCCTGAAGCTATAGATAGTACAGAACTCTTTATATACTAAGCTTTTCCTATATAGACAGACTTATGATAAAGTTTAATTTATAAATTAAATAATAAGAGTAACTAATAATAGAATAATTATCACAATATAGTAGAAGTTATGTTAATATGATCTTTCTAAATATCTTTTGTACGGTACTTACACATCTTCTCGTGACGTTGTGAGATAATACAATGCCCATGAATGACGTAGGCAGTGTGACATAGCATTAGGCCATTGACACAAGGGTTACTTGAACACAGCACTGCAACACTGTGACAGTCAATTTGATCACCAATACTGAGTGACCGAGGATGGGTAGTGAATAGAGTGTGGATATACTAGACAAAAGAATAATTCATATACCAGGCTAAGACAGAGTGAGATTTCATCTAGCTGCTCAGAATGTTGCAAAATTTAAAATTTGAGAATTGCTTATTTCTAGAATTTTCCATTTAATATTTTTGGACCAAGTAACTAAAACTGTGGAGACCAAAACCATAGTTAAGGTGAGATGGCTGTTGTGTCCCTTACATGGTTCTTCCTGGTCCTGAAATTCCTGTGCACGTTTTTTGAGGAGGCTAGTAAAGCTTCCTATCAAACCTAGCTCTTGGCTATTAGCTATGAATTAACTAATTGAATCAAATCACTTATGTATTAACTTGATTTTTGACCTTTTGTTATAAATGAGCTGCACATAATAGCTTAAGTCACTGCCAGGAGGATATTGCCTCCTGGCAGTAATTTATGGGTTTTTTTTCAGTACTTGGGAGTTGAACCCAGGGCCTCACACATGCTAGGCAGGCACCCTGCACCACTGAATCACAGTCCCCAACTCCTTTTGTAATTGTTTATTTTGAGACAGTCTTGCTAAGTTGCACGGGCTGCCTCTGGCCTTGAACTTGTGATCCTCCTGCCTCCGCCTCCTGATGAGCTGAGATTACAGGCCTGCACCATGGTGCCTGGCTGACATTTCTTAACTTTCTAACTAGAAATGGTCAGCCAGACATGATGGCCACTTGGCTATAGTCACAGCTTCTTGGGAGGCTGAGGTAAGAGGATCACCTGAGCCTAGGAGTCAGAGACTAGCCTGGGCAACATGACATAGTAAGACCCTGCCTAAAAAGAAAACAGGAAGTTATCAAAGGATGTTTTTAAATTTTAGCAGATCTAGAGGTTATAGATACAACTACTTTTAATCAGGTATGATCATTTTGTTCAGTATGCCATTACATAATTATTACCCGAACCAAATTACTCAATACGCTGGATTGTATAGTCAGCATGTTGATGACTTGGTTCATTGTTGAACTGGTATACATGCTAACATTGACTAGATCACACTGTGATCACCACACATACAAATGGCTTGGAATAGCTTGCATATGTTTGGCATTCTTGTCTGGTTCAATAAGAAGACCCAAATTAATTGTAGCTGGTTGATAATGAAAATGATGTTAGGTGCCGTCAAGTCATGTCAGACTCATAGCTACCCTCATAGGGTTTTCAGTGGCTGATTATTTCGGGATTGCCTTGGGAGTGGATTGCCACATCCTTCTCCCAATAGTATTTGTAAAAGTGATGGAATTGGTTTGGTGGTTTCTCCAGTCCTTGGTTGGGATCTCTCTGCTTCAAATCACCCTTTCATAATGAAATGGAGCTGTTCTTGAAGAGTCGTCCCTTTCATGGGGCTATTTGAAGTTCTAAAACTCCGGATTTTCTCACAAGTGTGCTTGAATCATTGTACACAGTTTATATGTAAATTGTTTCTTTTTAAGCCCTGAGGCACTGCTCCCACAGTTTGTTCTTTCTTCCTTGCCCTGTGTTACTTGGGGACTTGCACTAAGTGACTTCCTAATAGATATTATTGAGCAACTTTCTGTGTCAAGGCCAAGAAAAAGTTTTGTAGTTCACTCCCTTCTTTGGAAATATGTTTTTGTGTATGGATTTGCTCTGTTAGTCCTCACTTTGTTTAAATTAGCTTCCACCTCTGTCCTTCACTCCCTTCTTCCATCTTGCTTCTCTGTTTTTACTTGTTTAATGTTTGTTTTTTTTCCTCTTTAAATATTAGCATTATCATTGATGTAAGATTGTCTAGCTCAAAAAATCATATGCTAGCTATTAATCAACATTTTGCTGATAATTTAAAAGTACTCCTTTGTATATTTCTTGCTTTTAAGATCTTGCTCACTGTTGTTCCAACCTTTTGTCCATCTGTAATACCAATCCCTTATCCTCTCTTAGTTCATTTTGATTGTGATATTAATATTATCACTAGGCCCTATTCTCATAATCCAAGTCAAAATTCAAAACTGTTCATTTAATCACTCAGGTGAATTTGAAGATGGAAATATAATACATTTTGCATACTACCATATCATTGTATAATTGCTATACATAGTTTTCTTTGGTAATTTAAGTGATTTTTATGAAAATGATGACTATTGAGACTTAATAATACCTTCTTATGTTTTATCCTATCAATAAGACAGATAATTAGGCCAGATTTCCAGATTTGCCTTTAATGCTAAGATGTTTGAAATAGTCACCAATATCTCATAAATTGGTTTTTATTGTTGAATAAGATAAATTGATGTTGACAGTGGTTTTGTAGCTTCATTTTAATGGTCATGACTTTTTGTTCCAGATAATTCTGCACTGATTTATTCTCTAAGATTCAGCAGGGTTACTCCTTGCCCAGACAATATAGAGAGAGTTCTGGCCTCACATATTATAACCAGGTAGGGTAAAAACAGATGCTAGAGTTTGTACCATTAATGAGTCAGGCTTCCTATTTAGAGAGCATATATACTAAGATCATTGGTACCATGCATTAGCAAGATTAGTTTGATAGAAAATCATAGTATACTTTGGAGAAAAGAGAGCGATAAAGTAAGAGAGTTCAGCTAGAAGTTCATTAGAAACTAGAGAAGAGGTTATGATATCCTAGAGTCAAGATATTTCATTTCTAGTTAGAATATCCTTGAAATGTAAGAAGTGATTACATGTGGAAGCAAAAGAGGAAGTCAGAAATGATGCCGGACCCTCATACATTGCCGGTGCAAATGTAAACTGAGAAAGCTACTGCAGGAAACAGTTTGGTGATTCTCTAACAACTTAAATATAGAATTGCCATATGATCTAACAATTCTACTCTTAGATATATCTTCAAAAGAATTAAAACCAGATGTTAGAACAAAAACATATGTATAAATTTTTGTGACAACACTATTTACAATAGCCAAAGGGTGTAAACAACCCAGATAGTGATCAAATAATGAATAGATTTAGAAAGTGGTGTATACAGCCAGACACAGTGGTGCACGACTCTAATCCCAGAGCCTTGGGAAACTGAGGCAGGAGGATTGCAAGTTCAAGTCCAGAGGCAGCCTGCATAACTAAGCAAGTCTCTGACTTAAATAAAAAAATAAAATGTTGGCTGGGTGTGCTGCCCAGTGGTAGAACACTTGCAAAGGATGTGCAATGCCCTGGGTTCAACTCCCAAGTACTGCAAGAAAAGAAAAGAAAAAAACAGTATATCCATACAATGTAATATTATTTGGCAATAAAAAGGAATGAAACAGAGCCATGCTACAACCTTGAAAATAGGATGCTAACCAACAGAAACCAGTCATAAAATACATCCATTGTATAATGTGAAATGTCCAGAATAGGCCAATCCATAGAGATAGAAAGATGTTAGTAGTTTCTAGGAGCTTCAGGCAGGGATAGGAAATGGATGAGGAGTGAGGGCTTAATAGGTACAAATTTTCTTTTAGGGGTGATAAAAATATGTAGGAAATAGATGCAACAACATGAATGTAGTAAATGCTATGGAAATACATATTCTAAAATGAACTAAATGGGGAATTTTATGCACATCTGAACAGAACTCAAAATTAAGCTATTTGTTTTTTATTGCTAGGCACTGTGACGAGTACCTGTAATCCCAGTGCCTCAGGAGGCTGAGGCAGGAGGATTGTGAGTGCAAGGCCAGAGGCAGCCTGCGCAACTTAGTGAGATCCTGCCTCAAAAGTAAAATAAATAAGTGAAGTTAGGGGTGCAGCTTGGTGGTAGAGCACTTGCCTAACATGTGTAAGGCCCTTGGTTCAACCCCTCAGTACAGCTTTAAAAAAAAAATTAAGCTAGTGTTTTAAAAAACAACTCTAGGATAAAAATCACTGACCTAAATGCTTTTTGCACCCTGGGAAATATAGTAGACAGAGTAAAAATGAAAAAAGTGGCAGAGAGGGAATATGATTAGCTGGGTATTTAAAATCAGGTATTTTTGAGAACTGTGTGGGCCAAACAAAGTATGACTGTGGGCTATGGTTTTCAACCCCTTCTAGAAATTGAACTTAGCCACTAGACCCAGTGTTTCACAAGAGTAGAGAATCTATCTAACTTATTTATTCTGTGTCTTTACCATTCAATATGGTGCCTAGCCAGCACGCATAGATGCTCAGGAAATATTTGTTGGAAGAAAAATAAATTGAAAGGTAAGTAAATAAAGACTGGACGCTAAGGCTGCATTCTTCTTATTGGTCAATTTTATGTTCATCTTGCCCCCCGCCATGGCTAATCAATTTTAAATTTTAGCTGTGTCCTTTTAATACCTCGAAATGTGTTTTCTTCCATCTTTCCTATTTTTCATCACTATCAGCTCAGTTGTGCAACATTTGTTTCCTAAAATGATTGCAGTTTCTTCCTAAGAGTCTCCCTTCCTCTAAGTTGCCTTTATCTGTTTCCCCAGTATATTACAAAACACAGTGTTCCGCTTGAAAGCCCATAGTGCCTTTGGCTATAGTCTAAGCCCCTTGGTGTGATAAGAAAACATTAGTGGTCTGGCCTCTTCCCCATCTGCTGCTCTTCTGCCTCAGGCCCTGGTAACCCCAGGCTCCCTATCTCCCCACAGTTACTGAAAGACCTACTGATATTTGATGTATAAAGAGTCTTCTTTGAGTGCCTTTCAGGCTTCGTTTAACCTATCCATCCTTTTAAGACTTCGGGTCCTCTAAGAAACTTTCCCAACCAGTCTCGTCTCAGGTAAGGGCTCCTAGGTTTTGCTCCTCTTTGCTACTCTTTCTCTTATTGCGTTACCTCACTGGTTTATCATTGTGTTTACTTATCTGATTTCCCTATCAGATTGCCAACTCTTTGAGGACAGGAACCAAATCTGTCTCCTATGCCTGGCACACAGCAAGTACCCAGCAAAGGCAGCCCTTATTACCACTACAAATAATTTATTATATGGTGTGCTTAATAGCCTGCAGCTGTATACCTGTGGTATCCTATCCCGTCAGATCTCAGAAGCTAAGCAGGGTCGGGCCTGATTAGTACTTGGATGGGAAACTGCCTGGGAACACCAGGTGCTGTAGGCTTGGGAGACAGACCCTTCAAGCCACTCCCAAAAATCAATCTGCCATTGAAAACCCTATGAATAGCAGAGAAGCACTGAAAATAGTGTTTTGCCTGTTGTATATAGGGTCACTCAATGAGTCGGATACTGACTCGACGGCACCTAACAACAACAACAACATGCTTAATAAATATTGAATGAGAACATCTAACAGGTAGAAGGCAGAGTATAAATCATGTAAGAGATGCCAAGCAAAGATTCACTTAGAAAGTTTTCATAGAAGAGATGGCATTTGGAGTGGACTTTAAGATATGAGGAAGTTTTTGGAACATAAATTATATTCCATTATTCCACAATTAATTGAGCAGTGAGTGTGTACTAGTTACAGGACTGTGAGGATATCTGAATACTGTCTAGTACTGATCATCATCAGCTCTAACTGATTGCTACTTATAAATCTAGATACTTCCAAGAAGTATTCTAAATTTTAGTTTATTTTCTTTTGTGAATTACATGAAGCAACCACATCTCTAAAACTGTACCTAAAGTGAACTCATTTTTAGAATAGGTTTAGTAATAAACATTAAGAGATATTATTGTGACCAGGTTTCATGAAAGCGATTATCTACTTTTATTAATAAATGACTAAGATCCTAAAACTCCTTTTTGCCTTTCAGAAATGGCTTTACAAATCTATTTGAAAATAGGATATTAATATATAAGAAGCAGCAGCAGGTTAATTCTTAGATTCTCCCTGTTGTATTTATTAGATCATTTTTAAAGCTGTGTTATTATAACTTACAAATCCTAATCAGGCTATATTGAGGCAAAATAGAAAGTTATAATCTTAACTCCCCACACGCACTTCCATAGTATAAGAGACTAAAATAAACACATCTCCACTGCATGCAGAATAAAAGTAAACACTTCAGAGTCACATAATTGGGAAATACATTTTTAAGCAAGAAACACTGATTAAAATTATAGTTTCAAAAAACACAAACGTTGTTTGTGGTTTTGTTTCTTTCTATAAAGGAATTTTTCTTTTTAAATTGAGTGCTAGGATGTTTATTTTTATTCTAGAGTACTGAAGCATATTTTTTTAAACCAATGCTTAGCTTGCTAAAGTTTTGAAGTACCTCTTGTCATATGCAGATCTTTAAAATAACAAATGAAGCCTTGTATGTTGATAAATCCACACAGAAAAAGAAAAATGTTTTAATTTCATTGTGGATTCTTCCTACCACCACTACTACCAATGCTTTATTTGAAAGTGTTAATGTGAGGTAGAAAATGAGTTACTATGTGTAAAAACCCTTTTGAATTGCTTTAAAATGCAAACCATTTTTAATTGATTCCATCAGATCTCAGAAGTTAAGCTGGTTCAGGCCTGGTTAGTCCTTGGATGGAAGACCACCTGGGAACACCAGGTGCTGTAGGCTTGGGAGAAGGACCCAGCAACCCACTCCCAAAAAACAATCAGTCATTGAAAACCCTATGAATAGCAGAGAAGCACTAACAATAGTGTTTCATGTGTTGTACACAGGGTCACTACGAGTCAGACACCAACTCCGTGGAACCTAACAACAACAACATTAATCCTTGGGATGGGGTTTAGTTCAGTTGGTAGGGTGCTGCTCTGCACTTTCTGAGGACCCAGATTCAATTCTTAGCACCACAAAAATGGGAGAAGGACATGGCAATCCACACCCAAGGCAATCGTGAAATAATGAGCCATTGAAAACTCTACAAGAATCGTTATGAGTCAGACTCTACTGAATGACACTTAGCAACAATAACATTTAATCTTTGGGCTAAGCTAACTCCAGGCAAAAAATAATAATTCCCTAATCAGGTTAACTTTTATTTATAAGCATTTCAGAGGTTTAGAAGTATTGTTTAAACTAATGGTCATCAAACTATGGCCCAGACAGGCTGCTTGTTTTTATAAATACAGTTTTATTGAAACACATCCACAGGATACAGCCCTGACATGCACCTTTCCTGACTTTACACGAGGTAGTGTTTTCTTGTTCTGTTACAACGACTACCTCTTGGGTCCATGTACAGATTCCTCATGAGTACAATTAAGTGCTCTGGTATTAAGTGGAGTGTTATCCACAATTTGTCATGATCCACACAGTCAAATGCCTTTGCATAGTCGATAAAACACAGATAGACATCTTTCTGTTATTCTCCACACTTGGCCAATATCCATCTGACATCACCAATGATGTCCCTGGTTCCATGCCCTCTTCTGAATCTCACTTGATTTTCTAACAGTTCTCTGTCAATGTACTATGCAGTTGTTTTTGAATGATCTTTAGCAAAATTCTGCTTGTGTGTGATATTAATGATACTGTTTGATAATTTCGACATTTTGTTGGATCCCCTTTCTTGGGAATAGGCACAAATATGGATCTCTTCCAGTCAGTTGGCCAGGTACCTTTTTTCCAAATCTCTTCACATAAGCAAATGAGCATTTCCAGTGCTCTGTTCGTTGAAACATCTCTTTTGGGATTCCCTCAATTCCTGGAGCCTTATGTTTCACCAATGCCTTCAAGGCAGCTTCAGTACCATTGGTTCCTGATCAGATGCAGCCTCTTGAAATGCATGGTCATCCACCAATTCTTTTTGGTATAATGACTCTGTGTGTTCCTTCCATCTTCTTTTCTAGTTTTCTGCATCATTTAATATTTTCCCTGTAGAATCCTTCACTACTGCCACTTGAGGCTTGAAGTTTCTCTTCAGTTCGTTAAGAGAACAGGGTATATTCTTCCCTTTGGTTTTCTTTCTCCAGCTCTTTGCACGTTTCATTATAATATTTGATTTTGTCTTTTCTAGCTGCCCTTTGAAATCTATTCCTTAACTTCATCATATTTTCCTTTTACTTTAGCTGCTTGACATTCAAGAGAAAGTTTCAGAGTCTCTTTTGACATGTAATTTGGTCTTTTCTTTTTTTCCCTATCCTTAATAACCTTTTGCTTTCCTCATGAATGATGTCTTTGATGTCATGCCACAATTCGTCAGGTCTTTGATCACTAATGTCTACTGTATCAAACCTGTTCTTGAGGTGGTCTGTGAACTCAGGTGGGATATACTCAAGTTATACCTTTGCTCTTGTACATTTGTTGTAGTTGTCTTCAGTTTCAGTTTAACCTCCATATGAGCAGTTGATGGTCTGATTCACAATCAGTACCTGGTCTTGTTCTGATATTCGTTATTGAGCTTTTCTGTTGTCTCTTTCCACAAATGTAGTCAGTTTGATTGCTGTATGTTCCATCTGGTGACTTACATGTGTACAGTCTCTTATTTATGTTGGTGAAAAAATGTATTTGCAATTTAAAGCTCATTGGTCTGACAAAATTCTATCATGTGATCTCAGTATCATTTCTATCAGTAAGGCCATAGTTTCCAGCTACTGAGCTTCCTTCTTTGTTTCCAGTTTCTGCATTCCAGTCCCTAGTAATCATAAATACATCCTGATTGCGTGTTCTATCTCTTTCACATTGCAGAAGCTGATAACAATGTTCCCTATCTTCATTTTTAGCCATAGTAATGGGTGCATAAATTTGAATAATAGTCGTATTAACTAGCCTTCCTTTTAGGCATATGGGTATTGTTCTATCACTGACAGAATAGTACTTCAGGACAGAGTTTTAGATGTCTTTTTTGATGATGAGTGCAACCCCATTTGTCTTTAATCAGTCATTCCTGGTATAGTAGACCATATGATTATCTGATTCAAAATGGGCCATACCAGTCCATTTTAGCACACTGATACCTAGAATGTTGCTCTTTATGCACTACCTTTGTCTTTTGACAATTCCTGCTTTTCCTAGATTCATGCTACATACATTCCACATTCCAATTATTAATGGATGTTTACAGTTATTCCTCTTCATTTTGAGTCATGCCACCTCAGCAATGGAGGTCCCTGGGGGTTTACTCCATTTCTATCATTACATTAGACTCTACTTTGAGGCAGCAGCTCTTCCACGGTCATCTTTTGAGTGCCTTCTAATGGGGGGGGGGGGGCTCATTTTCCAGCACTGGATCTGACAGCTTCTCTCCTATTCATAGGGTTTTGGATGGTAAATTGTTTCAGGAGTGGGCTTCCAGGTCCTGCTCCCTAATTTGTTTTAGTCTCGAAGCTCAGCTGTAACCAGTCTACCATGGGTGACCCTGCTGATATCTCTAATACCAGTAACATAGCTTTCAGCATTACAGCAACACACAAGCCCCCATAGTATGGCATATGAGGGACGCACATCTGTGTTGTTGTTATTGTTGTTATTGTTAGGTGCTATCGAGTTGGCCAACTCATAGTGACCCCCATAGGGTTTTCAACGACTGATTGTTTCTGTATTGTCTCAGGAGTGGATTGCCACATTTGTCTCCCATATTTGCGGTGCTGGGAATCGAACCTGGGACCTCAGAGACTGTAGAGCAGTGCTCTACCAACTGAGCTAAGCCCCAGCCCATACATCTTTAACTTATATATTTGTTGTTGTTGTTGTTGTTGTTGTTGTTAGGTGCCGTCAAGTCGGTTTCCGACTCGTAGCGACCCTCTGTACAACAGGGGAAACACTATTGTCAGTGCTTCTCTGCTGTTCATAGGGTTTTCAATGGCAGATTGATTTTTGGGAGGGGGTTGCCAGGTCCTTCTTCCAAGCCTACAGCACCTGGTATTCCCAGGTGGTCTCCCATCCAAGTACTAACTAGGCCCGACCCTGCTTAGCTTCTGAGATCTGATGGGATTGGATGCCACAGGGCTATGGCTGCAGGCAAGTTATGCATGATAGGTGCTTAATTAGACGTTAGTGGACATAATGGGAGTCATTTATTAGAGTTAACTGTAGTTAAAATTATAGGAAATGATAGAATAACTCTCAGAAATCTAACATATCTGAAGTAGAAATATATACTACTTATACATACTTTGAAGACATGATTATAGAAATTTAGAACATTAAAGCTGAAATGTTTTATAGACTTGGAAAAGAATATTGGTTTTCAAACTTCAGCATGCATTAGACTCACTTGAATTGCTGGTTAAACTACAGTATGCTGAGTCAACCCTCCAGAGTTTCTCATTCAGTAAGTCTGAGGATGGGCCTCTGAATTTTCATCTTTAAAAAGTTCCCAGTTGATGCTAATGCAGCTGGTCAGAGGACAGCATGTTGAGAATAATTATAATAGGGGGAAGATGGATGGCAACTCAGACATTATCTCAGAGTTATCAGGATAATGTCTGGCCTTCGGATCTTTTAGTATGTCCAAGAGAGATCAGATACCATGACCCGTACTGTTCAAACCTAAGAAACACAGACAAGCCAGGATCTCCATTTGTTATAGCTGCCAGGTGAACCAAATAGTTCGAGAGATAGGTTATGTACTTTGGTAGAGATTCTGACAAGTTCTTGTTTGAGCTTTCTTAAAAATTAGACTAAAAAATGCCTCTTACTTCTTGGTGCTATTACTGTTACTACTATTGCATGGTTTTAATTTTATTTTGACTCTGGGTTGTTTCTGAGATGATTCTATAATGTGCTTATCTATACATTTAGAAATGGTGCTGTTAATATAAGTTGTTCTCACAGAGATAACTAATGGCACCATTATCTATTTCCTTCTCATTAATAGTCTTTAATTCCACCATTCAGGTACATATTGTTAGAGTTAGTCCCATATGTAAATTATAAACAAATTCACAGATTTTTATAATACTAGTCCAACTGCCTTATTTTCCAATGAAGAAACTGAGACAAATGTTGTTAGGTGCTGTCAAGTTGGTATCCGACTCATAGCGACTCTGTGTACAACAGAGGAAACACTATTGTCAGTGCTTCTCTGCTGTTCATAGGATCTTCAATGGCAGATTGATTTTTGGGGAGGGGGTTGCTGGGTCCTCCTCCCAAGCCTACAGCACCTGGTGTTCCCAGGCCGTCTCCCATCCAAGTACTAACCAGGCCTGACCCTGCTTAGCTTCTGAGATGTGATGGGATCAGATGCCACAGGGCTATGGATGCTGGCACTGAAACAAATAGCTTGCCATATAATTCTACTTAGCATAAAAGCTTGGGTGAGCCCCTCCCTCCCCCAGTCCATTTAGTCCTCAATAATCATGGCTGGAGGAGGGAACTGAGTCCATGTTAAGTGTTTGTCCATTTGAAAGGCTACCTGGAATTTTTTTTAAGTACATGGTTTGAAATCATCCTTACTTGTAAATCACCTTGACTTAATAGTAGCATATTTTGACTACTCAGAATAGCTTTGGGTCTGTAAAATGAGGGATGACAATGCCCACGTTCAGGGCTGATTGTTTTTCCGTTTTCCCCCCCTCCCGGTGCGCCCCTTGTGAATCCTTAGAATCAGCTTCTAGTGTTAAGCCCTTGACAGTAACCCGAATTCCTGCTTTCTGTGCTTTATTTCTCATTCATTCTCTCCTCAGACTCTATGCCCTTTGAGTTCTGCCTTCTCCATTCTCCTGGAAGTGTTTTCCTGAAGGTCTGAAGGACTGACTGACCACTGTTCCCTCAGACGTCACCTTAATGTCCCCTCTCCCACTGTCAGCGCAGCAGACCCCTGCTGCTTTCTGTCCTCTTCTGCTGTGCTGTTCACAGCTCCATCCTGCTCATCCTGCGCTCTCTTTCCTTCACTTCTTCCACTCATGTCTGCTCAGGGATGTGTCTCTGCCTTTTTTCTCACTCTGTGCTCCCTCCCTGGCATGTTCTAGCCATTCTCATTGTGATATTTGTGCGTCTTTGTGTGATTACCCCATGTGTATCTGGACCTCTGTCATCTCTATTGAGGGGCGGGTGCTCGCCTGATCCCACACCATCTAGCCTGCTGATAATTTCAGAGCCAGTTCGTTAGAAACTGAACTCCTCTCTTCTTCTTCTTCAGCTACAACAGGCTTCTCCTCCTTTGTTCTTCCTCTTTATTAATATCTACAATTTTTGCAGAGGTGGAAAGAACTTAGATTATCCATAGCAATCTAAAAAACATAAATTTGGTGGATTTAGACTACGTAATTTTATGTTAAAAAAGCTATTAAAACAATGTAATTTTGACATGAGAATCAACAAGTACATCAGTGCCACAGGATAGAAAGCCTAGAAATAGATCTGTACTTTATTGTCATTTTCAACAAAGATGGCAGATGGATCTACATCTCTTCTAAGTGCCAGGTGCTTGCCTAGGACTGAGAAAGGGAAAGAAAGTCTTTTGTGCAAATGGTGCTGGAATAATTGAGGGTTCTATATAGAAAAACAAAAATGAACTTCACCTTATATCATAAACACAATTAATTTGAGATGGATATTAGACTATAAAAACTAAAAACCATCCATATTTTCAATACTACGTAGGAAAATATCTTCATGACATGTTCTAGGTAAAGATTTCTTACAAAGGCTACAGAAAGCAAGTGACATGCAAAAAAAGATAAACTCCATCAACATATAAGCTATTTTTTTAATCAAAAACACAGTTTAAAAATTTAATAGGCAAGTGACAGTCTAGGAGAAAATATTTTCCAAACCACATACCTGACAGTAGACTGGTATCCAGAGACTCATAAAACATCCCTAAAACTCAACAATGAAAAGGCACATAAAGCCATTTCTTAAGTGAGTGTAAGCATGGTGGCACCTGCCTATGATCCCAGAACTTGGGAGGCTGAGGCAGGAGGACCACCAGTTCAAGGCCAACCTCAGCTGCATAGTGAGTTCTGAGTCTGGTCAGCCTGGCCTACATATGAAGATCCTTCCCCCCACCCAAAAAAAAAAAAAAGAGCAGAAAATTTGAAGACAGTTCACAGATGAAGAGACACAGATGGCCAACAAGAATATGAAAGAAACTAGACATCACAGAAATGCAAATTTTAATCTTAACGATGCTGCTATCTGGTCACTAGACTGGCTAAAATCCAAAAGACTGATATCACATGTTGGTACAGTTGTGAAGCAACTAGAACTCTCTTTAGCGTTGCTGAGAATATAAAATGGCATGACAACTTTGGAAAAGGAGCTGGCAGGCTTCTCTAAAATTAAAAAATTCATCTACTTTATGACCCAACAATTCCAAGAAAAATGAAAACACAAGTCACCATAGACCAATGGAACAATTAGTAGCAGTTATATTCATAGTAGCTAAAATCCACAAAGTCTCCAAGGGGAATGCATAAACTCTGATGTATTTGCACACTGAAGCATATTCAGTAAAATCCTTTAATGGATTACTGACAAATATAACAAGAATGAATCCCAAAAACATCCTGATAAAACCATCTCTTACACAAAACAGCGTATACCGTGCTACTGTAATTTCACATGTATAAAATGCTAGAACAGGCAAAACTCATCTTCAGTTGGGAAAGAAGTCGGTCATTGCCTGTGGAGTGATGGAGTGTGGAGGTTCACTGATGTAAGGAGTTTGAGGCTTTGGGTGCTGGTCTAGGAACGAAATGAGAATATAAGACAGAGTTGCACAGCAAAGGAAGTCTCCACAGCAGATGTTCATGGCAAGGAAACACCATCAAGAAGTGGAGGAGGGCAGGGGTGCACCTGGGGAAGAAGAGGATCAGGGATGGGGGCTCTGGAGGTTGCATGTCCAGTTGATGTTGCCAGAAGCAGGGACAGGGGTCAGAGAGCTCAGCAACTTGGGATCTCATAACCAGTGACTCTCTTACTGCCCCACAGATGCTGGGTACACAAAGCAGCAGGCTATTAATAGCTAACAATCTGCTTGTTTGGACTAATTTTTAAATAATTGAGTATGCAAAAATTTGAATTTGACATTGGTGCTCATTTGCACTAATGGGTCTCAGTCTGCAGTGAAGAAATCAACAAGCTAGGGGCGATACATAGAAAACATTTGGACAACATTAAGTCATAATTGGGAAAGAGCGAGAGGGAATTTATCTGGAGTGATAATTTCCTGTTATCTTGGTGGGAGTTTAAATTATACAGGTGAATACATTTGCCAAAATGTAATGAGTGTAGACTTAAGATTTGTTCTTTTATACATTTCATTGTGTGTAAATTTTATACAAGAATGTATAAATTTTATACATTCAAGAGAAAAAGTCTTGAGTAAGTACTGAATTTGAGTTAATGATGTAAAGTATTTAGGGGAATATATAATGCTTTAGGAAGTTAATGGTGAAATGCCTAAAATAAAATGAACTAATGCATAGATAGAAAGGCAGTTGGATTAGGTATATGATAACACAAGTAGTAAAATGATAAGGGTAGGATCTAGGCTGGGTTAAACACATGTTATTGCAGGACTGGAGCTTGAACCCAGGATCTCAACAAGCTAAGCAAGTGCTCTATTGCTGAGCTGCACCTGCAACCCCTTTTTTCTTTTTTTCTTGTTTTTGAGACAGAGTCTTGCTAAGATGCACAGGCTGCCTCTGACCTAGAACTTGCGATTCTCCTGCCTCAACCTCCTGAATCACTGGGATTATAGTTGTGTGCCACAGCACCCAACTACATGTTTTTTATAAAACTATTTCAATTTTGGTTTATGTTTCAAGTTTGTTAATAATGAAGTGTTAAAAGATGTCTGTGTGGGAAAATCTACAGAGGGAACCAGTAAGGACACGATGCGATTGCACTAAAAAACATTACAGGGTTTTATATTTAACTATAAGCTACAATTTTATTTTCACAGACGCTCTTATAGTCAGTCATTTGCCTAGCTGATCTGTGGATGTGATCTGTTCCAGGGAAAGTCCTTCTGCCGGCATTGACACATGCGCGTTTCTGTCGTCATTTGTGTGCTCCAGTAGGACTCTGCTGATCGATGGTCCCGTAGAACTCAAGCGAGGCCTGCAGAGACAAGAGCGGCATCTTTTCCTATTCAACGATCTGTTTGTCTCGGCCAAAATCAAGTAAGCATACTGAACACTCTGGCCCTAGTTATTATAAAATGGCATGTCTACTAACAGAGATACCCTTTCTGACTCAGTGCCTAATATAAGACTGTCTGGCCTCTGTCACTGTAGCTGATATGTGAAGTGAGTTTTACATTTGTTTTCGCAAGAAAAGGTTCAACTGCTTATTCATTGAACAAGTGCTCATTTAGGTTCCTGTTAATGCCATGCCCTGAGTAAATGTAGGAGACACAGTGAGGAATGTGGTGGGGGGTATGGCCCCTGACTTTTGAGGATTACATTCTAATGTGTGAGCTTATACTTTTCAGTATATGGGGCGGGGGTGGGATTGTAAAGAAAATAGGGTGATAGGAGAAGTAAAAATAAGGTTAATATTAAGTAGATATAGTTAGGGAGGAGATTATTAAAGGATACAAAGCAACTAAGCATTCAGATGTTGGGAGGATGAGCTGTATAACGAATTCCACCCCCCTCCCAAATATCATAGGTTAAAACTGCAAGCATCTCATTATTATTCATAATTCATTATTCATAATTATTCACATTATTCACATATTCACATTATTCATAAGGAAAGCAAAAGATTACTTGAAACACAGGGAAAAAAGAAAAGAAAAGACTGTATTGTATGACAAAAGAGAATCTGAAACTTGCCCTTGAATGTCAAGCACCTAAAGTGAAAGGAAGACAGGACAGAGTTAAAGAACTAAACAGATTTCAAAGGGCAACTTGAGAAGACAAAATCAAGTATTATGATGGCATGTGCAAAGAGCTGGAGATAGAAAACCAAAAGGGAAGAACACACTCTGTTTTTCTCAAGCTTAAAGAATTGAAGAAAAAAGTCAAGCCTCAAGTGGCAATAATAGTGATGGACTTTACAGGGAAACTATTAAACAATGCAGGAAACATAAAAAGCACATGGAAATAATACAGAGAGTCATTACACCAAATTGAATTGGTGGATGATCAGACACTTCAAGAGTTTATATATGGTCAGGAACCAATGTTACTGAAAGAAGAAGTGGAAGCTGCCTTGGAAAGGCTCCAGGAATTGACGGAATACCAATAGGGATATTTCAACAAACAGATGCAGCACTAGAAGGGCTCACGTGTCCATGCCAAGAGATTTGAAAAACAATTACCTGGCCAACTGACTGGAAGAGATCCATATTTATGCCTATTCCCAAGAAAGGGGATCAAACCAAATGTAGAAATTATTGAAGGATATCATTAATAACACATGCAAGTAAAATTTTGCTAAAAATCATTCAAAAGTGACTGCAGCAGTATATTGACAGGGAACTGCTGAAAAATTAAGCCAGATTCAGAAGAGGACATGGAACCATGGACATCATTGCTGATGTTAAGTGGATATTAGCCAAAAGCAGAGAATACTAGAAGAGTGTCTGTGTTTTATTGACTAATGCAAAGTCATTTGACTGTGTGGATCACCACAAATTATGAATACCATTGTAAAAAATGGGAATACCAGAGCAATTAATTGTACTCATGAAGAATCTATACTTGAATCAGAAGGCAGTAGTTCGAACAGAACAAGGAAGCACTGTCTGGTTTAAAGTGAAGAATGATGTGTGTCAGGGCTGTATCCTCTCACCGTGCCTCTTCAATCTCTATGCTGAGCAAATAATCCGAGAAGCTGGACTTCATGAAAAACACAGCATCAGGATTGGAGGAAGATTCATTACCCTGTGTTACGCAGATGACACAACTTTGCTTGCTGAAAGTAAAAAGGATTTGAAACATTTTCTGAGGAAGATCAAAGAACACAGCCTTCAGTATGGATTGCACTTCAATGTCAAGAAAATAAAAATCCTTACAACTGGGTCAGTAAGCAACTCCATGATAAACAGAGAAATGGTTAAAGTTGTCCAAGATTTTACTGTACTCGGTTCTACAATCAACACCCACAGAAGCAGCAAAAAATCAAAAGACATATTGCATTGGGAAAAGCTGTTGCAAAAAAACCTCCTTAAAGTGTTGAAAAATAAAGATGTCACACAGAGAGTAAGGTGTGCCTGATTCATGCCATGATATTTTCAGCTGCATCATATGCTTGTGAAAGCTGGATGTTGAATAAGGGCAATAGGAGAAGAACTGATTATTTCATATTATGGTGCTGGAGACAAATGTTGAATATACCTTTGAACTACCAAAAGAACTAACAGATCCATCCTAGAAGTACAAATGGTGTGCTCCTTGGAAGCAAGGATGGCTAGACTGCATCTTAGGTATTTTGGACATGTTGTCAGGTGGGACCACTCCCCGGAGAAGAACATCATGTTTGGGAGAGTGGCTGATCAACGAAAAAAAGGAAAATCCTCAACTAGGTGGATTGATACAGTGTCTGCAACAATGGGTTTAAACATAAAAAAGATTGTTTGCCTAGCACAGACTAGGGGAGTGTTTTGTTCCATTGTAGGTAGGGTTGCTATGAATCAGACCTGACTTAATGGCACCTAACAACAACAATAACTACTTTGAAGAGGCAACTCTTTCCCAGTCATTTCTCGAATGCCTTCCAGCCTGGGGTATGGGGTCCTTTTCTATATTTGACAGTGCTATGTTTTCTATTTGGGAGATGGACCCAGCAACCCACTCCCAAAAATCAGTCTGCCATTGAAAACCCTATGAACAGCAGAAAAGCACTGACAATAGTGTTTCCCCTGTTGTCTGTAGGGTCACTGTGAATCAGATACCAACTCAACAGCACCTAAGAACAACAACAACAACATTTTCTACATATTTTCTATATTTGACAGTGCTTCTCTGCTATTCGTAGTGTCTTCAATGGTTAATGTTTCAGGAATGGGCTGCTGGGTCCTTTTTCCTAGTCTGTGTTAGTCTAGAAGCTCAGCTGAAACCTGTCCACCATGTGTGGCCCTGTTGGTATCTGAAACACCAGTGGCATAGCTTTCAGTCTCACAGCAACACACTGGCCCCCTCAGCACCAGAAACAGACAGACGTGGGCAGTGTATTTCAACAGGTCACTGAAATTCCTTCCAATGTAAAGATTGAAAGGTAATAAAGCAAAATATATCAGTCATCTTAGTAATTCACTGGTAACTGACTACATTTAGAAATCAGGAAATGATTTAGGGAAGTTGTTTTGTTTTTTCAGTCAGTTCATGTTAGATCTATACTTAATTTCTGTTGGTGTAGTAAGTGCTATTGGAGATAATAATCGTGATACCACTGGAGCCAGTTCATATTAGATTCATACTGTCATTGCTGTCATCTAATACTATTAGAGTTTAGGAGTGCAAAATTGGAAGAAGTACACAGTGGACCCAGGACTGTCCATTTTAATATAAAGCTTTATTGGAGTACATGTTTTAAATACTTTCACACTGGTCCATCTGGTTTTGTGGACATAAATGTTCATTTTTCTCCTGCCTCCACAATAAGCAAATGGCCCCATCAGAAAGTCTTCCATCTCTCTGAGAGACAAAAGAGCAAGCCAGATAAAGAAAAATTAAAAAGAACTTCATGGAAAGATATTTCCACACAAGTGCTTTATAGGCATGGCAGTTTCCAGGGCTTTCCATAGATGCACAATGGTTAAAAACATACATAAGCTCAAGAGGGAACCCTTCCCCAGGCCAGATTCTAGCTCTGCCACGTAAGTTGTTTGACTTTTGGTAAATTAGTCTCTCTCTGATTCCGTTTCCTTCTGTATAAAATGAGGATTAAACTAAATAATATATGTTTTATTTTAGTATTTACAACCATGACCAGCACAGGGTAATTTTTCAGTAAACAATAGCTCATTGTTTTTTAACAGAGGAGAATGGAACTCACTATTGGACATTGAGATGGCTCCTTTTGGGGGGCATCAGGAGTGGATCATCTTAATATTTTATCCGTCTAAGGAAAGGATGCTGGGATTTGGCTCAGTTGGTAGAGCGCTGTGCTGCAGTTTCTGAGGTCCCGAGTTCAATTCCCAGTACCACAAAAATGGGCGAAGGGCCTGGCAATCCACTCCCAAGGCAATCCCTAAACAGTCAGCCATTGAAAACCCTATGAGGGTCGCTATGAGTCGGATACTGACTCTACGGCACCTAACAACAACAACAAGGAAAGGATTGTTCGGATGACTTTCTTCTATGTCAGCAGATGTGGAAATGCTCACATGATATCTGAAGTATTGAATATATAGAGATACCTGAATTAGAAAACACAGATTTTATGAAGACAAATGCAGAAAGTTATCTCTCCTTCCAAAAAATCCATAGGTTTGGTTTTATGTTACCTAAATAGTTGCCATCAAAAAATAAATTTGTGGCCAGGTGTATTTCAAAAAATAGGGTGAGAAATATTGAAATAAAATATAGAAAGAAGCCATTGTGCCACACAGCACCTTTCTAAAGTCTGCACCCCATGGGAAGCAAGCATGAGGCTTTCAGCCTAGGTCAGCTCTTATTCTGTATATTCTCGAATTTAGTCCGCACCCTTGCCACAGCTTTAGAGGGCTTCAAAAATCAGATGCAAATCAGAATTGCATGCAAATCGGACTCACAGTTGAGTGATGGGTCAGGAGCTCTCTTTGGAACAAATCGGATCTGCACTGATTCTAATATGCATGTTGCTGTTGTTGTTATAGTTAGGTACTGTTAAGTCCAACTCATAACGACCCTGTGTACGACCGAATGAAACACTCTCTGACACCGTGCCATGCCTGGCACTGTATCAGTGCTTCTCTGCTCTTCATAATGTTTTCAATGGCTGGTTGTTTCAAGATTGAGCTGCCAGGTCCTTCTCCCTTTTTTGCAGTGCTGGGAATCGAACCCTGGGCCTCAGAGGGTACAGAATGGCACTCCACCAACTGAATTAGACCCTAGCCCCTCTGATTTTTGTAGCCCTCTAAAACTGTTGAAAGGATGCAGATTAGATTCAAGAATATATTGTATATGTTATCGTTACTGTTAGGTGCTGTCTAGTCGGTTCTCACCCTCATAGGGTTTTTCAATGGCTGATCGTTTTGGGATTGCTTCAGGAGTGGATTGCCATATCCTCCTCCCATTTTTTTGTTTGTTTTGTTTTTGTTTGTTTGGGGGGAGCAGTTTGTGGTGCTGGGGATCAAACATAGGTCCTCGGAGAGTGTGAAGCAGCACTCTACCAACTGAGCTGAACTCCAGCCATGTTGTATATATAGTTCTACAGAATTCTTCATCATTTTAGAAATCTCACTCAAGAGTTCTAGCTTTAAATATTACATGAACTAGATGAGTCTTAGGGCATTTTCATATGTGGTATCTTTGATTTCATTTTTAACTTTTATTGTTTGCATAAATCATTCTGAATGCTAAGAAGTTGCATGCTTCCACGGGCATTCTTTATCCTTCTCAGTGCCTTTTACCTATTAAGACTCAGACCCATCATGAGTATTAAAAATGTCAATTAGGTCAAAATATATGGTATTTCCATATCTGGGGCCAAAGGAAGATTAAGGAGAAAATGTCAAAAAGTAATTTTATTGCTGACTTAAAAGTAGGTCACCTACTAGATCCCCAGAGATGAGTGTGAATTGTATCAACCTTACTTTTTTATAGTTTAGTTTAGGTTCTCTTTTTAGGTTATAGTTTTTGCCAGAATATAAGAGAAAATAGTTGAACAAAATCTCAAGAAAGGAAATTTAAAATAACCTATGCTGCTGAAAGATAAAACATCTTGCAACAACTCTGTTGAAAATGTATTATAAATTCCTCTAATTCCAGGTGTGTGTGTGTGTGTGTGTGTGTGTGTGTGTGTGTATACACATACATATATACATATATACATATATATACACATATACATATATATACATATGTATATGTATATATATGTACATATATATACACATATACATATATATACATATGTATATGTGTATATATGTATATATGTATATATATGTATATATATGTATATATGTATATATATACATACACACATATCTGTCATAAGATAACAGTTTTCTCAACATTTGGATAAATCATGTTTTTTATGTTCAGCTACTCACATCATTTTGAAATTAAACAAGTTGTAATTAATTAATTTTTATAACAGTACATTTAAATTAAGTAGCCAGTTTATGGATATTTGCTGCCATAAATGCAGACATGAGGACTCACTGTTTCATCAAATGTTTCGAAGGCCTTGAGGGCCTAAGTAGCCAACCTTGTTATAACTTATGGAACTAGAAGCTGAAGAAAGAAACAATAAGACATTCTTTGCCCATGATTAGTAGAAACGGTCTTCTTATCCAAGTACAGAAGCTTCTGTAAAACAAGAAACAAAATAACAAGAGATCTTGTTTGTTTTATCTTTCTAGATATAATAATAACTTTAAAATAAAAAATAAAATAAAATTAACTGATATGTGGACAGCAAGCTGTGTGGATGAGGTGGGAGAAGGCAACACCAATGCCATGAAGTCCTTTGTGTTGGGCTGGCCCACGGTGAACTTTGTGGCCACTTTCAGGTAAGAACCACAGCCTTTCCTGTATTTCCCTGGGTTAGTTACTGTACTAATATCTAGAATGAAGAGAAACAATTTAACCAAATTTTGTTCCTCTACTTTTTTAAAGGAAAATATTTCACTCTGTGTATTAAGTCTGACACACCCACAGTCATTAAAACTGTTATAAATAGTTAGTATACTTCATTTTTCACCTGAAGACCTTTTGACTAAACTATATGAAAATTAACCATCAATATTGTGAACTCTTAGAATAATTTATCTTGGTTTGTCCAGTGATTTTTAAAGGAGTTCTACTAAAACAGCTGGAAGGAGGGGAACTTGTGGGAATATGGAAGTGGAATAAAATGGGCAAATCTCTAGGAGCCTCCCCCTCCATGATCCCTTTCCCTAATGTCTAGGTATATTTGTTTTGGGCTGGGATTTAGCTCAGTTGGTAGAGCGCTGCTCTGCAATCTCTGAGGTCCCAAGTTCGATTCCCAGCACCACAAAAATGGGAGAAGGACGTGGTGTGGCAACCCACTCCTGAGGCAATTCACTCCTGAGGCAATCCCGAAACAGCCATTGAAAACCCTGTAAGGGTCAGACATGACTCACCAGCACCTAACAACAACAATGTATTTGTTTTCTATATGAGCTTTTGGGTCTCATCAGTCTTTTCAAACCACTGAAATAGCCCTTCACTGAAGCAATTTTTATTTAATAGTCTAAGTTTGAATAACTGGTTTACTCCCAGTTTTATGAAGAAATTTTTAATTATACAAATAAAATTAATGTTAGGAAATACTGAGTTTCCTGAATTGTAAATGAGGGTCTGATTTGGCATCTACAAAGATGTGACAATCAAAAGCATATGTGTGATTTACAGAGTGGAAATAAATTTCCCAAGATTCACTCCTAGACTGAGATATGGTTAGAAAAATGCATGAATACAGAATAGTTATCCCTTTAGCCTGAGTATGATTGGCTGGCACCATTCAGTTCAGGGTGTGATTTTGAGTCATTAGTTGTACCCCATCTCTAGTGTTTGTCTTACACCTCTGTAGTTAATGTTCACCATGTGCCCATGAGGCTTTTAATTCTCCTTCCAGTCCCACTATCACCAAACTGCTCAGGCCTTATCCTGAAACCAAACATCTAAAAGTCTCCAAGCTGTTCATCTTTTAATAAGACCCAGGCATGCCATTAACTTCGGTTATATGCTGTTGGCCTACCACAAGATGTGAAGAGCTCATTTGGAAGAAGCAGATGTTTATATCCTGCTCTGCACATCTTATTTTCCATGACAGATCTCTTTATATATTATTACTTCCTCTTGTTCAGTCCACTTGGTGAAAGGAAGCGATTTCAAGTGAACAGTGGCTGTGTGATTTTTTTTTTTTTTTTTTTAAATTAATTAATTTATTTATTTATTTTTGTGGTACTGGGGGTTGAACCCAGGGCTTTGCGCCTGCATGCTCTGCAAGTGCTGGACCACTGAGCTGTGCCCTCAGCCCATTTTTTTACTTTTTGAGACAAGGTCTCGCTAAATTATGCAGACTGCCTCTGGTCTCGAATTTGTGACCCTCCCACCTCCTCCTCCCGAGCTGCTGATTACAGGCGTGTGCCACCGTGCCCGGCACTGTGTGATATTTTTAATCAAAGAGTTTCCATGAAACTTCTGTTTAAGAGAGGAAAACATGAAAGCATATTTTACCTGTACTCTATTACTCTTTAACAAACCAATCAAGGTTCACATCACCAGCAGTCATGTGGATGTCATATACCCCTTCACATAATATATAAGAGCAATTCACTTCTATAATATTTCTCCCTCAAAAAAAAACCCATAACCCTAATGTAATTATGAGAAAAACATTCAACAACCACCAGTCGAGGAAAATCCTATAGAATACCTGACTAGTACTCCTCAAAACTGTCAAGTCAAAAACAAAAACAGTAAAAGACTGAGAAATTATTGTAGACATAATAGCTAATGTAGTATCCTGGATTGGATCCTAGGATAGAAAAAGGCCATTAAAAGAAAAACTAGTGAAATCTGAATGAAGGCAAGAGTTTAATTAATATCAAGGGCCGATATTGCTTAGTTTTGACAAATGCCCCATGATAAAAAGAGAGGCTAACAGTTGAGGGAACTGAAACTGGGTGAGAAGTATGCAGGCGCTCACTGTATTATCTATGTAACTTTTCTGGAAATCTGAAATTATTTCAAAATTAAGTTTAGCTTTCAAAAATAAAAACTGTTGAGAAGTCCTGCCTCTGGTATGACAGAGTGAGATCTGAACAGACTGACCACCGACAGATGTTCTTCTTGCTGTTGTTAGGTGCTGTCAAGTCAGATCCAACATAGCGAACCTAAGTACAACAGACAAAACACTACCCAACATTGTGCCCTGCTCAGCACTGTTGTCAGTGCTTCTCTGCTATCATAGGGTATTCAATGGCTGGTTGCTTTGGGAGTGGGCTGCCAGGTTCTTCCATGCCTACAGCACCTGGTATTCCCAGGCAGTCTCCCATCCAAGGACTAACCTTCCGAGATCTGACTTGAAGAAATAATAGTTAAAACCTCTTAAACTTAGCAAAAGACATAAATGTACAGATTGATTAAGCTCAATAAAGCCCAACCAGGATGCATATGAAGAAAACTATAGCCTGTTATGTCATAGACAGACAACTGAATCAAAGATAAGAGAATCATCTTGAAAGCTCCAGAAGAAAACAATGTATTGTGTGCAGGAGAGTAACAGCTTGAACTATTGCAGACTTTCCACTAAAAACTCAAGAGGTCAGAAGACAGTAGAACATCTCCAAGTGTTGAGAGGAAAACCTTTCAACCTACAATACAATATTCAGCAAAAATTTCCTTCAAAAATAAAAGTAAAATAAAGATTTTTTAAAAAATTAAATAAGAATTTATCACCAGCAAACGTTTTCTACAAAAGAAAAAGTTAATGGATATTTTTCAAGCTTAAGTGAAATGATATTTGATTCGGATTTTTCAGAGGTGAAGACCATTAGAAATGGTGTATATACATCAATAAATAGTAAGGAAATTTAGATCTTGATCGGTTGTAAATGCCATTAGGCTAGCAGCTGAAACAGCAGTCTCTTCTACCCTGTTATTAAACTGTATAAAGAAAGAAACAATAAAACTAATGACTTTGAAATCTAGAACTGACAACTGCCAAAATCTGTGAGAAATTCCCAATTGCGTTAATAGGGGGAGGAGCAAACAATGTGAATTTTATTGCTTTATTTTGGGAAACAAGGCGGACAGTCACATCTCAAATAGAACTAAAATGGGGAGAGTGGGGGGGAAGCATACAAGTGGGTAAGGGGGCACCTATAGGAATAATGTACATCAAAATGCATATATGGAAATGCCACAATGAAAAGCATGTCAGAATGAATCACATTAAGGTGTACGTTAAAATTTTCCAATTAAAAAAAAAGGACTAAAAGGAATTTCATATCTCTATCATCCATTTACTCTGATTAATGAACCTGGGTTCTGTGTCTACCAGAAAAATAGGTACTACATGTGGTTTTACAGGTAACTCCATGATTCCTTAGAAACATTGCTTAGGGATATAGAAGTACATAACGCTGACGGTGTTCCATCTTCAACAGCAATCAGAATAATATTTTAACTTCAGAACCTAGGATGTCTTAGACGGTTAACTCATGCGCCTGTTTATTTATTGATCAAATTAAAACTCACTATAATTTTCCATTTTGCCAGATTTCTTTTTTCAGTATTTGGGGTTACCCCTGGACTGCACCCCAAACCCATTTTTAATTTTTTTATTTTGAGTCAGGGTCTCACTGAATCACACAGGCTACCTCCGGCCTGGAATTGGAGATCCTCCTGCCTCCCCTTCCCAAATTGCTGGGATTCCAGACAGGTCCACCACTGCATCTGGCAGAACCTGTTTTCTTAAGGTGAAGCCGCTATACAGGAAACTTCTAGAATGCCTCCAAACAGATGAAGGGGTCTAACCTTCACTCTGTCTGTTGTGGTCACTGCAAACATCATCTTTTTCTGTGTGCAGAGTTTTCCCTTTACATCCAGAAATGTTCCAACTCCTTAGCACCTGGGCAATACACGTGCCTTTGCTGATACAAAAACCTTGATGCCTAGGACCTAACCTCCCTAGCTGCTCCTTAAAGCCAATTTCTTTGGGTTCTTTGTTTTCTTAGGGTGTCTGAGCCAGCATCTGGTCCCCAGTCACAGTGAAGGATGGCAGACCTCCATCCCATCCATAATTTGAGGAGAACTGTCAGTCTGCTTTGCCTTTTTTCTTTCTCCAAGATATGCTGCATTCTTCTCTCTTGGGTCATCTTATATTTTTTAATGTACTTAGCAATTTATGAAACTTGGAAATAGCCATTGATTTTGGAGTACCTGTTTTTAATCCTGTAAAAAAAAATGCCTAGGGTTAAAAATGACTGAGGAAATGGGAGTCCTTGATTCTTATATAGAGCAAAGGAAAAGGCAAAAGACAATAAGATTACATAAATCAATCTCTATAAATAAACCTGACATATGCATAATTTGGGAGAAGGATGTAGCAACCCACTCCCAAGGCAATCCCGAAACAATCAGCCATTGAAAACCCTATGAGGGTCACTATGAGTCTCGATGGCACCTAACAACAACAACAACAACATGCATAATTAGTTTATTTAAAAATAATGTATATTACATATCCAGCCAGAATGAGAATGAATGATCTAAATTTACATGCAGTAATATGGATAAATCTCACAAACACATTTTCCAGTGAAAAAAGTCCATCACAAAATAATAAATACTGTTGTTGTTGTTGTTGTTGTTGTTAGGTGCCGTAGAGTCGTATCTGACTCATAGCAACCCTCATAGGGTTTTCAATGGCAGATTGGTTCGGGATTGCCTTGGGAGCGGGTTGCCACATCCTTCTCCCATTTTTGTGGTGCTGGGAATCAAACTTGGGACCTCTGAGACTGCAGAGCAGCGCTCTACCAACTGAGCTAAATCCCAGCCCCAACATATACTGTGTAGTTAAATGTATACAAAATATCCAACAAAGCCAAAACTCTTCGGTGCTATCAGAAAGCAAGAGAATGGAAACCAGTGTGAGAAAAGGAGCAAAAGGGAAATTCTAGGGTGATTTTCTGTTTCATAATATAGGTACTGGGTACAGAGATATATACGATTTGTAAAAATTCTTCAAACTGTACCCCTGAAAGTTTGTGCTCTTTTCTCTATATTATCTTATATATCAGTTAAACTTTTAAAAAATATGAGGTGTCTTAAAAGAGCATTTTTCTTGTAGTCTGAGAAAAGTTAATGGGTCAAAGGAAGACACAGATTTTTGCTAAGTAAATCCAAGATTTGACATAACTGAATCCACAATATCTGTTTTAGAAAAGAGACTACAGCAAAATATAATAAGTGTTAAAGATGAAAATTGTATGGTCAGTGATTATATATTACATATGGGGGGGGGAGAGAGAGAGAATACTTTCTGATCACCAACCCAAAGGGAGATTGTTTGTGGAGAAAATTGTCAAGCAGCCAAATTAGAAACAAATTACAAATATTTACTAACTGTATTGTTGTGGAACAAGCAAATGTTTCTAACTTCTCTAAAGAAATTAGAAATATAATTTGAAAATCTTGTGAGTGACAAGATTATGTAGGAATAAGCTCAAAATTATTTGTAAGTTTTAAGAATTAAATGCAACAGTAACATTCCAGAAAAATTAATAGCAATTCAGTTAAAATAGATTTGTATTAATCACAAGATTATAGTAATTCAGTTTTCTGAGTAATTTGTTAGATTGCAACTTTGTTCTATATACATGAAAGAAAAAAATGTTCCTTTTCCTGATCACAGACTGGTTTCTGGGCAAAGACATTTCCATCCAAATGCCAAATTTCTCTTTCATCTCGGTATTCAGCATACTTTGTATTTGTATGGCACTTTAAGCTTCAACAATACTCTAAGTGAGATAATTAACCCAGTTTGACAGGTGTGGGACCTAGGCTTTGGTTAAGTGATTTGCCCATGATTACCTAGCTTTCGTGCACTTTTAAAAACAAATGTTTGGATTTCAAATCAAGTGCTCTTTCCACTAGAAGAGCTAACCTCGCCCCTGGTAGGATACCACTGGTAAAAGAACAGTAAAGTCTAACAGTGGGGCTGTCCTGGATCCATCTAAGAGGATTTAATAAAACTACACTTGACTGTGTAGTTTATCCTAAGGGACTAAAAATACCTCAAGGGGGTTTCCAGAATACAATTATGCCAAGCTTGTAGCTTACATATTCTTCTGAACTGGCAGGCTTCAAAATGTTGGCATATTATGCGGTTTAATTTTTCTCTTCCATTTTCTTTGATTGCAGTTCTCCAGAACAAAAAGACAAATGGCTTTCTCTCCTTCAGAGGTATTTTTTCCGTATACTTATTTTTAATCTTTAACCTATTAAAAATGAATTAAAATCTGTTACTGCAGAGATGTACCCAGAACTATTCCACCATCTCCTTAGCAGAAATTGTTCATTTGTCCTTAAAATAAACTATTAAGCTATTGTTTAGATTATATACCAGCTACTCCTTAGAGTAAATAATGTTCTCTCCTTACAAATATTTCTTCTTCCTAGGAAGGAGAACATTGAGGTCTAGTTAGATCATTTTGGACAGAAATTAGTAATCTTTTCCCATCTCTTTCTGTTGTCTCTAAGCTACCAGTTGGAGTTAACAGTTTCTTCAGAGTATGTATTAAATTTCCATAAATGCAAAGTTTTCTACAAAGCACCTAAAAAATCAATTATCCTTCCCATTGAATATATAGACTGAGATGGCCAATTTAGGCTCATCAGTTAGATCCCATAGTTCTTCCCACGTTTTTTCCCTTTCCCCCTCCCCAAGCAATGAAATAATCATAATTTATACTCTACTGGAGAGCTAAATGAGAAATGAAAGGCCATTGTTTTGGGTTGGTCTAGTAAAGTATTATAGATGCTCTTGGATTTATTCACAAGGTGCCAGACCTGTTCAGAGAAGGTAGGGAGGCTTTAAGGACAAAACGTCAGCCAGAGGTACTTTAACCTGATTATGCTTTTCAAATCTCAGTTGACGTAGATGTCCCATATTTTTTGGTTCCCATTCCTAATGTCCTGAAAAGAATTTTTATCCTCTATCAACCCATAATGTAATCTGACTTTGCTGAGTCTTCCATGTGTCTTTTTTAAAATAGCATATTGAAAATATTAACCAAGTAGATTGATTTTTAAAGTAAGCCATTAGCGAATTCCATCTGACTCAGTGTTGTTTTGGGTTGTCGTTGCATTTGATTAGATACATCAATCTAGAGAAAGAGAAGGACTACCCGAAGAGCATTCCCCTCAAAATCTTCGCCAAGGACATTGGGAATTGTGCCTATGTAAGTGTTTCTAAGCCAGAAAAGTCCCTGCATGAGCTAGAAAACACCATGGATAGAAAGAGAGACAGGCAAGCAGGCAGATTGTGTATGTACTATGAAAGGTAGTCATTTAGAAATACAGGAGGGGGGAAATGCATTTTCCTGGCTGTGTGTTATCTTTTTATGTATGAGAAGAAAATCAGGGGAAAAAATGAAGCAAGAGGAATTTGTACTAACTATACTACCTAACATATACCCTTGGAAAGAATGCTGCTTGTCGGATGTCTCTTTCCTCTTTGGCATGAATGTTTTTCTGCATCTTTTCAATAGTAGCTTCAGAGGCTTGGAGTAAAGCTATTTCCACAAGGAGGTATTTCCTCTTAGTAGTAAATAAGTTTTTCCCAACTTATCACTTAAGTCAAAGAGTGGTTTTGAAATGTCTTCATTCTTTGAGTTTGTAGGAATCGAATTCCTCAGGCTGAAAACTGGATGATCTGAGAGAGATGACATTTTTAAGGGATCAGTATGTTTCTACTTCACTGTACTTATCAAACTGTCAAATAAATATTAAGTCTTTAACACCAGTTATATATAATTTGTTGACTGAGATTGTAGTAAAAGAGCCAAGATGTCGTCAATGACAAAAAAGATGGAAGTTATATTTTTATGATACTATGGACTGTCAGTTGGTACCATGCATTCTCTGAGGCTCCAGGTTTGATCTCAAGCACCACAAAAATGGGAGAAGGACCTGGCAGCCTACTCCTGAAATAATCCCGAAACATTCAGCCATCAAAAACCCTATGACTAGCCTAGAAGCACTGACATAATGCCAGGCATGGCAGTGTTGGGGAGTGTTTCATTCTGTTGTATGTAAGGTTGCTATAAGTTGGACCTGACAGGAGGGCACCTAAAAACAACATAGACTGTAATACTTCACAGCAGCTCTAGATGACACAGAATAGTTCTAAGTATGGAAAAATATGTAGTGTAAAAGAGTTATGTTTTTGGCCAAAAGTTATGCAAATATTCTTAACAACTCCCAAATGGCAGATGTCACTGCTTGAAGGAAATATACAAATTTTTATGGTACAAGACTACAGTCACCTCTGGTAGCAAAGGGGGGAGAGAGAGAGAGAGAGAGAGAGAGAGAGAGAGAGAGAGAGGGAGAGGGAGAGGGAGAGGGAGAGGGAGAGGGAGAGAGAGAGAGAGGAAGAGGAGAAGAGAAGAGAAGAGAAGAAGGGATGGGAGGAAGGAAGAGAGGGAGGGAGGGTCATTTCTACCTACCTGGCAGGTGGTTACATTAAGGATTTTCATGGCAAATCATCCAGTTTGTCTTAATACTTTCTTTTGTATGTGTGGATAGTACGTGCTTGAGAAAGAACTGGTGCCCCCACTTATTTTGGAAGAGATGTCAAGAGATGTTGTCAGGTTGGAGGGCTCTGTTTTTATCACTAGACCTTCAGACAAGTCAAGGATGAAGTGACACACTTGACTTTTCTCTCTGAAGTACTTCAGGCAAGAGTCTCTTTCAGGGAGGTCTGCTTCCAGAAAGAGTGATTCCCTCAAAAAGGAGGGCATTGTGAGAAGTATTTCTTTTTTTATGCTCCGTGTTTAATTGTGCTACCTGTTGGTGAATTCTGCTCACAGAGAACAGACTAGCCACATTTTCAGTTTTGTCTGTTTTGTTATTTGTTTACTAGCCAGGGAGTTTGCTAAAATTCATTTGTTTTGTCTCCCAGGGAAAAATACATTTCCTGTAATTATGGCTTTGAGCATGTTATGCCTCATGTTTTAAAAAGATCATCTTAGGAATGAAGTATTTGAAAGATAGATTATTATGCAGAAGACTTTATGAGAGAGTTAAAATTGAACAGATTGAAACCAATGCATTTAACATGCTTTTAAAAAAACCTAAAAATCAATTAATAAACAGTATGTCCTGTCAGGTGATTGGCTCACAGGGAAGAAATACTATAAGAGGAAAAGTGAGACATTTTTAGTGGATCTCGCTTAACTTACGTTTTCTGTTTTTCTATCATTTTGTTTCCATGTATACTACTTATTGGTGCTAGGCCTTATCAGGGACACAATACCAATTGCTGATTTATCTGATGATCCTCATATATAAAACCTGTACTCACAGCAAAAAAAAAAATATATATATATGTATACATACATATCTATATATATATATATATATATATATATATATATATATATATATATATATGTTGTTGTTGTTGTTAGGTGCCGTCGAGTCGGTATCCGACTCATAGCGACCCTGAGTACAACAAGTGAAACACTATTGTCAGTTCTTCTTTGCTGTTCATAGGATTTTCAATGGCAGATTGATTTTTTTGGGAGGGGGTTGCCAGGTCCTTCTCCCAAGCCTACAGCTTCTGTCATTCCCAGGCGGTCTCCCATCCAGGTACTAACCAGGCCCGACCCTGCTTAGCTTCCGAAATCTGACGGGATCAGATGCCACAAGGCTACAGCTGCAGGCATATATATATATGTTTTGATAGCATAGCATTTTATATAATGTCCTTTGGAATTCAGTGAACTCTCTCGGTATCTCAGAATCTTGTTAATTCTTTTTCTGTGTGTTGAAGATCATCTTTCTCTTTTTTAGGTAGCCATTCTCAGTGTAGCTTAGCCCAGAACTGTATAAATACAACATGAAAGAGTGGTGATAGAATTGAGCTTTCTAAAATGTTCTCTTCTTTTTACTAGACTCATTGAGGTTCTTTTTACTAGGCTCATAGAGGATTTTCAGGCCTCTGAAAATTTCAGCAATGAAGACCTTAGTAGTCACTGCTGGACACATAGAAAATACTTAATAAATGATCATAAGCCTTAAATATATTTTGCAACCAGATCTTACTCTAATTTTACCTTAGATTACTTTATACTGTGCAAAGAAATAAAAACTCACTGTGGAAACCATACTTGAGAAGAAATAGAGAGCCAGCTCTTTCCTTTTTTTTTTTTTTTTTTTAATTGCCATTGTATTATGGAAATACACAGGATAGAAATGAGGCAGAGGGCAGACTTGCTGATGTTTGTGTGTGTGGTTAGGAGGGGGCCCATGGATTCTGTCTGAAACACATTTAAGTCTTTTTCATACTTGCTTTAAGTTCTTATGTTTTGTGAGCCACATCCTTTAAGAGAAACGAATATTTTATTAAAGGGCTGTAATATATCAGGGAATGAAAGTGACTTGTAATCAAGGGTTTGTGTTCTACTTAAGTCTTGTGCTTTCTCTATATTTGAAATCAAGATTTGCCTTTGGATAATCATTCAACAATGATGATTTGTTCACCTGTCTCAGAATTCTTTATTTATAGCTATATTTCTTATTTTTTTCCTACAGTTTAAAACTATCACAGTAATGAATTCAGATACAGCAAGTGAAGTTATCAACATGTCATTACAAATGCTAGGAATAACTGTAAGTTACTCTGCTAGTTTTTCCTCTTTTTTTTGAGGCAGGCTCTTGCTATCAGTAGCTCAAGCTGGCCTTGTACTCTTGATCCTCCTGCCACCACCTCCCAGATAGTCTTAATTATATATATAAAAAAAAACCTTAATATATTAGATTCAAAGTAATATTTAGTAATTTAGATGTAAATATTATCCCTTCCATGGTAAGACAGCTAATTATCAGATACATGAAAATTATATTTTGTTCCCCAAAAATGTACAAAATAAGGAATGAAAAGCACTACTGTTAGCATAATACATGGATGCTGTTCTATTTTAAAACCTATGTGAACCATAGTGATGGGCTAATTTTAGGATAAAATGTATTTTTATTATATATGGTATACCTGCAAACAAAAAAATGTGATAAATCAGAAAGTTTCAGCCTCCTTCACCCCTTCCTTCTTGTCACTATTTGACTGTCCTCCTCCCTAATCTAATTATCCTTTTAGTATTCCAAGGCCCAGTCTTCCAATGATGATGGACTGTGAACGATTTGCTCAGTCGTCAGATTTTTACACAAAGAACCCTTGGCTTCAAGCCATACTGACTGGCTGCTGGTCACAAGGAGGAGACGGCTGATACTTCATGAGTTAGTAAATAAAAAGATAGCTTGGAATTCTCTCATGGACTTGAAGAACTTTAGTGTGCATATCATATTTTTTCCTTGTTTTGCCTTTAGCTTCTTGCCTTTTTGGGGGTTGGAGGCAGAGGCAAGTTTTAAAATTTTTATTAGTGGAAAAGATTGGAACATTTGAGGATGAGGTAAGGGAAGGAGGATTGGCAGGTTCTTCTCATCGCCTCCCTACTAGTTACATAAGCACCACATGATGAGTATTTTTATTTAAAGGAGGAACTTTTAGAAGGGTGGAAACTAAAGAAAGCACTTGAGCAACATCTTTCTGGTGAAATTCTCCATTAACATGTACTATGATTGTGATATGACATGGTTAAGACTTGCTATAGTATTGTTATGCCTGCAGCTGTAGCCCTGTGGCATCCGATCTCATCAGATCTCGGAAGCTAAGCAGAGTCAGGCCTGGTTAGTACTTGGATGGGAGACCACCTGGGAACACCAGGTGCCATAGGCTTGGGAGAAGGACCTGGCAACCCATTCCCAAAAATCAATCTGCCATTGAAAACCCTATCAATAGCAGAGAAGCACTAACAATAGTGTTTCACCTGTTGTACGTAGGGTCGCTATGAGTCAAACATCGACTCGACAGCACCTAACAACAACAATAACATAGTATTATTATTTGGTGCTGTCAAGTCAGAGCCAACTCAGTGACCCTCCTAGGGTTGTCAGTGGCTGATTGTTTTGGGATTGCTTCAGAAGTGGATTGCCAGATCTTTCTCCCATTTTTGTGGTGCTGGGGATTGAACCCAGTTCCACAGAGTACAGAACAGCACCCTACCAACTGAGCTAAACCCCATCCCCACCATAGTAGTCCTGGTTTTATTTAGATTTAGTCTTACACAGTGCTGTACTAAGTCCTTAAGAACTCAAAGCAACCAAAACTTGGGATAAAATATCTGATTTATTATTAAAATCTAGTGATATGTTTAGAATGTAATTAAATTTTGTATGCACTGGGTAAAGCCAGGACCTCTGCATTCATTGCTAAGCTAAATAAGTATGTTTTAGAAGAGAGTGAATAGTTGTAGGAGTACAAAGGAAGATTAATAAATGACTATTTTCTTGTCTGTATTTCTCCTTTAGATAAAGTTTTCAATCTGTCAAACCAAATAAATAATAATAATAATAATAATAATAATAAATTTCTATTAGGAATTGAGGCTATCAGGTTGTACCTGTTCTAAGGGATTTTTACTGTGTTTTTGATAGTGATTTTTTTAGTAGATCGCTGTTCCTCTTTCAAAAGGGATGAAATAACAATCTGTGTATATGGCAGGAGCAGTCTGTAGGGTGTTCTCCATGGCCAGGATCCTCCATCATAAGGGCAGGGTTAGGCTTTTTTTTTTTTTTTTTTTTTTTTTTTTTTTTGGTGGTGGTGGTGGTACTGGGGTTTGAACCCAGGGCCTCACACATGCTTTGCAAGTACTCTGCCACTGAGATGCACCCCCAGCCCATTTCTCTCAATTTTGTCTTGAGACAGGGTCTTGCTAAGTTACACAGGCTGCCTCTGGCCTCAAATTCACAATCCGCCTACCTCTGCCTCCCAAGTTGCTGGGATCACAGGCATGAGCCACCCCGTCCAGCAGGGCCATGATTTTTAATTAGAAGTTAAAGACAAGAATATGAAATATTGCCAACAGACTTACATTTATCCTAGCTTCATTTGAAACATTTTTGTTTCATCCTTGCTGGAGGATTCAGCAAAATCTGTATAATTTATTATTCCTTTCAAGTGGGATTTACAGTATTGCTGAGTTATAATTCTACTAGTGAACAATTTTATTTTCCATGACTGGGTCTATCCTCTCAACAGAATTCGTATCCTTTCTGTCCCCAGGACCTGCCCAAACTGAAACCAGGGCACTGTGCCAGCTAACTATTCCCCCAAAGCCCCTTGGTCATTCTGCTGCTGCTCAGAAGCCACTGAGTTAATAATCAGCCTTTAAGATTTTACTTTTTAATCATAGACACAGCTGTGTCTGTGGCGTTCTGGATAACAAGGTTGTCTTTGCCAGGGGCATGTTAGAGGTTAAGTCCAGTATTCTCTGAGAAGCCCAGAGATAGCACAAAAGACAAGACTCTGAAGAGATTAGCCTTTCAGAGCCAGGAAGTTTATTCTTTCTTCATATAAAGCCTTAGCTATGATCCCATATTCTGTGGGCTACCTATGCAGTGAATGTCAAATTCCATTGTAAAATTCATGGATCCCTAGACAACACTGGTGACAAAAGGAATAGGAGATAGGTCATAGGAACTAGCACTGCCACCTTGAAAAACCACAACCAGAGGCTGGGCGCTGTAGTTTATGCCTATAATCCCAGCAACTAAGGAGGCAGAGGCAGAAGGATAGCAAGTCAATGCCAGAGGGGGTCTGTGTAACTTAGTGAGACCCTGTCTCAAGACAGAAAATAAACAGGATGAGGGTATAGCTCAGTAGTAGAGTGCTCCAAAACATGCGTGAGACCCTGGGTTCAACCCCCAAGTACTACAAAAAAAAAAAAAAAGTCACAACCAACCACCCCATGAACCTGGCTAGCATTTATATTCTCTCCAATATTTGTTTTTGGCAAAACATAAAAATGCCCAAAACTAATGTGTCCTCATTCAAATATTAAATATGAGAGACTTAATGTGACTCTTAATTCTTTTTCTTCAAGGGCTCTGAGAGGGATTACCAGTTATGGGTCAATTCTGGAAAAGAAGCAGCCCCATACCCACTCATTGGTAAGTTTCGTGGAAGATCTAAGATAGAATTATAATGACAATACAATGCTAAGTCTCAGAGTTGTTCGTACGGTCTTAAGCATAAATATTAAATCTCATACAGTATGCCATTTAGTAAATATCTATTAGACATTAGTGGTAGACAATAGTATCTTTTCACTGAAGCAACTAATGGTATAGTTGGGAAAAGAATTACAGATTTTCCTCTTTACCTGTTTATAAGCAGAACGGTCTTGCAAAGTCTTTTTAGTTTTATCTGTGAAACAGCAATACATACTGGTGTTCCTTTTTCTCCCTGTGTTTGTTTTTCAGTAGTCAATTCTTGCACTCCTCTTCCCTTCCCTACCTACTATTATGTCTATGTTGTTGTTAGGTGCCATCAAATCGGTATCCGACTCATAGCAACCCTTGTAGGGCTTTCAATGGCTGTTTTGGGATTGCCTTGGGAGTGGATGGCCAGGTCCTTCTCCTATTTTTGCGGTGCTGGGAATTGAACTCAGGACCTCAGAGACTGCAATGCAGCACTCTACCAACTGAGCTAAATCCCAGTGGTGCATTATGTCTATAGAAGACCATTTATAATTCAGTCATGCATTTTAATCCATCACTAAGTATGGAGCACCTGTTCTGTACCTAGAACTTTCTTAGGCATCATAAAGAAAATTAAATTAACCCCTCTTCATTCCTAAGAGTCTTTGCTGACTAACTTACCAATTACTATTCACTAACTTACTGGACTATTTCTCTAGCATTTATTCTGAGGAATTTTTCTTTGAAACAGTGTTCTCATGATATAGCCTAGGGCTGGCCTCAAATTTGAAATCCTCCTACCATTTTAAGAAATTATTGGTAAATAAGTTACACCTCACCTTATTTTATTTATTTAGCTAAAACTATGTCTGTTGATCAGTAATTTCATTCAGTGTAGTTAACAGAAATAGAGCAATTAAAATAAGGGATGGAATCTATAGCCGATCCTGAGATGATAGTGATAATTTGCTAACAATTTTAAAACACTTACTACCTGCTGGATATTGTGCAAAGCAAATCTTATGCACTATCTCAAATAATCCTTTCATTACCTGTGAAGTCACTGTGTTATACGTGAATGTTTTGAATGATGCCAGTAATCTAAAACCAAACTTTTCTGCGAAACATTCTTGTGTAGTCTAATAATCAGGAAATAGGAAGTTTTCATGCAAAACCGACTGCATTTCAGGCTTATTTATTGATATCATTTTTGTAAAAATGGATAAGGAACAATAAAAGTTGTCATTAAAAATCAAATTGTTTAATAAAACTAGGTAGATGGTAACTTTTAGGCCTATAACCACTTCAAGCTTCATTACTAATTCTTACTAAAAAGGTAGTGCTATGATTTAGCAAAAAAAATCAATTATATATTTTAATGTGCCTTACAAAACAAGTATAGATTGTTGTTATAGTTAGGTGCCATGGAATCAGTACCTTACTTGTAGCGATCCATTGTACAATAGGCGAAACAGGGTTGTTGGTGCATCTCTGATATTCATAGGGTTTTCAATGGCAGATTGTTTTTTGGGAATGGGTTGCTCAGTCCTTCTCCCAAGCCTACAGCACCTGGTGTTCCCAGGCAGTCTCCCATCCAAGTAGTAACCAGGCCCAACCCCGCTTAGCTTCTGAGATCTGAAGGGATCAGATGCCACAGTAGTATGGTTGCAGGCAGTTGTAGATTAGCTTCTGGCTGTTTTATAAATGAACTTTGTATTGTTGCTGTTATAGAAGCCTTTTTTTTTTTTTTGCTTTAATCCCTAGAAGTTGCTGTAATGTGTAAATATTAATAATTAATAATGTATTTACATTGTTTACCTCTGCTAGGTGGAAAAGAAGAGTACGAGTTTACTAAGTTACACTCAGTGATAATTGAAGAAAACTTATTCTTGGTATTTAAAAAGTCAGCAGGATAGTATTTAAGGATTACAGTTGTTGTCAGGTGCTGTCGAGTAAGAGGATGCAATTAGAATACCGGAGAGCAAACAAAATCACATTGCAATCAGATGTCCAGGGTTTAGTTTTTCCACTTTTTAAATTCCTTTTTCCATCTTTTTCCACGTTTTAAGTCCTACATATTCCTTCTTAATATTGCATACGAACACCAACCTCAGAGGGAGGAAGAAGAAAGGAGGAAATCAAACAAGCCGGTCCCAATGCGCTTGAGTCGCTCTGAGCTCATAATTATATAACTAATAAAAACTAATGAAATGTCATTTTCACACAGACATGCTAGATAATCGTGATGCTTGACATATATAGTTCTTTGTACTGATTATTTAAATATGAGCCACTAGTGTTTACTTATTTCATCTTTATAACACTTGAGTGATGAGTAAATATTATAGAACATGGATTTGAAGCTGAGCAAGAACATGAGCTTGCTGAAAACATACAGATCGGGTTAGTGTAAAGAAGAAACTTGCTGTTGTTGTTGTTGTTAGGTGCCGTCGAGTCACTATCTGACTCATAGCGACCCTCATAGGGTTTTCAATGGCTGACTGTTTGGGGATTGCCTTGGGAGTGGATTGCCAGGCCCTTCTCCCATTTTTGCGGTGCTGGGAATTGAACTCGGGACCTCAGAGACTGCAGCGCAGCGTTCTACCCACTGAGCTAAATCCCAGCCCAAAGAAGAAACTGTTGTTGTTGTTAGGTGCCGTCAAGTTGGGATCCGACTCATAGCGACCCTTATAGGGTTTTCAATGGCTGAGTGCTTCGGGATTGCCTTGGGAGTGGATTGCCAGGCCCTTCTCCCATTTTTGCGGTGCTGGGAATTGAACTCGGGGCCTCTGAGACTGCAGCGCAGCGCTCTACCCACTGAGCTAAATCCCAGCCCAAAAGAAGAAACTAGAATACCCTTAAATGTTCTTAGAAGCAAACCTAGAAAAAGTCAACACTATGCAGCTCATAGTGTTGCATTCAAGCAGTCATTCCAGATAATCCTCAAAGATTGTTTTTTTCCTTCCCTTCATCCCACCCCAGTACCATAAAGCTACTTGGGTAGGGCCACCTGCATTGTTGTAAGAGTGTACGTGTTGTCCATTCAGTCAGCAAAAGGATTCTTTATCACCCAAGTCCCAGGAGTAAATCTCTATACAGCGCAGTGTGCAGCGCATGTGCACACAGTGCTGGTCAGCCTGGAGTCTACACCTGCATTGTTCTCTGCGCAGGGCATGAATATCCCTATGGAATTAAAATGAGCCACCTTCGGGACACGGCCCTGCTGGCACAGGGGGCAAAGGACTCTGCCACCTCCGCCCACCTCCAGGAGCCCTTCCTCATGGAACAGCTGCCCCGGGAGATGCAGTGTCAGTTCATCCTGAAGCCCAGCCGCCTGGCTCCGGCCCAGCCGCTGAGTGGTGAGTCCTTCTCCCTCCTTCGTAAAGCCGCCTCTCAGGGAGCATTTTCATTCCTGAACACAGATTTAGCACAAAGGCAAAGACCCACACTTCTGCCCAGAGGAGGTATTATTTCTTAGAATTTTGCTAAAGAGAGTTTTGAAAAAGGAAGACGGAGTATAAGAAAGAAGCTTTTATAAATTAGCAGTAGGCGTCACTGACTTAAGAACCAGCAGCAGGCAGCAGTAATCTGTCCTTTCTTTCCTCATTCTTTCCCCTCTAACCTCATGCCCACTCCAGAGTCAGAGGCTCAGGCAATGCTGCAGGTGCTTCAATACCTTCTTTGTCCTGTAATCCAGTCCCCTGTGTGTTCCCCCCAAATGGTCACATGATCAAAAGGAGGCTGTCAGCAGTGGGTGTCAGGAGACTGTGATACCTGGATTGTGGGTCTGATAAGTACGTGGAGACCAGCACGCCTTCTGCAGACATCTTCCCGGCCTCCTAATCTAATGTGAACTCCCTGTGACTGTCACTGGTTCTTACCCACCACAAAGAAAGGCCCTCGGATGGGAACAGTGATGTGCAGCAGAAGAGAACCATAGATTCCCCTGGCCCAAGCTTGAGCTTTAAGCTGTCAGTCCGAAAGATTATGTAAGAAACAAACAAACAATGGATACCCCAAAGGGTACGTGAGAGAAGATTGACAATTACTATATCCACTCTCGTCATTTTTAACCAACTGGGGAATCCAGTGAACAGTGGCATTGCCTTTTGCATGTGAGCCAACTTAGGCTCAAGGAATAATAAATTTAAAGGGAAGGCATGGACCTTGAGAGATCACTCAGGCCACCTCCCTGCCACATGACAGATTATTAGGGTCGTTTGCATACCAAATGAAACTCTTCATCAGTGTGTGATCCAGTTACTGTAGCACTAACAAAAAAGAGTAGCTTTTTCATTGTTTTCCATGTTTAACCTCAATGTGGAATGACACTGCTTTCCGAAAAATTTCTATGTCCCTATCCAAACTTAGAGAAAACCCACAAATTAAATTAGCATTCATTATAAATGTTTTCTCACTTTAAGTATTAATACACACCAAGATCCTTTTAAACCGAACCTCCTCTAATGCATTTTCAGTTGTTTAATTTACATTTTATTTTCATACGAAAACATTTGTAATTTCTAAAATTTCTACAGTGCTTGGAATGTCAATGTGAAACAACGATTTACTCTATTAACTCAAAAATTAACAATTTCTGCTGAGCAGAGTGTGTTGTAACCTCTCTCGCACTCCCGCTCTCTTGCTCTCTCTCTCGCTCTTCAGAACAGACTTGACTTCAGTATCTTTCTCCTTTCTGGAAGCCCAGATTCCTTCTTTTCCTAAACTACTGAGCTCTACCACATTCTCCACCCATGAGTCCCCTTCTGTGTTTACCTCACTCCATATCCAGTTAGAGTTCCATGGTTATCTCGATAATCTCTCTTGCAGATAACCTCAGCTCTGAGTGGGCACAGTGGCACATGCCTGTAATCCCAGGAACTCTGGAGGCTGAGGCCAGGGGATGGATTGCAAGTGGGAGACCAGAGGAAGCCTGCCTAACTTAGGGATCCCTGTCTCAAAGAAGTAAAATACAGGTTAGGGATGCAAGCCGGTGGTAGAGCACTTGAAAAGTATGTGCAAGGCCCTGGGTTCAACCCCCAAGTACTGAAAAAAAAAAAAAATCTCATCGCTGGATGAGCTCTGAGCACTGTTACAGGAAATCATATAGCAGGAGATCATTTTGGTTGATCACTAATGACCAGCCTCAAATGGGCACTCCATACTGGCTGGGAAGTCTCAACTTTGTTTTTCTAGATTATTTGCCAATTCTCTAAATTACCTGTTTTATACACATCCTGGTACACATGCATTCCAACTTTAAATGATTCATGGTAAATGGGGTGAGGGAGGCAGTAACTACACCACTGGACAGGTACCAAAGCCTTTCTTAGCAATTGAATCACTACCCATGCAACTACAAATGAACCACATTTGTGTTGCTTTTTTAAATACAGAAGAGTTTTAGTGAATAACTGCTGTAAATGTCTGTGGTAATAGGGATCTTGACTCATCTTTGAACAGCATGAAAAATACATGAAGCAGCTTGAAAGTGTTTTCAAAATGACTTTACTGCAGTAGAAGTTTTTGTGTGTAAGCACTCGCTTGCCTTATAATTTTAGGTTAGAGCCTAGTGTGTAGTGCCAGTACTCTCAGAACATTGCTAAGGTACACTGGAGGCACTGGGACTTACAATTCATTGAGCAGCAGAGCTAAGCAGTGAGCACCACATACTGTCTCTGTCATAGCCACTCACCTCTGCTGTGAAGTATGAAGCAAGAGCAGCCATAGACAGTTCATGAGCAAATGAGTGGGTTATATTCCAGTAAAACTATTATGGGCAGCAAAATTGGAATTTCATTTTTATGTATCACTAAATACTCTTCTTTTGATTTGTTTCAAACATTTACAAAACTGTAAAAACCACCATGGCACACAATTTGAGAGGCTGAGGTAGGAGATCGCAAGTTCGAGGCCAGAGGCAGCCTGTACAGTTTAGCAAGACCTTGACTCAAGAGAAAAATTGAAAAAGGGGCTAGGAGTGTGGCTCGTGGTAGAGCACTTTCCTCGCATGCATGAGGCCCTGGGTCTAATCCTCAGTACTGCAAAATAAGTAATAAATAGAAGTGAAAAGCATTCTTAGCTCATAGTCTAGCCAAAGAGCAGCAGGAGGTCAGATTTAGCCCAAGGAGCATAGTGTATTTCCATCCAGTTTAGAACATGAAAGTGTACACTTGGTCAAAACATGCCAGCTGAAGTGTCAGTATTCTACCAGACTTCGTAACAGAGTTTCACACAAGTGACATAATCAGCTCATCTGACTTGTCTTCATTCCTTTACCTCTTTTGGAGTGTTTTCATTAGAAGTAAAAAGCCAAAAGGCATCTAGAAAAACTAAAGAACAATAGAGTCCGGAAATTCTACAAATGAGGTTATTGGCCCCTGGCTGATGATCCTCTTCAGAATGTTATCAAATAATTTCTACATAGAATTTAGCAGTTTAGGCCAGGCATCATGGTATATATCCATTAGGAGACTAAGGCAGGAGGATCGTGGGATTGGCAAAAATCAAAAATAACTTAGAATATAGTCTATAGAATAGTTTCTTTTAAGCCTCAAAACCATTTGAGGTTACATTATTAACCCATTTTTCAGATGAGCAAACTCAGACTGCATCCAGCATTATTGTTGTTGTTGTTGTTAGGTGCTGTCGAGTTGTGTCCGACTCATAGTGACCCTTATAGGGTTTTCAATGGCAGATTGTTTCATGATTGCCTTGGGAGTGGGTTGCCACATCCTTCTCCCATTTTTGTGGTGCTGGGAATTGAACGCAGGACCTCAGAGACTGCAGAGCGGTGCTCTACCAACTGAGCTAAATCCCAGCCCATTATCCAGCATTACAAAGCATATAGCAAGGCAGGCCTGCTGGCCCACACCTGTAATCCCATAGACTCAGGAGGCTAAAGCAGGAGGATCCCAGGTTGGAGGCCAGAAGCAGACAGAGTAATAATTGCTCTCTCAGAAGGTCACCTCTGTGTGTCCAGAGTACTTTAAAACATATCTGTAGTATAACACATAAGAAATTATTAGAATTATTTGCTTACATATTTACGTGTGTCTTTAGACTCTGAGCTTCTTAAGACTAAAAACTCATCCCAGGGCTTAGTCCAGTATACCGTACAGAAGTTAAGTAAAAGATTAAATGGCTTGGTTATACTCAGTATAGAGAAACTGGAGTGAAGCAGTTGGAGGTAAGCGGGATTGCTGAGTGTGGGCTGAAGTCACTCTCTGGATTCCAGCCCAAACTGAACTCCCAGTTTTATGTGCACAGTAGGCTCACTTCCTGCCTCAGCTCCAAACCCAGGACAAAGCTGAAATTGGAATGAGCTTTTTACGGTAGATAGTAAAATATGAAGCACATCTCTCCTGCCTTTTGGCCCTGTCATTCCACTGTTCTCCATAAGAACATCCTACTCTGATAGAGAAAAGATATTCTTAATTTGGAGAGTTAAATGGCCAAGATAGAATTTTCAATGAAAGCTTTTTGATGTTTTGACTATTATTCTCTAAGCATAAAGTTTTATAAATTATAATTTTTAAGACTCAATTTTATAATTTAAGCATGAGGAACCATGGCCTAAATCTTGTCATGGTTATTTAGGAAAGCTAGATTTACATGAAGTTACTTTCCATTTATATCACCCTTTTTTTTTTTTTTTTTTTTTACTATAACGGCATGTTTTGTCATCAGCCTTTGCCATGTAGAAGGCAAGAGCTATGCATTAAAAGCTCTGCAAGAAAGTAAACTGTAATGAAATTTTTTCTCAGTCCCAGAGGGAACCTGAACTGTCAACTGGAATACTATATCCAGTGTCAGGCATGGCTACAGCTGAAAGTATTTAGGATACAGTAAAGGACTCAATTTCTACTTTCTCCTGTCTACATTCATAAGAGAGCTGAGCATATAATGTGTCAATAGAGCATTCTTAAGAAGAGTGTGAAATAAAACCAGGCTAAATGTGCACAAACCAGACTGAGTACAACTACTCAACATATGTATTAACATGCATCTTAAACAAACATTTGCACAGCTTGCTAGACATAAAGGAACTCCTTCCTGGATTTCAGAAAGGATTTAGTTTCTTTTTCTGATTTTGCTTTGTTTTGTTTTTGTTTTGGTGGAGGTTGGGAATGCAAGGGCAGGAAGAAAGGCTTTAGTTAAGCAGAATGATGTTCTTTCATTCTTTCATGTCTGCATGCCTTCTGAAGGCTGTTACACCAATGGGAAGTGGGTGCAGAGAGGAGGTTCTCTTCGTGGGGACCAGACTGGAATTGCAGCTTTAATCAGGAAGACTGTGACCTATGCCCTGGGCAGAATACTTCTCTTCCATTATCCTACATGTTCCTCTCAATAAGCCTTTGAAGGAGACGTAATATCCTTCTCATTTTAAAGCTGAGGAGAGAGGATAAGTCTAAACGAGTGTCTGAACTAGCAGTCAAGCTGGGCTCCTGACTCCACAGTGTACGCACAGATGCTATCTTTACTCCACCCTAAGGAAGAGAAGGGCTGGGATTTAGCTCAGTTGGTAAGGTGCCGCTGAGGTCCCGGGTTCAATTCCCAGCACCACAACAATGGGAGAAGGACATGGCAGTGCACTCCCAAGGCAGTCCCAAAACAATCAGCCATTGAAAACCCTATGAGGGTTGCTATGAGTCGGACACGACTCAATGGCACCTAACAACAGCAACAAGGAAGAGAAGTGTGGGTGATGGCCTTAAGGCTATTTTGTAAAAACATTGCTCATTTGCTTACCCTTCCACAATTTGACTTGTTTCCTATTTGGTTTAAGTAGGTTATTCTGAAGAAATAAAGTGTTGAATTACTTTACACTCCAACACTATAAAAGACTTCTTTGAAATTAGCATTTGTCACTGCTGACAAATGATCATCCTTTGATCTTTCCCTTCCCTCTTCCTCCATCAGAGAACGTTGGAGAGCTAAGCATCACCTCTGGGTAGTGTGGTTGGATGATACAAGAAATAATGACATGCAGCAGTCAAACCCTGAGTGGGGTGCTGTGGGGTGTTATGGCTCTTCAAATCTCAGTTCTGTTAACCTTAATCACAAGCTGTTTTGAATATGTCCCATGAATGCCTGCTTCAGGAGATGTGGGCAGAATTTCCCCACAATCCTTGGGGGCTCCCGCTATCAAAATCAGGCTTTCCCCTTGCCGCCATCCCTCCTGTCTCTAGATGCTGTGGCTACCTCTGTCTCTGTACTGTAATTCTTCAGGCCACTAAGAGTACAGGCTTCTCTCCAGATTTTGTCACCTCACCACCATGGAGTCTGTAGTTTTTATTCGTGTTTATATCCATCCATGCTGTCATAAACCTACCTTTTGAAATTGTGAGTTAAAAAGGTACATGAGAGTTTTTTGCAGCTACAAAGAAAGGAAAAAATTGTAGGACATTAGCTTCCAGTCTGTCTTCAGTAATAGAGTGAGAAATCAGATAATAAAGCATTCTTTGTTTCTGGAACACAACTTACTAGAGACAGCTCCTCTTCTTCCTCTCTTTCGTCTTGTCCTCCTCTTCCTCCCTTTTCTCCTTCTTCTCCTCTCCCTCACTTTTTTCTGTTTAATTGTGGTCTAATTCAATCTTGAACTTTTTTGTATTCCTGTCCCATCTTTAAAATGAGGAAATGAGTGTGTTGGTAGGAAGCACTGTTTGCTTTAAGATATTACAGGTCAATTTTTTAAAAACAACCTTTCTTTTACCTTTGAAAAATTTAGTACCAAAGGTCAAGTAGCAGTCCAGTGATCTCAAGAAAGGATAGAACTCAAACACCTGATTCTTCCTTAACTCATAAAATATTATAATGGATTTCATAGATTGCCTTGTCAGTAACAAAGGACATCATAAGCATTTTCTCACCTTACTATAAAATAGAAATTGTAGAAATAAGGTTAAAATAATTAAACTAGTTTTACTAATAATTTCATTTCTTAGATTCAGGTCAGAAGACGTTTAAAAGGAGAAGATCTATCATAAACTGGGCCTTTTGGCGGGGCTCTAGCACTCACCTGGACAACTTGCCCATGTCACCCACTTCTCCTCTGCCAGGACAGCTCTTTGGAGTCTGTCTACCAGATATTTGTGAGAATGACAACCTCCCCAAAGCTATCTTGGTAAGTTGTTCTGGCCTGCAAAACGGGAAAGGGAGTTTGGGAAAGGAGAGCTCTAGGAGGAAAATCTGTCCCCAGCTGGAAAAATATAAACAACCTTGGCCTTAGCTAAGGGTCTTTATTCTTACTTCAAAAAATAAAAATCTGATTTAGCTATTTCAATATCCTAAGGAAGACGTAATGGGAAGGTATAATCTAGTCTACTGGTTTCAAGAAAGTAATATAAATTAGAATGTATTCTGTTGTCAGAGAATCCACGTTCTTCTCAAATCCTTTCTTGAATTTTACATTGTTCTGTAACACCCCTTTAATCACTTTAGCAACAAACTTCTTAATATTAAACCGCTTTGTTTGCATTTCAAGTATTTTAGCATAGTGTATAGAGAATGGGATAGAAGATGACCACTGAGTTTGCATTGTCTCCAGGTGACCTGTTAAATAATCCCTGTTAAGCAACATGTGCTGAGCACCCAGCATCCTCCAGCACTCTGCTGGATGTGTGGCAGTTGATGCTGTGCTGAGCCAGACGCTATTTTATCCACTTTATTGTTTATCCTTCAACAAATTGAAGGGGTAGTTATCACCATTGCTGTACAAATTAAAAAATAAAAGCCTCCAAACACTACCTGAGATTATACAATAAGTAAGTGGCAGAACTCACTTTCAGATCTTACGAGATTGCTTATCTTCAAAGTCCACTCCCTTTTCTACACTGCAGGTAGAGGACATAGAAAGAAAGCAAAATTATGGAATATTAAAATCTCTTCTCAGCAATTTTCAAGATCATAATACATTGTTACTAACTGTAGTCATCACGTTATATAATAAATAGCCTGAACCCATTCCTCCTAAGTGAAGTTTTGAATCCGGTCAATGTCCCCAGTCCCCACAATGCCCCCAACCTCTGATACTGACTCCTCTATGCTCTAAAAAATTGACTTGAATCCTTCTAATTGTCCACGCAGCCCCAGCCCTTCAGTGTTTTCACCCTGGCCTGTAGCAGCCCAATAAGGCGATTACCTGTTCCCTTGATGCTATGTGCGAAGGTCCATTTTGGTTTCTTTTCTTTTGCTTCCTCATAGGATATGCTTTGCTTTCTTAATCAAAAAGGCCCCCACACAAAAGGCATCTTCAGGCAGTCAGCCAATATGAAGTCCTGCAGAGAACTAAAAGAGAAACTGAATTCTGGAGCTGAAGTACATCTAGACTGTGAATCTGTGTTTGTGATAGCATCTGTCTTAAAGGTAGGAAAGGTAGCTTTTATACCCCTCAGGAGGACCTGGAACAAGATACCTGATCTGTTGCATTCTGAACATTACTCCTGTCTGCAAAGAGCCATGATAGATATAGAATCTAGAAAGTGTTAAAAACATTCCACAAAATCAACACTGGACTCGAAAAGCCACTGCCAGCAACGAGACACGTCAGCGATGCTTTTTCTCTCCCACACTGATCTCTTCACTTCTGCCACACCATGCACAAAAGTACATTTTAACTAAAATTTAAAACAATCAGAACGTACACAGCATGTTTATCAAAACAAACATCCTGCTTACGGTGATTTCCTCACTGTGGTTCAGCCTTCCTAATAAAGGCAATATTTTCAAAAATAAAAAGTTATTAAGCTTTTGAAAACAGTTAAGTTTCCCCTAGAAGCAAACATTTGCCTTACAACTCAGACGAAACACTGCTACCACCACTGGAATGTCCGTTTGTTTCCATCATCATCATGCCCACAATACTGCTCCTCTTTGCCCCCAAGGCCCTCTGCTTCAAAAGGGGGATAGGAATGACCTCACCATCAGGTCCGCCGTTCACCTTCACAAAAAATAGCCCAAATGATTAGAGTCTGGTTAAATGGGTTCCATGTAACTAAAGTTTTGTCATTGTGTAACTGTTTTTTATTCCTATGTCAAATGCTTTTTTTTTTTTTTTTTTTTGCAGTACTAGGGGTTGAACCCAGGGCCTCGTGCTTGCATGCTATGCAAGTGCTGGACCACTGAGCTGCACCCCCAGCCCTCTTTTTTTTTCCTTTACTTTTTGAGACAGGATCTCGCTAAGTTATGCAGACTTCCTCTGGTCTCAAACTTGCGATCCTCCTGGCTCTGCCTCCCAAGCCACTGGGATTACAGGTGTGTGCCACCACACCCAGCTCCTATGTCAAGTGGTTTTAGGAAAGATAATTTTTGCCCAGTGCTTCAGCTTCTGGGTGTGTGTGTGTGTGTGTGTGTGTGTGTGTGTGTGTGTGTGATACATAATTTTCTTATTTTTAAAACTGTCTGAAGTAGAACTTCAATTTTCCTTTAATTTTTCATTTATCTGGTTTTGCTTAAGCATATGTTCAACTTTTCAAAGTATAATTGGATAAAAATTGCTCAAGACACTGTAACTTTGATTCCTCAGACCATTAAGGTGGAGTTCATATTTAATCCACAGAATCTCATCTCAGATGAATTGGAGAGTCCTGGTTCAGAAGGGAGGGCTGCGCGCTCACAATTGTAATTCAGACCCAGCTCTCCTATCCCTCTCAGCTGTGATGGTGGTTCTATTTCGTAACATGTTATTCCAGCTGTGGGAGAGTTCACTGGGATGTTACAAGTTATTATCTTTCAAGTGTAGGTTTAAGACTTAATGATGTTTTTCTTCAGGACAGATCATAAGTGTTTTCCACTGAGATTTAAAAAAGAAGTATTCTCACTACCCCATTTTGAAATAAAATTTTTCCCCTTCTAAAATCTGACTTTTAAAGAGGATACAGCAGCTCAACTTAGTTAGAAATTATGAAAACTCAATAGCTTTACCCAAACAGAGGTAACTTTTGTCATGATGTACATGAGTCACAGGTGCCTATGTGTATTTCCACTAGAAGACATAAAGCAAAGGAAGAGTCTGAATGAGTTCCTCCTTCTAACCACTCCCCCCCCAAAAGTGTGATAGAGTGACATGACTTCAAAGAAATTCTTAAAATTATCCTCACATCTGAGTTACCGTTGTTTTGCCTTCCCTTGTCCCCCCTTAATATTTGGCCATATGACACATTATAATAGTTCAGTAACGGCCACTCCTGCGGGCAGCCCATGCTTTACACTGATGGATACAAAGGAGGCGAGGGTCTGTCCCCGGCCTGGAGGAGCTCACAAGCACTGAGGGAAGTGTCCACCTGATCAGCAAACTCTAAGTTATCACAGCTTCCATAGTAGTGATATAAACATGAATATATAAGTCATAAGATGCGTGCTGCCTCTATAAGTGCTCAGTTTCACCTGCCTTGATTGTGACCAGGAATTGGCGAGGGTGCTAAAGCCTGAGTTGGGTGGTACAGTGATTAGACACCAAGGTGAATTTTGTCTGCCTGAAGTAGAGATCAGGCCACAAGCTTGGCCTTGCTAATGCCATTCCAACAGCAACACAGCAAGTGGGCCTAGAACCAGGACCAAATTTAATTTACTTTTAAACTTTTTGTAAACAAAAGCCAAACAGCAAACACCTTGGTTATACCTTCTGTGTGACACAATATGCTTTTACCACACCCATCTCTACCAGTGGTCTCAGTGGAATAGGACCTCCAGGAAAGGATAACGTACTGTGGACATGTCATTGAGTATCAGTCAGGCATAGAGGTGCTGCCCCTGAGTTCCCAGAACCAAGCCATCACCTACAATTCTTTGGACTCTGAAACAAGAGCATTTCTGGGGGGAACACAGGGAGAAACTCCCAAGTATCTGGTGCAGTTGTGCACCTAGTGCCACTGGAATATAACGTAAGATAACAGGGACTGTGTTTTATTCACTTCTCCATCCCAAGCACATCAAACGGTACCAGGAACGTACGGATACGTACATGCAGAATGATTGCCAGATTTGAAACTCACAGGTCCCTTGGTGCATTTCCTTGAACTAGCCATTTATGAAAGGGGAGGGCAGGGATTTAAGATGGTGTACTGCCAGATACTGTCATGTTGTATTAGTTTGCTAAAATGTTTCAGCCCAAACAGGTCTTCCTTTATTTTTTTCCCACCATAATCCAGACATCAATATCCCAATGCTTTTTTGTTAGGGGGAAAAAAAAATCAATGCCCACATTTCTATGTGCACAGAGCTCTGTACTTTGAAGAACAGAAGGCTTAGCTTTTCCAGAAAAAGGTTTTCTAATTTCTCCAATATATTTTGCATGAGAATAATGATTCCAATTGTTAATATTTGTGTTTTTTTATTTATGTAAGGATTTTCTGCGAAATATTCCAGGAAGTATTTTTTCATCAGATCTCTATGATCACTGGGTCTGTGTAATGGATCAAGAAAATGATGAAGAGAAAGTAAATACAATTCAAAGGTAATTATTCTCTCTCTCAAAAATACTTTTAAAAATCCTTATATAAGGGTCTGTTGAAAATCTTAACACCTATCAAAGTTGTCTGTGGGGACCAATTTAAAAATAATTTTGCTTCTGTCATTGCTGTTTTTCTCCCTAATAACACGTTGTTGTTATTGTTGTTAGATGCTGTCGAGTCAGTATCTGACTCATAGCGACCCTACATACAAAAGGTGAAACACTATTGTCAGTGCTTCTCTGCTGTTCATAGGGTTTTCAATGGCTGATTGATTTTGGGGAGCCGGTTGCTGGGTCCTTCTCCCACCCTAATAACATAGTTACTTAAATTGTGTACCTTCTGTACACCTGAATCTAATAGAAGCTGAGATCCATTAGTCTTCTACCTAATATTGGATCTTAAGCTGGGGATGTGTCTAACTACCCAGACAACTCCTTATATGTTTCATTCAGCGACTGAAGTCATGCCGAGAAAATTACCTGTTCCCTTCTCTCTGGGAAGTCAAAGTCAGGTAGAATAGATAGGTAAACTGAGGATGAACCACAATCCAGTATAATCAGTACTAAAAATGTATTTGGAGGATGCTGTGGGAGCACAGCAGAGGCAGGTGATGCCCTGAGAAGTGTCATGGAAAAGGAGAGTTGCAGGTACAACTTACTACCCCACATTCTAGAATATTATAAGAGAAAAAGAAAGAAATGTCTATTAGAAAAACAATACTCCCATTCTGTGAAAACTCTTGAATCTCCATATCATTTATTGACTTATATTTAGTTTTCTCCTACAGCAACTTTCAGATAGAACTTATCTACAAACTGCTACTGATAGATACCTTATAATTATGAGCATAACATTGTACAACTGTTGATGCCACTAGAAACCAAAGGTTCATAACAAAATACCACATCCGCTTCCAATGTAGTTTGGTATAAACCATTCAAAGATAATGAGCATCAAATTCTATTCTTTTTGTCCAAAATATTATGTCCTGTAAGGTGTTAAAGGATTTTTAAATGTAAAATTACGACAGTTACGCAAATATAAAATAAACCTGTGGCATCCGATCCCATCAGATCTCGGAAGCTAAGCAGGGTCAGGCCTGGTTAGTACCTGGATGGGAGACCGCCTGGGAATACCAGAAGCTGTAGGCTTGGGAGAAGGATCTGGCAACCCCCTCCCAAAAATCAATCTGCCATTGAAAACCCTATGCACAGCAGAGAAGCACTGACAATAGTTTCCCATGTTGTACAGAGGGTCACTATGAGTCTGGATACCGACTCGACAGCACCTAACAACAACAACAACAACAATGAAGGAAGCAATAATATGTTACAATCCATTCAAAGGAGATTTCAGAGTACCAGAATTAACAATTGAATCAAAAATGCTGACATGAATTTACAAATACATAGCAAACAGGGTTTTTCTACCAGGGTAAGGGTACCAATCAATCAGTTGGCCCTCCACCAAACAGAATTTAACTGTATAGATAAGTGTTAGGTCCACTGCTATCAGATATCTACAACTTCTTTTTGTTGAGTGCCTTCAGGTTGAATCTGACTCACAGCAACCCTCATAGGGTTTTCAATGGCTGATTATTTGGGGATTGTCTCATCCTTTTCCATGTTTACAGTGCTGGAGATAGAATCCAGGTTCTAACTTAGAGGTATAAAATAGCCCCCATTACATATGGGGGCTTGGGGCCCCCATAGAATCAGAGAACTTGAAAGTGTATGCTGAATGCTTCATTTTCCACAGAATACAGCCAGTCTTTTGGCCTGTTTTCAGAGTCTTTTGTAACTTATCCCTGTCAACTTCAGTCACTGTCAGAATCTGAACTACCTTATTTCCCGAAGGTTGCAGGTCCTTATAGAAAAGAGAAAGTGATGAAAACCCACACATATGCATGTGTATGCTTTCTGTGGTAGTAAAAGTCATTTTAAAATTGACAATTAAAAATCTTTACCAATTATAAAATGAGAAGAGTGGGAAATATACTACAAACAACAACAATGAAAGTGGTATCAGTGAGACAGACTTGAGACAGAATTGACCTCAGCAGCGGGCAGAGCAGAGCACAGGCTCTCAGGATGGACCTGGAAGGCTCAATGGCTAAGGTTTGGGTTCTTGCCAAGAGATAGTAGTCCTGTATTGCCACCTAGAAACACAAGAGCGATTTCACTTTATCAGAAAGCTCTCTGTGGGCTTTGGCTGAGAATATTCTGAAATGTGGGATTTACCTAGGCTAAAACTTGTACTTCTTTCAGGGAAATGTATCAAGAAGCATTTTTATTAGACATTTTTTCTATATTCTTTTACATTTACGAAGACAGTGTACCAAAAAGAAACCCAGAAATAATCCCCTGTGCTCATTTTCTCTTTTCCTATATAAGCAGTCACTTTGCATGATACCACAGTAACTGAAACCCTCGCCTGGCTGAAGTATGTTCTTGATTTGCCTGGTTCCCCGTGTAGTGTGAGGGCTGTCTGTGTTTACAAGGTTTTTAATGAAACAACTCCCTTACAGAGTGCATTTTTCTGTCTCCAGGCTGTTAGACCAGCTTCCAAGAGCCAATGTCATTTTCCTACGGTATCTGTTTGGGGTATTATACAACATTGAACAACACTCCTCATCCAATCAGATGACTGCATTTAATTTAGCAGTGTGTATTGCTCCAAGCATTCTTTGGCCTCCTACTTCCTCCAGCCCAGAACTAGAAAATGAATTTACAAAAAAGGTAAGGAAGTTTTTCTATTTTTATGCCCTAGGGAACCCAGTCCCCATTTTGAAACTGAAATGCCTGGTATTCCGAAGAGAGCTTCTTAAATAGCTTAAGTACAACTCCTTATAAATCTGAGCTTACCGACCATGGAGCGTTCTATCCACGAGCTTCAAACTTAGGAACGTGTGCAGTTGGTAGGTGTGTCGAAGAGGCTGCTGACACCTCCATTGTTGTCCTACTTTCTCAATGTTCTTGACTTTTGAGTACCACTTCAGGACGGCCCGAGCGCCTCCAGAGACACCCGCGCTTCCGCCATTTTCTTCGACTATCCTGCCTGTCAGCACTGTGGGGCTAGCATTCATTTGACTAATGCCATCTTTTAAGTCAAATGTTTGAAAAGCAATACATAGACAATATCTCCTTAAATTTATACATGTGATTTGGGCACCTCCAGTATGTAGACAGGCTCCAGGACGTCTCACGGGAGGCCTGAAGCTCCCTAGTACACTCTTTCCTGCCATTAGAATGAGAGGCAATGCCTGGGGAGAGGCTCCTCCGGAAAGACTTTTTCTTTATCGCTGGCTCCAGCCTTCATCGTGTACCCACAGAGGAGCCTTCTTCCCAAGCTTGTGACAACCTTCACTTTATGCAAGAAATACTCTTATTTATTATTTCTTTACTATTGATACTTTATCAATTTTAACAAAGTATAGTGGCGCCTCAGCACTCGAACTTACCCATGCTTGACCATTTCAGTCCCTGACCAATATTTTCAAGGGAATTCTGGCTCAGTCCTTAATCACTTACTCCACACTCGAATATCGTGCTAAAAACTGCATGAGAGTCCACCCTTACCTGTGAGGCTCTGGGGTGAAACAAAGGAGAGAGCATCCCTCTGTGCATCAATTATAGGCAGTGTAGACCTGTCCTGGGGCTCTGTTCATGATCTCTTTTTTTTAACATATGTACATATGTATACCATAGTCATCATGGCTCCCAAGAAACTTTGTAGTGTGAAAAGTGAAGGAAAGAGGAAATTAAAGAACTTATTGTTAAATAAGTGAGTGGCATATATGTATCTGAATTCAGTATGGTGCCTGAACCAATAAATACATTTACCTTATTTCTTACGGGAAAAAGGCGCGGGGCACTCAAACTGAGCAGCTCCTGACCACCCTTCCAGAACAGATTGTGGCTGATGGCCGAGAAACTACTGTGTATTTCTTCTCCACCACCACCAAACACCTCATGGAGAATACTTGAAACTATCCTAATTTTAAAGACACAGCCATCAGTATAAAGTGTTAGCATAACACCAAGGCCACAAATAATAACTTTAGTCCGCTGATTTAAAATAATTTCTGTGCCCTAACCAGTCTTGAAAGTATCCAGTTTTTAGGGGACTCTTATATACTTTTAATACATGATTTTTTCTCAGAATTAATGTACAAAATGTATATATGAACGTGTTATATGAAAAGTAGCGCTTTAATTTTGTCCCTTTTATTACAGGTTTCCCTGCTTATACAGTTTTTGATTGAAAACTGTTGTAGAATATTTGGAGAAGAAATCACTTCCCTCCTAGGAGAGGTTTCCGAGCAAGGAGATGCTAGAGAGCATGCTTCAGGTATTGTGAAGGAGTGGACTGGTTTTTATGAGAAGTAGACATGAGTCAGTGAAAATCCTGGGACAGTGGTTGACTTGGAGTTCACAGCAACGAGGTGAAGAGTCAGTGGGGCCCATGGTGTTCAGTCCTTCCTTGGACAGCCTGCTGTTTGTTAGGTCAGAGTATGATCACAGTGTGGTAGGGTTAAGATGAGATCGCAGCCTTCAAAACGTCAGTATGCTATGCTATGATGGTTTGAACTCTTCTTTTGAATAAACTTTAATATATAATAGAATTTCAGGGGTTGAAACTGGAGTGGGCGGCCTGAGTTTTTTTTCCTCCTTCCTCCTTGTTTGTTGCTAAGTGCCAGCAAGACAACTCTGACTCACAGTGACACTACCCAGGACTGTGCCATGCACCATGCACAATACCTTTTTGAGTCGTGCCACTCAGCAAAAGTAGGTCCCAAGGGCTTCACTCCATTCCCATCATTAAGGTCAGTTCCACTTTGAGGGGCCAACTCTTTCCTAGTCATTTCTTGAATGCCTTCCAGTCTTAGGTGCTCATTTTCTTCCTCCTAGTGGACCCTAAAACACCTCAGCCTTCTAGTGTACTAGGAAACAGTTTGGAAACAATTAGCATAATCAGGGTAAGGGGCAGATTCCGAATTCAAAGACCTACAAGCTTCCGAATGTGAATTCCTGTACCACGAAGTAATGACATCTGGCTCATTCTGTGCCACTGAGCATCATCGATAAACTATAGATTACAATAGAAAAATTTGACATTATTAAGATTAAATAATGAACTTTGGAAAAGAGAAGTTGATAGGGTTAGTAACTGGTTTCACCATGACTACAGTTAATTGTGTACAGCCACCCGCAGTACAACCCACATTAGAAGGAAGTCTTATCCAGATACACCTGCCAATAATTCCTTCATATATTTTTCATCGTATCTTGGTCTTATGACGTATTTGCTGCTTTGAGAAAATCTTACGTAAGATAAGCCCCTTTCACTAGGAAGTGAGATAAATTTAGTATGCCCCAAAAGGTTTCCTGTCCTCTTCACAAACAGTTGGGAAGACTACAAAAGATCCTTTTCTTCTTGAAAATAGGAATTTGAACGCTGTACATGAAAAAGAGCATTGAACTAAGCCTGGTTTGTTTTGAAATACAGCACAGGCTCTGTTTGTAGTAAGCAAAAGGGTTAATCGTGGTTTGATTTTCTTGACAGATATGTCTTGCTTCCAAATGAACGATTCCTCCTATGACAGCCTGGAAAATGAGCTCAATGAGGACGTCGATGCTCCCTGTAGCGACCTGGTAAAGAGACTCGGCCAGGGGAGCAGAAGCATGGACTCCGTGTTAACGCTCAGTGACTACGACCTGGACCAGCCCGAGGCGGAAGGCCTCTTGACCCTGAGTGATTTTGACTTAGATCATGCCAAAGGTGAGAACATTCAGATGCAGCCACCTCTGGAGTCCAAGCCAGTGGATGTGTTTGTGACGTACAGGAAGGTTTCACCTGGGGGGCAGGCCAGTCTCCCATCTGGCGCCTGTACCCCCAGCTACCTGCCCGCAGCTGCCGAAGACGCCCCAAAAAGCCTGCGGCGAAACCGGCGCTGCTCGGAGCCCAGCATCGACTACCTGGATGCAAAGCTTTCCTACCTCAGGGAGTTTTACCAGAAAAAACTGCGCAAGTCCAGCTGCGATGCAGCCCTCTCCCAAAAAGACGAAGATTACCTGAAGCAAAAGCAACCCCGCAAGACCACCTTCAGACAGAGCTCAGTCCCAGGCCCCGACCTCAGCAAGAAAAATGCCACCAATCAAACCATTAAAAAAAGCTTCTCTATTCACCAAGAAAACGACCTGAAACTCTTCACTAAGTCCAAGCCAGTCGCCATCTCTGTGGCGCCGTACAGTCATCTGTCCCCCCAGGATCATTCCAGGACCCAGATCTTTGATGCAGGTACATCTGGATACTCCCCGCCACACCCGGCCGACGCCCTCAAGAGTTCAGGGACTCACCGTCGCTGTTCTGAGCCCAACATAGACGACCAGAACTGCAAACTGTCCTATCTCAGGGGCATTTACTCAAAGAAACAGCACCAAGCCAGCTGTGAAGCCCGTCTCCTGCACGGGGAGGAGGATTATCTCAAACGGCACAAGTCCCTGCAAATGGAGGGGCAAAAGCTCATTAATCAGAGCCTGGTTATGGGGATCGAGGTGGGCAAGAGCAGTGCCACACGTCAAGGCACTGAGAAGGTCTTACCCCCGAGACTGAGCCTCTGCCCACGGACCAGCTACTCCAGCTTGTCCTCCCCGGGCACCTCCCCGTCTGGCTCATCTGTGAGCTCCCAGGACAGCGCTTTTTCTCAGATATCTGAGCACTCCGTGTTTACCCCCACGGAAACGTCTTCTCCGATAGATTGCACTTTTCAGGCTGGGAGAAGACAGGAAGAGCTTTCTTTGGACTTCAGTAGTTCCAGCCTCACCTCTGGAATGCCTCGTCCCTCAGCGGGGCAGGCCAGCAGCCCCCTGGCTTACACAAAAAAGGACTCCGTGGAGCCGCATTCACAAATGCACTCTGTGACTCTTCACCCCAGCGCGTGGCTGAGAAGCGGGTTGGCCAGTTTGAAAAACTGGTCCCTTAAAAAGAAAGCGAGAGCAGACAGAGCAGAGGAAAAGAGACTAGGTTGCCTAGAGGGACCGTCAGAGTCACCCCCACATGCTTCTGGTGTTCTAGACGCCAGCTCACTGCAAGAAGGGCAGGGTGGCATGCCTGGGGCAGCAGCCGATGGACTTGGAGCTGTGCAGATGGCCCAGGGGTGCAGCTCTTACCCCTGTCAGTACTCAGTGAAACACTACGGCTCTCCGTTCAGCCTGGTGGAGAGCAGACTCCAGCTTTGCGTGAAGCCCCACGACGGAGAAGAGAATGCGCGGGAGTGCTCTCCGGGTCCTCCCCCTTGGGGAAGGGCTTCATCTAGCTCAGTGACTGAGGAGGATGTGGCCAGCCCAGACCCAGGGCCAGTGGTGGATTGTGATGATGGGGCCAGACATTTAGCCAAAGACATTTAACACAACACACTAAGAATCTGACATCTACAAGAACAGAAACTGGGTAACAACATTGAGACAATTATGATAACCCCTTTCTTTAAGATACCTGGGGTAGGTAGCATAAGGATTATCATTGCTAATACTTAAGACAAAAGAATTCTCTTTTGGGGATTACTTGGCAAAAATTTTATGCTAAAAAATATTTGTCACCTAATGTTGGGGAGGCTTTTCCTGTTAAAGCTCGGGATTGGTCCTTTTCTGAGACTTCGTAGGCACTGGCAGGGGGCTAGCGAGAGCATCTTCTATAGGAGCAACCTGCCTCTGTCAATCAAGTGTTGAGATCAGTGTCCTGCAAAGACCAGGATATCATAAATGAAGCAGCAGGGACTGAGAGAGAAGGCAATAGATGGTAAAAACATTCCATGGCACATAGATTCTCTAAGTAGGCAAGAAAAAGACCCCTAATCAAAGCATTAAAAGGAAAGCCATCATGTACTTTCATGGAGGAAATCACGTAAAACCTTTCCCTGCATCTAAGCCAGTGGCCATTTCTGTGGCATCTTCTGGGCACATATTTTCTCAGGATCATTCTAGGAACCAGCCATTGATGTAGCTAGAGTGGAGATCCAGACGCTCTAGGGGAGTGATTTGAGAGGCAGGGTCCCAGTGATGACATCATAGGTTTTTAGTTGATTGTGTTGGTTGTTTTTTCATTAGTGTTGAATTGGTTTGCAAATGTTCTGGGAAACAGCTGTACGGAGAAAGAAGGAAATTTTTGGTCATTTCAGTGCCCTTTCCATAGGTACCCGTGCTAAGAAAGTGCTTTAGCAATGCAGCTTGTCCTATTTAGAAAATCACCTCTGGACAGCATGTGCCCTCATGGTATAAAGCAAGACGGCTGTGAAAAGAGGATTTATAAGTAATTTTTTCCCTGGCTGATCAAGAAAGAGTCAGGGTTGCAGAGAAACATTCCAGCAAAGAGATGCCTTGTCGGTAACAGTATTCATGTAATTGAGAAAGGACCGTTTTAGCATTGATATCAGCAAGAAAAGTGCCACTGATCAAAATATGAAGAAAAGCTTGTCTTGTAGTAAAGGAAATCATGAAATTTCATGCTGTCCAAGCCAGTGGCCCCCTCTCCCAGGATCTTTCTGGAATCAACCCACCGAGGCCAATACAGCTGCACACTCCCCGCCACACAGCCACTGCTCTGCACTCCATGAAAAGTTTCACATCATTTCTATCACTGCTGGACAGATTTTTATTAGTGTTTTCATTAGGGGCATTTTGTTGCTGATGTCAGCACAATCACACTCTCAATTCACAAACATTGTCAACACAACATTATCACAACATGCCATCTCTTTGTTGAACTACTGCAGCCCTGCTTCTTAGGTTTCAGTTAGCCAAGAGTGACAGGGAGACTTTGTAAATTGTTCTTTTTCTCATTTTTATACATTTGCAATTTAGAGATGTTGCCGGGTTATGGAGAGTCACGGAGTTGAGTATTCAACAAAGTGGCTGTCAGTCCTTCTCACATAGTCACTGGCTTTGAGTTTTCTTCCAGAAGTTTTTCCATCTTTCTTTCTCCCAAATGACTCGTGGCTTAAACAGTTTAGACCCCAGTAATTCATTTTATTATCCACGGACCTTTCTCCTCTCTTAAAGATTATACCAGTACCTGTCCTCACCTAGGAATAAATGATCAGGCCTTGTCCACTACAGTGAAGGGATAGCACTAGAAACAGAGGTGCATCTTCCTTCATTTTAACTACTCACCTATAAGAAGTTGCCTAGAGCCTGTGTGGTCTCTTTAGTCTACCATCAAAAGGACTTTCTCCCCCAAACTAGCTTATCTCAAATTCTTTTTCTTATCAGGTATCAAGGAACTCTATGTTCTGTCCTTCAAAAGGTTTCATTTTGAGTTACAGGATAAAGTGTTTTCTCTAAGTTATTTCAGTATTAGCCATCGATGCTACCTACCTCTTGGAAACATGGCCCTGTTTGCCCTAATCATTATAGCTAACTTTTAGAACTCTGTGTCCAAAGAGCTCCCTCATTGCACTGGCCATCTCAATCAGATGTGAAGTAGATTTCACCTTATAACCAACCGCTCTCGTATTATGACTCCTAAGTGTCCCTATGCATCTTTTGTGCTGTATTAAGTCAGCAGGGACTCCCCTTACCCCTAGGGCATACTACTGTCAGAACTGCAATATGTGAATAAAGATCTTATGGCTTGGAGTGTCTTTCCGGAAGAAATTCCTTCTCTACTCAACCAAAAACAATAATTGTAACCTTTTTTCTTTCATATTGGCAGGTAGAAAAAAATCACCCACCCAATGTAAAGCAGAGAAGAAAATAGTTGCTAAAGTTCTTTAACAACCATTCCCACTCTGTTCCTTTAGATACTCCTATAATACTTAATGTGAATAGTCTGTTAATATGGCTGTAAAGTATTGTATGATTTGAAGACAGACTACGTGTCATTTTATTATACTCCATCAATCTATAATATATTAGACTGATCCTTTATCTAAAATGCTTTGAGTTTGTATAATATATCTGGACAAATTTTATTACCATGTTATGTAATAAATGTGTATTTTTGTACTTGCAGAAGCTGCTGCTAACTTTTAAAGTTGTTTGGTTTTCAAGGCACTGATAATGGATATGTATGAAGTCCATGCTATCTGTTAAATAAAATTGACATTCTGCGAAGTGAACAGTCCCACAGAGCAGTATTGACTTCAGAGAGTTGTTTTAGTCAATGAGCCCCATCATGCTTCACAATGAACATGTAAAAGAGTGTAGTTAATATTGAGTTGGAGCCTTGAGCTTTTGGTCATAAGTCACCATCATCCTAGAGACAAAGTAAGGTGTCCCCTTTTAAATTTTTCAAGTTTTATTTTCTATGTTTTAAATAGTCTTCATTTTATCAGGAATTGCCTTATATTCTTGAATCTAGCCTGCACACTTTTCACAGTTTGAGAGGACTACAAAATTAGGTGAGGATTAGAATCTCTTGAGAGAAAGAACCCTCAACCATGAATCTAACCTCATGGAATTCTAATCTGTACCTGATTCTGTAGACCTCTAAAATGGCTGAAGGGCTGGAATTTAGCTCAATTGGTGGAGCACCACTCTGCACTCTCTGAGGTCCCAGGTTCAATTCCCAGCACCACAAAAATGGGAGAAGGATGTGGCAATCCCGAAATAATCAGCCATTGAAAACCCTATGTGGGCCGCTATGAAGTTGGACAAGACTCAACAGCACCTAACAAAACTGTTGAAAGCCTGCAACTGTAGTACTGTGGCTTCCGATCCTGTCAGATCTCAGAATCTAAGCAGGGTCAGGCCTGGTTAGTCCTTGGATGGGAGACCACCTGGGAACACCAGGTGCTGTAAGCTTGGGAGAAGGACCCAGCAACCCACTCCCAAAAAACAATCAGCCATTGAAAACCCTATGAATAGCAAAGAAGCACCGACAATAGTGTTTCGCCTGTTGTATGTAGGGTCGCTCTGAGTTGGACAACAACTCGAAGGCACCTAACAACAACAACAACAACAACAACAACAAACTGTTGAAAGTGTGCAGATTCAAGATTCAAGCACAATGTTTTCATTGTGCTTCTGGAATGATAGAGTCCTTGTTCTTAGCACAGAAGAACCATCAACTCATTTGAATTCATTGTGCGAGATTTTCTCATCTAAGTTTGAACCAGTCTGACCCAAAGACTCAGTTGCCTTTAGGTACAGCGCTTTTCTCATGACTGCCACTGCAAAATTCATCAGGGTCTTCCCTGAATTTAAACTACAATTTCAAAGGGATTCAGAAAAATATACTACCTTAGTCCAGGAAAAAAAATGGTTCTAACTAGGTAGTTAAGAAGCCCAACTCCACTTTCACCAATGTTACTTCTTATATTTGGGCAATGCACACATACACTGATGTTAATTTCTACGTACCTAGTACAGAAACACAAAGACAATTCTGTTTTTAATAGAAATTCAATCTTAAGTTTTTAGTAAATTAAGCTTTCTCCTTTATGTTTTTCTACTCTTATCCCATTCAATCAAAAGGATCTAGTGTATCCTTGACCCAACAGCATACTTTTTCTGCTGAAAAAAATTATAGGATTTTTATGTATCTTAATCCAAATTCTGCTAGTTAAGGGTTTAACTTCTATTTTCCCTCCAGGTCATGTTTTAATGACTTGAGAGCACATTTTTGCAAATTGCCTATTGTAATGCAAAGAAAAATTCATTACTAAAATACTCTTGTAAGTAGATTTTATTCCTTGAATAATGAAGTTGGTTAAGATGACCGCCTTAATTCTTTAAATTTCATTCTGGTTCCAAGGCTTTCTCATGAACTATGTTCCTGCTGAAAGGAAGGACCCGCCTGAGTTCTGTGCTGCCTGCCCTGACTGAATCCTTCTCTGCTGCTGAGCCACCTTCCTGTTCCATTCAGTCTCTTTATAAGTACAGGAAACTTGATCTTCATTTTATAATATGTTATGATAAAATTAGCAGAAGGTTCTGGTGTGCCATTTGGATGGCTTTTCTTTGAAGTCCCAAAGAAATATACATCTTTGTATACAAAGAAATTTTGAGGAGAAGGACCTGGCAACCCCCTCCCAAAAATCAATCTGCCATTGAAAACCCTATGCACAGCAGAGAAGCACTGACAATAGTGTTTCCCCTGTTGTACAGAGGATCGCTATGAGTCGGATACCGACTCGACGGCACCTAACAACAACAACATACAAAGAAATTTACATCTTTGTATACAAAGAAATATACATCTTTGTATAAACCAGGCACAGAAGGACAAGTGCCACATAGTTTCACTTGTAAGTGGCATATTTAAAAAAAGATCTCACAGGAACTGAGACTAAAATGGTGGTTTTCTAAGACTGGGGAGAGTCAGAAGAAGGGAGAATGGGGAAAAGTTGGTCAAAGAGTAACTAAGGTACAGTTAGAGTAAGACACTTTGGCGTAGTATTTATTGCACAGTAGGTTGACTTTTGTTGTTGTTAGGTGCCGTCGAGTTGGTACCTGACTCATAGTGACCCTCCTAGGGTTTTCAATGGCAGATTGTTTTGGGATTGCCTTGGGAGTGGATTGCCAGTTCCTTCTCCCATTTTTGTGGTGCTGGGAATTGAACCTGGGACCTCAGAGATTGCAGTGCAGTGCTCTACCAACTGAGCTAAATCCCAGCCCCAGGTTGACTGTAGGGAACAATTATATACTATGTAACTTAAAAAGCTAGAAGAAAGTACACTGTTTTCACCATTAAAATAAGATATGCTTGCCCTGATTTAGATATTATACAATCATACGCATATCAAAATCATATAGTACCAACCTGTATGCATTTTTATGATTTTATGTCAGTTGAAAAAATAAAAGGGGAAGTGCTAACAAGCCTAAACAAAGTGTTCTAAACTCCAAAGTGGTAAAATATTAAGATGAGTAGAATGCGATATGCTACCTGTATATATTTTAATACCCAGAGAAAATACTACAAAAGCTATACATTTTGAGAGTTTCCCTCTAAAACACTACCAATTAATCAAGATGGGACCCAAAAATTGTTTAAGTAACAACCACAGGAAAGCAAAAGTGGGAAACAGGAATAAAACCAAAGAAACAGAAAATAAGATGAAAAACATTTTGTTGTTGTTATTGTTAGGTGCTGTCAAGTTGTGGATGACTCATAATGACCCTCATAGGGTTTTCAATGGCAGATTGTTTTGGGATTGCCTTGGGAGTGGGTTGCCATGTCCTGCTCCCATTTTTGTGGTGCTGGGAATCGAACTCAGGACCTCAGAGACTGCAGAGCGATGCTCTACCAACTGACAAACATAAGCTCTAATATATCAAGAATCTCCTTGAATGTAAATAATCTGCATACCATGATCAAAAAACAGATCAAGGGCCGGGCGTGGTGGCGCACACCTGTAATCCCAGCGGCTCAGGAGGCAGAGGCAGGAGAATTGCATGTTCAACACCAGACGCAGTCTGCATAATTGAATGAGACCCTGTCTCAAAAAGTAAAAAAAATGGGCTGAGGGTGCAGCTCAGTGGTACAGCACTTGCAAAGCATGCAAGCACAGGCCCTGGGTTCAAACCCCTGTACGGAAAAAAAAAAAATAATAAGGTGTGAGGAGGGGATGCAACAAAGAAAAACAAGAAGACGTTCACTAACTATATTCTATCTATAAGAAACTAACTTCAAATTCCATGACATAGATAAAAGTAAAAAATAAAAATATTCACTATGCAAACAACCAAAAGAAAGCATGACCAGCTGTACTAAAATTGGATAAGGTGGACTCTGAAGCAAAGAAAATTACTAAAGACAGAAAAAGACATGATATAATAAAAATCTCACTCTACCAAGAAGACATAACAACTCTGTATATATGCAAACACACAATGATGGAATGATGGACAGGTTGCTTAGCTTTTACCAGGCCAGAGAAAGAAGATTTCAAAAAAAAAGAATAACGTCTGCATTCAGCCCAGAAGGATGATAAAGATTATATAAGGCGAACACCCCCGTCCCCAGCAATAGAGCAGGACATTGTTTAGTGGATTCTGCTCCCTTACCACGATCCATACCTATCTGGATTCTTTCTTTTTCTTTTCTGCAGTACTGGGGGTTGAACCCAGGGCCTCGCACTTGCATGCTTTGCAAGTGCTATACCACGGAGCTGCATCCCCAGCCCTTTTTTTTTTTCCCCACTTTTTGAGACAGGGTCTCCCTAAATTATGCAGACAGCCTCTGGTCTCAAACTTGCCATCCTCCTGCATCTACCTCCCTAGTTGCTGAGATTATAGGCATGTGCCACCATGCCTGTGCCCAGTGCTATCTGGATTCTTAACCTTTTGAAATGCCCACCTCTGAGCCCATTCCTTTGAAGGCACAGGGGAATCTATTAACCCCTTCCAGGCATAGACACCAGCTGTGAAACGTTTCTATCCTTCCTTAGAAGGCTCGTATTTCACTACTACAAAGCCCCATTTGACCTGGGCTCTGTGAGTAGTGGCAGAAGCAGTAGCTCTTCTCTGTTGCTGCCTTCACTTCTCCAAGGTGCACTGGCTTTTTAATCCACTTTGTTACACTCCCTACTCTAACTTCCAGGTCAGGTATAAAATCTCTTACAGGTGAACACAAATAGACCGAGGTATTTGCTGCTCCCACCCTCCGGGACCCATCTCCCTGGTACAAACAGAGCTCCAATATAGGCAAAGCAAGAGGCTCACAGTTATAATAGATTTCAACACTCTTCTCAACAACTGACAGAGCAAGTTGTCAGAACCAAAAAAGGATATAGAACTCACAACCAAAGGTAATTGGCACTCACAGGACATTCCACCCAACAACAGCAGAATACACTTTTTTTCAGTTGCTCATAGAACATGTAAGATAGACCATTCTGGGCCATAAAGAGAAAAATCAATATTAAAACCATTGAAATTATACACAGTATACTTTCTGATCACAATGGAATCAGATTAGAAGTAAATAACAGAAAGATGATAGAATCTGCAAACACTTGGAAACCAAACACCACACTTCTAAATAGTGCACAGGTCAAAGAGAAAGTTTCAAAGGAAATTTTTTTTATAGAACTAAATAAAGATATAATAGATAAATATATATAGGATGCTGCTAGAGTAGTACTAAGAGGAAGATTTTAATGGTTACATTAAAAAAGAATAAAGATGTCAAACCAATGAGCTAAGTTCCTGCCTCAATGAACTGGAAAAAGAGCCAAGCAAACCCAAAACAAGGAGAAATAAGGAAATAATAAAGATTAGAGCAGAAATCAATGATACTGAGTACAGGAAAAATAAAATAATAAAAGTGTGGCTTATTGAAAAATAAAAGTGGTAAACCTGCAGTAGAACCCATGAGAGTGAGCATACCTGTGTAAGCAAAATCTCTAATAACAGAAATAAAATGCAGGATTTCATTACAGGTCCTACAGCCACTAAGAGGTGATAGGAGAATATTACAAATAATTTTTATACTTATACTTATCTGGCAAACTAAAAGAGAGGAAACAATTCCTCAAAAACCACAAATTACCAACACTCCTCCAAGAAGAAACAGATCATCTGAGTAATTCCGTAATTGCTAGATAAATTAAAATCACATTTTAAAGTTCACGAAGAAAAAAGGCTTCCAGACTCAGGTGATTTCACCAGAGGATTCTAACATCTAGTTACAGAAATATTAAAGGCAGGAGGATCGCAAGTTCGAGACCAGAGGCAGTCTGCATAACTTAGCGGGACCCTGTCTCAAAAAGTAAAAAAATGGACTAGGGGTACAGCTCAGTGGTCCAGGACTTGCAAAACAGGCAAGCGTGGTTCAACCCCCAGTACTGCCAAAAAAAAAAAAAAAAGAGAGAGGAAAGAAAGAAAGAAAGAAACAAAGAAACAAGAAAGAAGAAAGAAAGAAAAAGAAAAAGAAAAAAGAAAGAAAGGAAGAAGAAAGAAAAAAAGAAGCAAGGAAGGAAGGAAGGGAGGGAGGGAGGGAGGGAGGGAGAAACAAAAGAAAAGAAAACCCTATGAGGATCACTGTGAGTCAGACCTGACTCAAGGGCACCTAACACCAGTATTACCCAATAAAAATTCTTAACAAAGACAATACAAAAGTGAAAATTACAGATCAGAGTTTCTCATGAGATTAGATGTCAAAGTCCTTTTAAAAAATTACAAAACTGAATCTTACAGGAAATAAAAGATTTACTATGACCAAGTGACATTTTTTTTTGCACAGCTGAGTTGGGTAATTTGACGTCTGAAAACCAATCAGTATACCTACTATATCAACAAGCTAAAGATGAAAAATCATAATACATCAATTGACACAGAAAACCATTTCTGTCCCACCTCACAGAGACATGGCTGCTTAGAAGAAACGAGCCTGCTCTCAGGAGAAAGCACAGCTCCTCGGCCACCCCAAGCCTAATCACCGGACACAGGTTTTCTCAAGACACTGTTGTCCAACAGCACGCCTAGAGACACTCTGTCTTTTCCTCATTTGTAAAATGGAGATGCCTCCTCAATCAAAGGGCTGGTGTTTAGCTCAGTTGGCAGAGTGCCACACTGCATGCTCTGAGGACCTGGGTTCGATCCCCAGCCCTGCAAAAATGGGAAGAGGACTTGGCAACCCACTCCTGAAGCAACCCCCAAAACAACCAGCTGTTGAAAACCCTATGAGGGTCCCTATGAGTGAGACCTGGCTCTATGGCACCTAACAACAACTCAAGGGATAGAAATCAAGTATTTACTTAGTCAACAAACAGAATCTCTCACTGTGTGCTGGGTGCTGATGTGGCTGGGTTCTGCAGTGAGTGAGTGGTGCGCAAAGGAGGCTTCCTAGTGGTGGGGAAGGCAGACATGGAGGACATTTTTAGTATGTTAGATGACATTACGTTACGTGCTGAGAAAAGCAAAGCAGGAAAGGGAGATGGAAGTGACAAGAGCCAAGGCAAGGTGGGAAAACTTCAGGTCAGGCGGGCAGGGAGGACTGGCAGGGGCAGAATGTGAGCTCCGAGATATCTAGGGCAACTGCGTTCCTGGAAACGTGACGGGAAAATTGCCAAAATCTTTAAACCCTCTGTGTGCACACGAGGGAGAATTCATCCGACATCTTAGGTGGTCTGTGGGTGGTATTTTTTTTTTTTCTTTTTTACTTCTGTTGCCTCCAGATTTTGTCCAAAGATTAAAAATATCATCTAAAAATCAGAGCCATGTGATATTACCTAAAAAAGCACTGGGAGACAGACCCAGTGACCCACTCCCAAAAAAAAATCCACCATTGAAAACCTTATGAATGGCAGGGAAGCACCGACAATAGGATTTCACCTGTTGTAGCTAGGGTCGCTATGAGTCAGATACCGACTCAAAGGCACCTAACAACAACAACAAAGTCACCAGGCCAACCTCAGATGGTCCCGAGAGACCACACCTTATAGAAGTTCCACTGCCAGGAAGCGGAAAGGCATCTCTCAAGTTTTCTCCGTGGCCCACACTCATCCCTGGCCTTTGCTGACCCCGGAAGCTGGTCATCTGATGCCAACTTAGAAGCCCACACTCCAGTAAGCCACGTCCAGGTAGGGGCCCAGAGACTGGATGCGCCGAGGCATTTCTTAAATACCAGATGCTCTAGCTTGGAATCCTCTCATCTGCAAGCTCAGCACCGAGTTACCTGTCCCTCTGCCAGGGACAGCACCCTGTTGCACATGCGTTTGGAGCTGTGGCGGAGGACATAGACCAGCAGTGCCTTGGTCCCCGGCAGGTTGGGGACGCTTGGCTCAGTGGGCCCTGAGGAGTCCCCTCCATATGTGGCTTGACGTGTCCTGCCCCACGGTGTCAGCTGCAGGCTGCTCCCAGTGGCCAGGTAGCTGGGGTCCCCTTGGGTCACGGAGCTGAGCTGTTGGCTGGCTGTCCTGTGACAAAACCATCCAGGCCCAGGCTTTCACTTTTCACTCAGCCCAAGGGGACAGAAGCCTCGGGTGCCTGCCAAGGCCCTGGCTACTCAGGGCCCCGCACATACTGCTGTCTGCCCCTCTTCCCCACCATCCTTGGTTTGGAGGGTGAGGGCCACAGAAAGGAACCAGTTGGGCAAAGATGATGCATAAATTGGCAGGGGAAGGGATCTGAGCAACAGGGCCCTAACTTGGAAGGTCTCCCCAGGCCCGGCTTCACCTGGGCGGGCTGGATCTGCCAAGGCTTTGATATTCACCCCGGCCAGCTGCCGTCCTGCCTGTGACTGCCCAGCCTACAACAAAGGCTAAGGCAGATGAAGGCCCCATGCCGCCCCGTCTGTCTGCAACTGGCATATTGCATAGTAATGGCGTTCTCTGAGCTTTCTTGTCCTCCTCTTCCTCTCATCTTTGTAATGTAACACCCGCCTCTGGCTTCTTATCTTTACTGCCTCCTCTCCCCCACCTCCTACTCCTCCTCTTTCAGATGCACAGGGACAACCAGGACCCCTGCCTTGAGGCCTTAGGATAATGTCATTTCCCCTGATGCCGTTTCCCCTCATCCGATTTGCTTGCTGGGCCCATTGTTTGGTGATGCTGCAGCAGTGAGAGGACCTTAAGCTCCCACAGATCCTCCCGCAGCCTTCAGCCTGCCTTCCCGCCTCCTCACTCAGTATCAGGCGCCTTGGCAGGCAGGCCCAGCTCTCTCAAGCTCTGGAGGCCCCAACATGGAGTGCGGACAGGGCATGGATTTGCATATTTGGCCTGGAGTTTTTCAGCTCCTCCATAAAATCAGAAGATATGATCAAGGCTGTGGGCTCTTTTAGCTTTTGTATTTTGTAAGCATCTTCCAGAAGGAAATAATGAGGATCCTCGGCTACCAGGCGCAGCCCTGAGGAGATGGCATTTTCCCTCTGTGAGGAAGCTTCGGGGGCAATCACCCCCTGCTGGACCCTGAGGTTGGCCCAGGGGATGTCAGCACAGCAAGCGGAGGAGTGTGCACCTGGGATTGACACCTCCAGGTCTAAGGAACCCCCGCTCAGCAGGGGCATAACGGAGATGTTTTCCAAGCACCCCAAATTTGGAAAACAGACCATTTGCTTTATACAAAGATTCCCTGCCTGCTTCCTATACCCTAAGATAGAAGACTAATTTGAAGAAAAGAAAAATACCCTCCAGGTGGCTCTTCTCAAAGATATGACTGCAGAGATCAGGGACTTTCCTGCAGAGGAGCCACCCTTGCTGTTCTCAGAGGCAGCAACAGAGACCCCGAGAACATTTTACACAAGGAAAAAAGCCAGTTATAAAAGCGCCCTGGCCACTGGCGTTGGCAGTGTCCTTTACTGTGGGCTGTGTGTTACTCGTGAACCTAGTATGATAACTTGTGGGAAAGTAAGTCTTCTGATGAAATAAACCACCAAAATCATGTAAGTGAGCTTGATTTGGGTGGGGGGATGGCGGGTATAAAGAAAGTCGCCATTCAAAGTGAAAAGGCTAGAGGTGTTTGGGGGCTCGTCAGCCTCCCTTGTGGACCTGCCATGGCCCGGACCTCAGCACCTGGCACACTGTTCTGTGGGACTAATTCATTGCAATGACGTAATGCCAACAAGTGATAAGCAATGGAGTTTTGCAGTCTTCTCCTCTGGCTTTTCTCCCGTCCCCACCCCCAGCACACACACACACACACACACACACACACACACACACACACACACACGTGTTTTTGAGCAGGAGATGCTCAGGAGTGAGGGTTAGGGACAATGGATAAGGAACTAGTATAGGGTTGTTGCTGTTGTTGTTTGGTGCCTTCAAGTTGGTGTCCCACTCATAGTAACCCTATGCAGAACAGGCGAAACACTATTGTCAGTGCTTCTCTGCCATTCATAGGGTTTTCAATGGCAGAATGATTTTGAGGAGTGGGTTTCCGGGTCCTTCTCCCAAGCCTGCAGTACCTGGTGTTCCCACGCGGTCTCCATTCAAGTACTAACCAGATCTGACCCTACTTAGCTTCTGAGGTCTGATGGGATTGGAAGCCACAATGCTATGGCTGCAGGCCAATATAGGGTTAAGAGAACAAAAGCGGTAGTTATTCACATTATGAGACTCACAGACACCTGATAAGCACCTTACAGCTTTCAGAGTTTATTCAGATCTACTTCTCAAACCTATTATGACATGAGCTGAGTAAGGATGATTATCCCCCACCTTACAAATGAATAAATCATTGGTTGCTCCACTGGTAAATGGCTCAGCCAGGGTTTCATTGCCCAGATTACTCACTCACCTGTGCCTTTTCAAAGCAGCAACCTTCACGCCTCTTGTACACTTAAAGTGTAAAGATTCTAGCACCTTATTCCCCTCCCAGTTTATTTTGGGGTGCCTAGATCTATGGTTGGGGCTGGGATTTAGCTCAGTTGGTAGAGCACCACTCTGCAGTCTCTGAGATCCCTAGTTTGATTCCCACCACCACAAAAATGGGAGAAGGACATGACAATCCACTCCTGAGGCAATCACAAAACAGTCAGCCATGGAAAACCCTATAAGGGGCGCTATGAGTGGGACACGACTCGATGGCACCTAACAACAACATCTATGGTGTTTCACTGCTGAAAACAGCTTCTTGCATGAAAGTTAGACCACTCAGCATTAACCACAAAAGAAAAAAGTGATAAATTGGCAGCACTGAAAATTAAACAAGTCTCCTCATCAAGTGACATCACTAAAACGATGACTAAACTAGCCGCAGATGAGGGGAAGATGCATATAGCACATATCTAACAAATGCAGGATAAAGAAATTCTACAGAGCAGGAGGACAAAGACAATCCAATTTGTAAAGTGGGCAAAAGATGTGGAAAGATACTTCTCCAAAGGAGATAAACAGGTGACAATAAGCATTATTTACAAGAAAGTGAAAATAAGTGCCGCTGGTGCATGCCTGTAATCCCAGCGGCTTGGGAGGTGGAGGTGGGAGGATCGCAAGTTCGAGACCAGAGGCAGTCTGGGTAACAATGAGACCCTGTCTCAAAAAGTAAAAAAAAAAATGGGCTGGGGGCACAGCTCAGTGGTCCAGCACATGCAAAGCATGCAGGTGCAAGGCCCTGGGTTCAACCCCCAGTACTACAAAAAAAAAAAAAAAGTGAAAATAAAAATCACAATGAGATAGCACCGCATACCTGCCGGAATGGCTACAATTTAAAAGACCGATGTCACTAAATGATGCGGACCAAATGGAACTTACACACATTGCTGGGTTAGGGCATAAAATGGACAGTTGCTTTGGTAAACTGATAATCTCTTAGAAGATTAAACATATATTTACTCTAGATACTTACCTAACAGAATAAATACGTGTTCATACAGGACTTATATACAAAGATTCACTGCAGCTTTGATTCATAAGAGCCAAAAACTTTAACCAACTTGAGTGTTTGTTGATGGAGGATGGATAAATCAATCATGGTATATTCATGAAGTGGAATAGTACTTAACACTAAAAATGGATAAACTACTGGTACATACAACACAGTATGATCTAAAACACATTATGTTGAGGAAAAGAAGACAGGGCCCCAAAGTACACTCTGTATGGTTCCATTTCTATGAAGTCCAAGAACAGAAAATACTAATCTATGGAGATAGAAGTCAGAAAGTAGACAGCAGGGTGACAGAATAGAAAGGAAAGGGCACAGGGGAGGCTGAGGGGTCATGGAAATGTTCTATATCTTATTTTGGGAAATGGTAATATAAAAGTCTACAAGCATCAAAACTCTTCTAACTTAACCCTTAAAATCTATGCATTTTAGGCACTGGGCACAGTGATGCACGCCTATAATTCCAGCAGCTCGGGAGGTGAAGGCAGGAGGATCGCAAGGTTGACACCAGAGGCAGTTCTGTGTAATTTGGTGAGACCCTGTCTCAAAAATAGTAAAAAAAATTGAAAAATGGTTTAGGGGTACAGCTCAGTGGTCCAGCACACTTGCAAAGCATGCAAGTGCGAGACCCTGGGTGCAACCCCCAGTACCAAAAAAAAAGATCTATGCATTTTATTTTATGTTAATTATATCTCAATAAACTAAAAAAAGGATCTGGCTAGATTAGCTCCAAGGGTCAAGTTCTTGCTCCTTGGAGGCCAGTTTCTTCCTCTCTAAGTGAAACCTGAGATCTGAGCTAACAAACCCCACAAATAGCCTGGACCTAAGGGGTAAAGGCAATGATGAATTTCAGTGCAACAATTTTAACCAAACGCCCTTTCTGCATACTGGCTCTGGAAAGGCTGCTGCTTTCTGCCCTCTACCCCAGGGACAGGGTGACCCCTTATTTATTATCTTCATCTGTCAAAACACAGAGAGGGAATATCCAGGACGCTTGCCAGCCATCCTTCTAAAAGGAGCAAAGTCCCTCTCTGCAGAGTGCAGCTGGTGTGACACGCTCGGGGTCACTGGTTATACTGGGCAGAGAAACAGCTCATCGGTGGCATAGAGGTCAGCTCCCATGGCAGAGAGCCTCCCACTGAGGCTGGCTTTAAAACGTTAGAAAGGAACATGAACAGGGCTTCAGACCTCCCTGTATGTTGCTCCACCCGGATCTCAGGTTTCCCCACAGAGGTGAAGACCCACAATGCCTCAGCCACCCCTAGGAGCCATGGAGTTCCAGTCCCAGAGGGCCCAGGACATCAGGGGGCTTGGAAACCAGCCATCTGAAGGATAATCCCAAAAATCGCATGATTTACCGGGGAGAAAGTGTCAAGGAGACACCACGCCACTCAAATATTTGAAAGGCTATATAAGGGCAGAAGACCCGGGCTTTGTCGAGGCCAAACTACAACCTTTCCATTGAGGTACAGAAGCTGGACGTTAATGCGATGAAGGAAGCACCTTGGCAGTTCCAGAGCTGTTCAGCCTCCCGTTCACACAGCCACTCATTCCGCCTGGAACTCTCGAACCCCTGCTGTGGCGCTCATACTCCAGGGTGGACCAGCTGCTGACTTGGGCCCCATGAGCGTTCAGTGCAGGAGAGGTGAGACAAGACTAGAAGTAACTCAGACACAAGGCAGCAGGAGCCAAGTGCAGGTGGCAAGGCTGCCAGGCCAGCCAGGACATGTGATCATTTGGCTCCTCCCCACTCATTCTTTTCTCCCCTGAGTAAATATTCATTAAGCACCAGGCACTGTTGTAAATCCTGGCAATATACCAGGCACAGTGGTACACGCCTGTAATCCCGGCAACTCAAGAGGCAGCGGCAGGAGGGCTGCGATTTCCAGGCCAGAGGCAGCCTGAGTAACTTAGAGAGACCCTGTGTCAAAATGAAAATAAAAAATGATCTGGGAGTACAGCTCAGTGGTAGGGCTCTTGCAAAGCATGTGCAAGGCCCTGGGATCAATCCCCAAACACTGGGGAAAAAAAATCCTGACAATACAGAATGAACGAGACGATTTGTCATATCCTACCGAGGAAAGACGGCCACTGAAGCTGCACATTATCTTTCCAGCCTCATACCTAGTTGTTCTCCCTTTTAGACCCTTCATTTGTTCATTAAATAACTATTGAGAGCCAGGACACAGTAGCACAGGCCTGTCATCTCAGCAATTTGGGAGGCTGAGGCAGGAGGATCCAAGCTCAAGGCCTGAGGCAGCCTGTGTAACTTAGTGAGCCGCTGGCCCAAAATAAAAAGTAAAGATTGGGCTGGGAGCACCACTCAGTGGTAATGCACTTGCAAAAGCATGTGGGAGGCCCTGGCTTCAAAGCCCTCTGTACTGCTAGATAATAAGTATTGAGAACGCGTGCTGGACTGAGACATTGAAAATACAGGAGTGAGTGAGACAGCCAAGACCCCTCATGCTCAGAAACATAAGCCTTGGGAAAACAGCCAGCCAGGCAAGCGATGGCACTGAAATAGCCAAGTACCCTGACTGGCAAGGGCACACGGCTCGCACCCCGTTCCCCTCTTCATCCCTCTCGGTCTGTTCTGGTCCCTCTGCCCCAGATGCCCTTCCCAGCACTCAGGAACTTCTATTTCCACTCTTCCCATGCATTCAAACATTCCCCGCCTGCCTCCCTGTGCCGTGCCGTTGCAGCATTGAGGCTGCAGCTGCAAACCCCGCAGTCAGGCCTCTCCACTGGTGGCTTTTGGACATTAGTGGGAAGGACAGACGATCCACAGCCAAATAGGCATAATGCCACGGTGAGACTCAAGAGGGTGGGTGGAGAGTGGGTTTAGGCTGGGTGGACTGGGCTGTCCTCCCCACACAGGGGGCATTTAAACCCACACCTAAATAACAAAGAGCATTAGACATTAGGGGAAACAGTTTCAAATTTCAAGAAGGGGACCACTGGATCTGACTAAGGAGCAGACAGGTGAGTGTGGGGAGGCAAAGCAGGAGGAGGAAGTGGAATGGAGAAGGTGGGCAGGCTGGGCAGGGCCATTTCAGAGGGCTCGGCTTAGTGGTGGTGCACGGAGTTGCTACTCCACGCCTGGCAAGGCTCAAAGGGGAAAACTGTGCGGGATCGGCCACGGTCAGCGCTCCGCCTCTGTGCAGAAACTGACTGGCACGGTTGGGGAGCAAGCAAGAGAAGCATCAGAGAGACAGGCTAGAGGCCAGCCAGCGCTGCTGGCACCCACACGGTGGCCCCAGGGGCCTGGTTCTCATTGAGGACATCTCCCTTGTCACCATCTTCAGGGGTTGAGGTCTGTATGCTGCCTTCTGAAATTGGACATATATATGGGACCATGGGCTGTTCTTTCTTGTCTCCTTCATGCCTACCAAGCTAATTCCTTACATATAATTGAATCATTTAGGGAGAAGGACCCAGCAACCCACTCTCAAAAAACAGTCATTGAAAACCCTGTGAGAGCCGGGCAAAGTGGCGCACGCCTGTAATACCAGTGACTGGGGAGGCAGAGGCAGGAAGATCGCAAGTTTGACACCAGAGGCAATCTGTGTAACTTAGTGAGACCCTGTCTCACAAAGTAAAACAATGGGCTGAGGGTGCAGCTCAGTGGTACAGCACTTGCAAAGCATGCACGCGTGAGTCCCTGGGTTCAAACCCAGTACCAGAAAAGAAAAGAAAAGAAAAGAAAAGAAGAAAAAAGAAAGAAAGAAGAAAGAAAGAAAGAGAAAGAAAAGAAGGAAGAAAGAAAGAAGAAAGAAAGGGAAGGAAGGAAGGAAGGAAGGAAGGAAGGAAGGAAGGAGGAAAACCCTGTGAATAGCAGAGAAGCTCTGACAATACTGTTTCCCCTCTTGTACATAGGGTTGCTATGAGTTGGACACCGACTTGATGGCACCTAACAACAACAACAAGAATAGAATACTGCAGAGTAGCTAATTTTTAAAGAACAGAAATACACTTGCTCACAGTTCTGGAGTCTGGGATGTCCAGGATCAAGGCACTGGCATCTGTTGAGCCTTCTTGTCACGTCCTCACACTGCAGAAGGGCAAGAGAAGCTGGCAAACCCACCCCAAGGCCTTTCATAAGGGTCCTAATCCCATTCATGAGGGAGGCACTCTTGCACCCTAATTGCCTCTTAAAGGCCCTCCCTGTGAACTTTTAAGTTTCCGCACCTGCATTGTGGAGGGGACTCCATCAATCACAGGTGTGCAAAGACTGTTCCAAGAGAAGTGAGCACCAGCTGGCCCCTCTGGGTTCCAAGCAGAACCTGAGTCAAGCTGAGGAGGTTTAAGATACAACAAAGGGCAGTCCCGGAGGATGGAACCCGGGGTCTCATGTGCACCAGGCAAGTGCTCTACCGTTGAGCTGCACCCCAGAACCCCACCACTTTATTTTTTGTTTTAATTTTGAGACAGTCTCACGAAATTACACAGGCTGCCTCTGGCCTTGATCTCATGGTCCTCCTGCCTTCACCTCCTGAGTTGCTGGGATTACAGATGTGCACTGCAGCGCCCAGCTCCAACACTTTTTTATAGTCGTTTCCATCCCCTGCCCCACCACTGGCTTGATCCAACAGTTTGAGGAAGAGCCAAGTAGATTTGAAATTATGGATGCAAAAGCATTTCTACCCTTCCAGAAAAAAAGTGAGTATCATCCCCTTAGAACTATTTTTATTCATTTTTCCAATCATAAATATACATTATAAAATAAAATAAAATATAAATTATAAATAAAATATAAATATAATCATAAAATAAAAAAGAAAAGATAAACCAGAGAAAAAGACATCTACAATCCCTTCCATTTCTTTACTTATGTGCATTTTTTCCTAAATAGAAATAGCTAATTTCTTCTGAGGGGCTGGGATTTGGCTCAGTTGGTAGAGCGCTGCGCTGCAGTCTCTGAGGTCCCGAGTTCAACTCCCAGCACCACAAAAATGGGAGAAGGGCCTGGCAATCCACTCCCAAGGCAATCCCGAAACAGTCAGCCATTGAAAACCCTATGAGGGTCGCTATGAGTCGGATACCGACTCGATGGCACCTAACAACAACAACAACAATTTCTTCTGAATGTAAATCAGTTGCCCTAACAAGGGCATATTTCCTGTTCCTGCAGAGAACACTTCCCTCCTGGTAAATGCCTACCCCATGAGTGCGCTCCGGAACTATTTCCGGACACATCCTCCAGGGAAAACCCCAAGAGCTCCCAGTTGGTTATTCAAAGTGCAGATAGTCCCAACCTCCACTACCCCAGAGAAAGCTCCGCCTCTTCCTTCCGCTACCCTGCCCCATCCTTTTCCTAGCTCTTCTTACCCCTGAGAAATTGTTGCTACCACATGCTTTCTTCTTCTATAAAAGGAGAATGAAGAATCCTACTTTCTTCCTTCCAAGTCAGTTTCTTCCCATGCAAATCGCAGAGTAAACTCACCTTGTGGTGCTCCCTGAGTGAACGCAGACCAGCACTTCTGCTCCCAGGCACCAAGAAGTCAAAAGCAGCCTGGCGGGCCTGAGGGGCTTTGGGTTACACTGGCCATCTATCTTAGATGGAGACGGAATTTTACAGTCAGCTTATAAATTAGAAAGGAGTAGCAGGGACTGGTGTTTGACTCCCCAACCCTTATTTTCTCCTTCTTCCATGCCATAGAACACAGGTTCTATTCTGGTCGCCATATACCCAGCTGTGGGTCCTATCCCTCCGTCTTCCTTGAAGTTAGGTGTGACCAGTGATATGCAAGCCAGGCATTGCAGGGAGCTGGTGGGACAGCGTTTGAAATGGGCCCTGCTGCTTCTTCCTCTCTCCCTCCTTGCCAGAATGTGAACTGTAAGATGTCTCTGTAGTCATCTTGGGTCATGGAGTGCAAAACAGGTGCCAATAGTAATAGAACCCAAAGTCAGGCCCAGCCTGGGGCTCCAGTGGCCATGGAGTCACCAGCCGTGGACCACTCTTAACTTGGGACACTTTTTGATTGGAAAGAAAGAAACACCTTGTTTGTGTTACTAGTTTGATTTTTGTGTTATTTGCCTCTAAAGCTAATTTTTTTTTTTTTTTTTTTTTTTTTTGCGGTACTGGGGATTGAACACAGGGCCTCACGCCTGCATGCTTTGCAAGTGCTGGACCACTGAGCTGCGCCCCCCAGCCCATTGTTTTTACTTTTTGAGACAGGGTCTCACTAAATTTCGCAGACTGCCTCTGGTCTTGAACTTGTGATCCTCTTGCCTCTGACTCCCGAGCTGCTGGGATTACAGGCATGCGCCACCATGCCCGGCACTAAAGCTAAACTTTTATAATTACAGATAATGAAAAATACTTTTTATAAATTCCTTAGAACAGCAACAGGTTGAGGATCGGGACTCTGGGCAAGTGCATAGAGCCAAGGCTTCCTCTGTGGTTACAAGAAATCCAGCCCTGCTGGTTGCGGTGGTGCACGCCTATAATCCCAGTGGCTAGGGAGGCAGAGGCAGGAGGATCGCAAGTTCGAGACCACAGGCAGTCTGCGAAACTTAGTGAGACCCTGTCTCAAAAAGTAAAAACAATGGGCTGGGGGCGCCGCCCAGTGGTCCAGCACTTGCAAAGCATGCAGGTGTGAGGCCCTGGGTTCAACCCCCAGTACCGCAAAAAAAAAAAAAAAAAAAAGAAAGAAAGAAAGAGAGAGAGAGAAAGAAATCCAGCCCTTTGAGGATGAAATGGAGCAAACAGGCCACATTAAAACAAAAAACAAACGACTTGGGGCACTAAAGTAACAAAATACTCATTCTGTGTAAGGTTCATAAAAATGGAGCCCAAATGAAGACAGGCCGTATTCTGATATCCCATTTACAATCATGAGGTCTGTCACCCCTGGGTAGATTTGCCGGGAGAAGGGCCCAGACTATTGTAATGTGTATAAGTGCGTGTCTGCACATCTTTTCCTCTTCTTCTTTCTCTTTTTCATCTAGGCAATTATTGCATTTCTGTGTGTTAAATGTATGCTTGATGAAATTTTATTGTTTGTAGAAATGATTTAGTTATTAAACCAGTGTGTTGCTTTATGAAACTCCTAGACAAGTCTCTTCTTACTATCTCCTGTTCACAGGTGCTCGGCTTTTTCCTGTCAGGCTAATATGCCCCGGTGTGCTGGTTCCCAGGTGCTCAAGGTCTAGCAGCTGGGACCCTGGCCACCGAGTTAGCCGAAAAGATCCCAATCTCCCTTCCAGGGAAGTAATTTCAAAGGTCAGTATGACTACAGCACAGAAGAGCATCTCGGAAGGCAATTTCCATCATCAGACCCAAGGGTGAATTAAAAGTGTTGGTCAGGGCAGGAAGTCAGGGCAAAGGTACCAGGAACAGACTGGCAAAGGCCTCACTGTGGGACCAGGCAACCCTGAGGGGTCCTGGGGCATGTTCCTAAGGGGCATCCCTTTGCCCATGCCAAATACTGCTCTTTAAGTTAAGCTTGGCTTACAATAACACAAGTAATGATGCTAACCATGATGTTTTTTCTAACAGTCTCTTATAAGGTAGGCACTGTGTTAGGTGCTTTAGAAACAACCTAATTTACAGGTAAGACAACAAGGCCAATCTCGAGCACACAGGCACTTTTAAAAACTGTCCTATGACCTATCGCATCCCAATGTCCATGGAGAAGAAGGTACCTTCTCTCTGCGGTGGACTGCACAGCAATGGGTGAGTATGCATAATTATATCGCAGGAACACAGGCTTGGAAATATTTGTCATCAAAAATAAAAACATTATGAAGGCCAGCCTATAGGGGCGCATTAAGAAACACCACAGGGGCCAGGCTGTAGCTCAGTGGTACAGCACTTGCCTAGCATGCAGGAAGCCTTGGGTTCAATCCCCAGCACTGGACAAACAACACCACATTGTGCACAGTGTATCCACGTGTTAAGATACTACCCCAGAGCCTATTCACATGTGCAGTTGCATGTTAATCAAAAGCATTTTAAAGAAAACAGATGTGCTGCTAGGCCATGAGGATGGCTGCTGGATGCTGAGGTGGTATGAAAGCAATTAGCAGACCTAAGATAAAAGCGACCAGTCTTCATGCTGTTCTCCGGAAGGGCAGGATGCTAGTTTATATGTGTAGTGATCATCTACTTTGTTTTTTGGGTATTTTGGGTGTGTGTGTGTGTGTGTCTGTGTCTGTGTGTTTCTAATAAAAGTCAGTGTGCTTCATCATCACAGAGAGGAGAATACTGAAGCGTGTAAGAGCTGAATACATCGCCAGTCACCCTTCCCTTTGGTTGCCTTCCCCACCCAAATATTTTGCTTCAACTCTCTTTTGCAATACATCCACTATACCAAGGAAATGTGGCCCTGAAAAACACTTCAGAATACTACTGGGGAGGGGATGTCAAATGAGGATGGCTGGCCCAATTTAAGAGCTCAGTACACAAGAGGTTGGGAGCTGCTATTATAAAAAAGCACCTTTTCCATCCTTAACAGGGACCAGCACAGTGTGTGCCTGGAGGTTTTATTCAATAAGCACTTGTTGAATTGATCTCATCATCAACTGCAGAATTTACCCTTGCCTTCTCTTCCCAAGAGGGTTCTAAAAGAACCAGAATTTGAAAGCAGGGGAGAGGAGCGTCCAGGAAAGCGATGAAGCCCACTAAAACAAAACCACAAAGCAGTTGAAGGTAGCATTCAAGAGATACCTGCATATCCATGTTTAATCACAACAGCCAAATTATAGAATCTGCTCAGGTGTTCACCAACAGATGAACAGATAAAGAAAATGTGGTATGCATACACAGTGGAGTATTATTCAGCCATAAAGAAGAATGAAATTTTGTTGTTTGCAGGAAAATGGATAGAGCTGGAGATCATTGTGTTAGGTGGAATAGGCCAGAGTCAGAAAGCCAAGTATCACATATTTTCTCTTATATGCAGAAACTGGGGTGGCGGGGGGAGGAGGCATGCAAGTAGAAGGCAGACTATTAGGGAAGAGGAAAGGAATCTGCAGTGGGGATAAAAGAGAGTTAAGGGGGGGATTGTGATCAAAATATGTCAGATGCATGTATGAAAATGTCACAATGAAGTCTGTTATGTTGTAGCACTAATATACAGTAATAAAATTTTTTATTAATAAAAAGAAAGAACAAAGAAACTCTAGGTAACAAAATCAAGCATGGCTCCCTGGGGGATTACCCACTTGCTTTATCTGTGCCTCTCCTTGACCCCATCAACAGGGACAAAAAAAGTTAACTTCAGTCACTCACTTGGCAAATTTTGTTAAATGGTCCTCGTTAGTAAGCCAGGAAAAGTGCTGAAAAGAGGAGAGGTCATTATGATGGCAGATGAGCAAATCCAATATCTGCCCTGTGTTGTCCACAGATCAGTGGAAACGGTCACACCATGAGCAGCCTCAGAATAACGTGTTGGGTGCTCAGCGGAAGTAGGAAGGGCACACTGGGAGCCCAGGTGAATTTGTGCCTCAATTCTATGAGTTTTTCAGACAATGTGTGTGTGTGCGTGCGTGTTAGGTGCTGTGGAGTCATGTCTGACTCATAGCGACCCTCATAGGGTTTTCAATGACTGATTGTTTCAGGATTGCCCTGGGAGTGGATTGCCAGGTCCTTCTCCCATTTTTGCAGTGCGGGGAATTGAACTGGGGACCTCAGAGACTGCAGAGCGGCGCTCTACCAACTGAGCTAAATCCCAGCCCCTTTCAGACAATAGATATTGGAAATACCCTTCAATATCAGCATATATTTATGTATCTTAGTCCTTGTGAAATACATAAGTATTGGCCACTTTTAAACCCCGCATCCAATTCCTTGGCTGTCTAGTCCCACATTGGGGTACTTGTTCAATATTTGCTTCTGAGATAAAGGAGATTTGGTCAAGCCACATCAATTCTACCTACTGGTTCTGATCAAACAGCTGTTTCCCAGACACGAGTTTGAGCAGGTTTCACTTGCAGGACCTGGAAGGGGCCTAGGAGGCTTCCCTCTGCCCTCCCAGCCCTGCCTACCCCATGCCTGGCCCAGACCATGGCCCTAAGTCCTACTCCTCTCTGGTCTCTGCAGTTGGGTGCCTGCTCCCCCTTTCCATTTCCCCTCTGGACAGAGAGGTGCTGCATTCTTCTTCAGATAGGAGGCACCCCACAGAGCCAACACGAGCTGGCCTCCCTTTCCCAGAGCACAGCACATCTTGAAGATATTTGTTATTCTACTCTCAACTAGAAGCTATAATTCACTGCTGGCTGAATCAAAGTCCACCAGCTGCCAGGGATTCCAGAGACCATTTGTGTGATACTTAAAAGTCAAAGCAAACCAGAATGGCCCAGTTCTCCCTCCAATCTCCCTCACGCACAAATCCATGCACCCACAACAAGCCCTGGGCGCCTGCTCTCATGTAGAATAAGCCACACCTCCTCCTGCAGTGCCCAGCCTCACACCGTGACCTCCGAGGAGAGATGGCCCAACTTATATTGGGGACATAGAGCCTTTGTGGATGCAAATCAGGCACAGGCAGACTGCAAGGCTGAAATATTGTCAGCTATAAGGGGCTTGAGGGATCTCAGCCAAGAAGAGGGATGCAGACTCGCTCTCCTGTGCAATTAATCATCTTTTAGTGCAAAGGGCTGACTGCTAGGAAGATGGGTGAGCAGCTTGCTTGGGCTCTGCTTTCCAGATGGGGCTATGAGGGCAGAGTAATTTGACCGAACTCTCTCCCCTCAACTGGACCCTGGAGGCAGGGCAAAGTACATTGCTAGTCAACAGGAGAGACTGGAAAATGAGATTTCTTCCCTCCCCATCAGGGGCTAGCAGGCACTGTCCTTGACTGGCCTTGCCCCTCCTCAGGGTTTCTATGGGCAAAGCTGAGCAAATGCAAATGCCCAAACACTTTCAACAGATTTTTTTTCAAAACCTGCTTAGGTCCAATAACAACAAATGAGCTGGGTGTGGTGGTGCAGCCCTGTAATCCCAGCCTTTGGGAGGCTGAGGCAGGAGGATTATGACTTTGAGGCAGCCTGGGCTAGATATTGAGCTCCAGGCCTCCCTGAGATACCTAGTGAGACCCTGTCTCAAAACAACAACAACATTACCATCATAATAAGTACTGCCAAATATGTGTTCCACCATTGCAAAAATCAATTTCAATTAATGCTCACTGAAGCCCTTCGAGGCCAAGTACTTTGTTTACCTTTTTTTTTTTCAGTACTGGGGTGCTGAACCCAGGGCCTCATGCATGCTTTTGCAACTACTTTACCACTGAAACACATCCCCAACCCACATTTTTTATTCTATATTTGGGGACAGGGTCTAGATAGTTATGCAAGCTGCCTCTGGCCTCAAACTTGTGATCCTCCTGCCTCTGCCTCCTGTGTCACTGGGATTACAGATATGTGCCTCCATGCTTTGCTGCTTATCCCATTCTTACAGATGGGGAAATTGAGGCCAAGAGAGACTCAATGATTTACCCAAGGTTATGCAATTGCTGAGTGGTGGGGGAGGATTTGAACTTGGTTCATCTAATTTAGAAACTATTGTGTGAAACCACCAGACGGCCACCTCACCCCTGAAGCTGAAGGAAGACCTATGAGATTAGCCCTTTTTGAAGGACAGCAGGAGAATTCTTTATTCCTCTGAGCAAATGGTAGACTGTCTCTACTTCAGTGAAGGCCGCTGTAAAAAGGACACAAAGGAAACAAATTCGTGGGTCACTTATAGTGTGAACCAGTTATGTCTTTCCAACATAGGCTGAGTTTTATTTCCCTCTTCCCGTTCTCAGCATCTTAGCTTCCCATTCCTTCCTGATCCTGTGGGCGTGTGTGTGTGTGTGTGTGTGTGTGTGTGTGTGTGTGTGTGTATGTGGTGTCTTCTGTAAAGCCCCCTAAACCTTCTGTAAAATGAGATGGAAAATAGAAAGCTGGGGAAAAAGACAAGTGAATATACACAGAGATGGCAGATGGATGGATGACTGGACTCATAGATGGACAGATGGACAGATGGACATACACAGATAGATAGATGAAGAGACAGGCAGACAAATGAACAGACTCGTGTAGGACAGATTAACAGATGGACGGAGCTGCCCTGGCCTGGGGAGAGCCTGACTCTAACACCCACCTCAGCCATCTGGACCCTCTGGGAGAATGACAGGGTACCCCAAGGGAACACCCCCACGTGAGGGCCTGGGAGGATCGCTGACTTCCCACCATCACCCGGCCTTGGCTCTCCCACGTGGTCAGCAGGGAGGGGCAGGAATGGCGTCATACACACCCAGGACCACTGTGGACGTCCATCTCCCTGGTCAGGCCTTGCTCGGCTACCCTGCTTCTTGCCTCCCCACCCCCATTCTCTATCCCGTCCCCTCGGCCAGTGCGACCTGACCTGGTGTTTATTGTTTATGCACGAACCTTTACATTGCTCCTCGATCTGCAACACCCCACCCCTAGAAAGTGCCCTGAAGGCAAGAAGTGCATCTCCTTAGCCCAGCACCCACCCAGTGCAGCCCTGGTGGCATGGTGGAAAACTACCTCAGTGGCACACGGTACAAGGAAGCACAGACCATGGGATTCTGTACCAGGGAGCTCCTTTACCCTCTCCAAGACACTGTGACAAAATACATGCAGTCCCCAACAGTGGCATCCACAAACAACAGCCACTGTGCCCAAAACTGTCTCAGCCCCATCACAAAGGGCATTGATTGAGTGTTCACTAAGTGCTTTATACAGCAACAAGTAATAATTATAGAGGCCTAGTACTGATCTAAGCCTGCAGCTGTAGCCCTGTGGCACCCGATCCCATCAGATCTCGGAAGCTAAGTAGGGTTGGGCCTGGTTAGTACTTGGAGACCGCCTGGGAACACCAGGTGCTATAGGCTTAGGAGACGGACCAGCAACCCACTCCCAGAAATCAATCCACCACTGAAAACCCTATGAACAGCAGAGAAGCACAGACAATAGTGTTTCGCCTGTTGTATGTAAGGTCGCTATGAGTCGGATACTGACTCGACAGCACCTAACAACAACAACTACTGATTTAAGCACTTTACATCTAATAACTCAATCTTCATCCAAAAAAACTAGAGGTAGGTCCTATTATTATATACATTTTACAGGTAAGAAGACTCACCTACACCAAGCAAGGTTAAGCAACCTGCTCAAGGTCACCCAGCAGCACAAGGCAGAGCTGGGTTCCAATCTGGCTTGAATGCTAAGTCTGTCTTCTTAACCCCCAAGCTATGAGATCACTTTCAGTGGGACAAATGGAATGGACTCTCTGGGCTTTGTGGAATGTGGACTGTGAGTGCTAGTGGCCCTTTGCACCCACAGAACCCCTGATCAGACAAGTGCTGCTGGAGCCCAAGGGAAAACCATGAGCTGGCCATGGCTGACAGGGGCCTTTGTCATCCCATTAACAACTGGTCAGCTCTGTCCAACCCCCAAAACCACCTGAGTAGAAAGTCCAGATCCGGGGTACATGGCTGCCATTCACTGGTTTTGTGATTTCACCCAGGTCACTTAACTTCAGGGAGCCTCAGTTTCCTCATTTGCAAATCTGACGCCCAGGACAGTACTCAGCGCTGTGGTGAGAACCCAGTGGGAGCCTGCGCATGGAAGATGATGTCGTACACAAGCATTTCTGCATGGGGCCCCTTAGAAAGTGTGATCCAATGGGTGAGTCAAGCAGGCTTCCCATGTGCATTGCAGATCATGGCAGGGAAATGCTGTGCGGTGTATGAGGCCAACCAGCCCTAAAGGTCACTCTCCAGGCTTGTGAGCAAAGCACAGTTCCATTGCTTTGGGCTCTGGGCCACCTGGCTGCCGCTGCAGAAATGCTTCAGGCTTGCTCCCTTCAGACTTGGTTTGACCACAATCATATTAAATATTAAATCAGCCAGTGTAACGGCAAAGAGGAAAATTATGTCAGGCGCTAGCTATTCTGCCTCCTGTTCCCGCTCATAACAACAACCTGAGCATTCAGAGAGCTCCGAAGTCAAGCCCAAGGCTTAGGAAAAATTACATCAAGCCTAAGGGAACTTTGTCCTAATTTCACTGGATGTTAAAACCAAGCCCCCACATGCTCAAACTGTTTCTTCACACTCTTGCCCAGCAAAAGGCTCCAGGACAAACACCCGCCCTCTGCTCTCAGGAGGGAGACAGCTGCTTTTCAGGGCTGGCAGTCAGCCGTTTGCCATCTGGTGCCATGCACGACAATCTTGCCTCACTCTTCCTTCTCCTCGAGCCCCAAACTTCCCTTCTCTCTCGGCCAGCAGCACTGCCTCCTCCTCACCAAGAACGACACTCTAATAAACCAGGAAATCAAGTTTAGCATCACCAGCACAGGGACAAACTGACATCATGAGCCTTGTCCTTACAGCCAAAAGAGGGCCATGTCTCACCTAGGCTGTCAACCCTCCCAAAGGTCCCACCATGATCTAAGCTTGAGGAAGCAATTGGATGAATCTAGAATGTAGGACATCCTGAAAGATAATCGATTTGGACTCTACCACTGTGCCACTGCACTTCTTATAACAAAAGGCAGGAGGCTCTGTAGGTTACAGGATACTGAAGGAACATAACCAAATACAATGTACAGGTGGCCTGCAACTGGATTCTGGCTCCCTAGAAAAATAAAATAGCTCTTTCTAAGTTCTTAAAGATAATTAGTGAAGTTTCAATATGAACTGTATACTAGATGGTATTATTGGATGGAAATTCACTTTCCTAGGTGAGATAACGGTAATGGAGTTACACTAGAGAATGTCCTTATTCTTAAGAGATGTGTTTAGGGGTAAAGAGAGAGGATGTTTGCAGCTCTCAGATATATATCACTGATCCTCATTATTAACACCTTCTGTGTTTGCAGATTTGCCTACTCACTAAAATTTATTGTAAATTATAACCCTTAAGTCAATGCTCCTGGTGCTCTGGTGGTCACTCCAGACACATACAAAGAGCAGCAAAAAATTCACCCGTCCAATGTACCATTTTCTAGCTGAGCTCAAACAAAGTGACCTACACTCAGTCTTCATATTTCACACTGTGAATGAGTACCCTTTGTGTGGGCTGTCTCATGCCCTGGGCTTCTTTTATTCTTTTCCTTTTTTTTCTTTCATTGTTGTGTTTTTGCTGTTTGACATGGCCCCAAGCATAGAGCTGAAGTGCTATCTGCTTCCCAGGTGCAAGAAGGCTGCGATGCGCCTCCTAGAGAAAATACATGTGGTAGATAAGCTCAGTTTGAGTATAAATTATAGTGCTATTGGCTGACATCCCAATGTTAATGAATCAACAATATATTAAATGTCTTTAAACAAAAACACATGCGGAGCAAGGTTAATGAAAACATGAGCAGAGGTTTGCAGGAATCCAACTGTATTTCCCTTAGGAGTAATTATTCCATATTCTCGTAGTTCATGATGACTTTACAAGATATAACTACTGTGAATAGCAGGAATTGCATATGTGTGTGTGTGTGTGTGCGTGCGCGCGTACGCACATGTGTATACCTGCATACACACACATACGGTGTTGGTCAACTTCCTGAGGCTGTGACAAAACACCTGAGACAACAACTCAGAGGTGGAAACATTATTTTGGCTCGTGGTTTCAGAAGTTTCCGTCCACAGCCACTTGGCCTCTTTGTTTCGGGCCATGGTGAGGCTCAGCATCACGGCAAGGAGCCTGAGGTGGAGGAAAGCAGCTCACCTCATGGCAGCCAGGAAACAGAGAGCGAGAGAAGGGAGGGGGGCAGGGAGAAGACGTAGCTCCACGAGCTGTGCCCAAGGGCCTGCTCCCTTCCACTGGGTCCCGTCTCCTAAATTTCTATCAACTCCCAATAGCTCATCTGATTATGAACCCATCAATGGATTGATTCATCGACGAGCTTAGAGCCCTTATGATCCAGTCACTTCCCAGAAGCTCCAACTTTGAACATTGCTGCATTAGGGACCAAGCCTTTGACATCTGAGGAGACCTTTGGGGACATTGAGGATCCAAGGCATTGCACACAAGGAGTAAACGAACGCTCCACATGCAGTAAGTGCCGTCTTGTGGCACTGGTTCTCAGCATGTGGATGTGAATTTCTGGAGCTGTGAGGTAAAATGCCTTGCTGAGTAGCTGTTCAAACACATCTGAACCAAAGAACCAGCCTATACACCCAACCACACCCATCTGCCAGGCCCTGCCCCTCCCCACTCTCCTGTGTAGCATCTGTTCCAGGTCCTGCCTATGCCCTGTTCCAGGGGATGGGCCTCCTTGCAGGCTGGCCCCTCACAGGTGTGGCTGCTCTTCTCTGCCCTCACTTCACCCCTTATCCTCTGCCTCTCTACTACCCATCCTTTCCCACAGGTTTCTTCCACGCTACCATGATTTCAACATTTGCTCCCTAGAATTCACACCTTGGAAACTTAATCCCCAAAGGCTTCTGTTAATGGTATTTGGAGGGGAGATCTTTGAACAGTGATTGGCTTATCAGGGCTCTTCCGTCATAAATGGATTAATCCACTCTTGCAGTAATGGGTTATTGAGGAAGTAGCATTGCTATGAAAGCCATCTCTGTCTAGCATACTTTCTTTGTCTTTCCATGTGATGCCATGTGCTACCTCAGGACTCAGCAGAGCCTGTGCCATCAATACCACTGTCACCAGAGGAAGTCCCTTGAACTTGGACTCTCTAAGCCTCAAGTACTATAAGAAATAAATCTCATAAAGGTAGGTTATTGGAGCAACAGAAAATGAGATGAGACATAAGGCACCTATAATCATTCTGTAGCCTCTCAAACTTTGCCCTGATGATTTTTGCTCCAGGACTCTGCTAATTTATGACTCATCCATCATCAAGCCCTTGAATGGCCTCTGATCAATGCACCACAGAAGCAGATGTGAAATCTGAGAGCAGAAAGCAAACACTTCAAGGGAGAGGAAAATCAAGGAAAGCTCCCAGGGAGAGGTGCCACTTCTAATGTCAAAAGTTTCTTTATAATGTTTTCTCACAATTCAACCCAGGAAAACTCAGTGCACAGCTGCCTCTGGGAAACAACAAAACAAACAGGACCTATGAGGGTTAATTTTGATCATCAACTTGATTGGATTGGAAACGCCTAGGAAATGAGTAAAGCATGCCTCTGAGTGTATCTGTGAGGGCATTTCCAGAGACAAATAGATCATGAGGGCTCTGATCTATGAATGGTTAAATCCATTGGTGAGCCAGTGTGGTGGCTTATGCCTGTAATCTCAGTGATTTGGGAGGTGGAGGCAGGAGGATTGGTAATTCGAGGCCAGAGGCAGCCCCTATAATTTAGCAAGACCTTGTCTCAAGATAAAAAGTAAAAAAATGTGCTGGGGGTGCAGCTCAGTGGTAGGGTGCTTACAAAGCATGCCTGAGGCCTTAGGTCCAACCCCCAAGTGCCACAAAAAAAATATCTCTTGATGGATTCAAAATCTGATAGACTATTAGGATGTGGTAGAACTGTGAAAAGTGGGGCCTGGTTAAGGCAGTAAGTCACCAGGATTATGTCCTTGGGGGCTATATCTTGCCTTGGACCCTTCCTGTTATGTCTCTATTTCCTGCCAACCATGATGTGAGTTGCTCCACCACACTGTCCCTGCCATGATAGACTGAAGCCTCCGAAACTGTGAGCAAAATAAATCTTCCTTCCCTGCAGTTGCTTCTGTTAGGTATTTGATCACAGTGATGAGAAGTCTGACTAATACAGGACCTTCCATACTGTGGTTTCCTCCAAGGAAAAAATATTTTGTATATGTGGATTAAAAATAGCTGTAAGTCTTTATTTTTTTAGTGGATTCCAAAAGGCTTAAGCATATGATGCATAAGAAACACTTTCACCACTTTCATTGGACATGTACTAGAAGTACTAGCCACAGCAACTAGGCACGATAAAGAAACAAAGAGCATCCAAATTAGGAAAGTAGAAGTCAAATTATGCCTATTTTCAGATGACATGATTCAGTGTACAGAAAACCCTAGAAATTTCACAACAAAAAAACCCTGTTGGAACCAATAAAAGAATTTAGTAAAGTTGAAGAGTACAAAAGCACAATACAAAAATAAGTAGCAAGTTGGGCTTGGTGGCGTACGCCTGTAATCCCAGCAGCTCAGGAGGCGGAGACGGGAGGATCGCAAGTTCAAGACCAGAGGCAGTCTGTGTAATTTAGTTAGACCCTGTCTCAAAAAGTAAAAAATGGGCTGAGGGTGCAGCTAAGTGGTTCAGTACTTGCAGAGCATGCAAGTGCGAGGCCCTGGGTTCAACCCGCAGTACTACAAATAAATAAATGAATAAATAAATAGCATTTCTATACACCTATAATGAACTATCTGAAAAAGAAATCAATAAAGCAATCCCATTTACAATAGCTATGAGAAAAAACAGAAATAAATTTAACAAAGGTGGTGAAAGATCTCTATAAGGAAAACTATAAAACACTGATAAAAGAAATTGAAGAGGAGCTGGGCGTGGTGGCGCACACCTGTAATCCCAGCAGCTCGGGAGGCAGAGGCAGGAGGATGGCAAGTTCGAGACCAGAGGCAGTCTGTGTAATTTAGCGAGACCCTGTCTCAAAAAGTAAAAAAAATGGGCTGGGGTACAACTCAGTGGTCCAGCACCTGCAGAGCATGTAAGCCCAAGGCCCTGGGTTCAACTCCCAAAACAAAAAAAAAAAAAGAAAGAAAGAAAGAAAAGAAATTGAAGAGGATACAAATAAATGGAAAGATATCCTACATTCAAGGACTGGAAAAATTAATATTGTTAAAATGTCCATACTACACAAAGAAATCTAAGATTCAATATAATCTCTATGAAAATACTAAAGACACTTCATGAATTTTTTTTAAATCTGTTAAATTCAAATGGAGCCACAAAAGACTCTGAGCAAAACCATCTTCAGCAAGAAGACAAAGCTGGATGCATCACACTACCTGACTTCAAAGTCTACTATGAAACTATAGTCATCAAAAGAGCATGGTACTGGCATAAAAACAGACACATAGTACAATGGAATAGAATAGAAAACCGAGAAATAAATTCACACACATATAGTCAACTGACTTTCAACAAAGACTCCAAAAACACACCCTGGGGATTATCTGGGAAATGTAAATACTCACACACAGAAGATTAAAACTTCACTCTATCTCTCGTCATCTACAAAAATCACCTCAAAATAGATTAAATACTTAAATGTAAGACCCAAAACTATGACTCTACTAGAGGATAATATATGGGAAATGTTTCATGACATTGGTCTGAGCAAGATTTTGGGGAGTGAAGCTTCAAAAGCACAGTTAACAAAAGCAAAAATAGATCAATAGGATTACAGCAAAGTAAAAAGCTTCTGCACAGCAAGGCAGCGATCAAAGGAGTGAAGAGACAATCTGTGGAATGGGAGAAAATATGTGAAAACTGTACACCTGATAAACGACATAATATATATAAAGAAGCCATAATATCTAATGAAGCCAAACAATAGCAAAAAACAATCCTATAATTTTAAAATGAGCTATTATTTTTAAATCCTTAACTAGGTTGTTGTTGTTGTGTGCCGTCGAGTCAGTATCCGACTCATAGCGACCCTCATAGGGTTTTCAATGGCTGACTGTTTCGGGATTGCCTTGGGAGTAGATTGCCAGGCCCTTCTCCCATTTTTGTGGTGCTGGGAATCGAACTCAGGACCTCAGAGACTGCAGTGCAGCGCTTTACCCACTGAGCTAAATCCCAGCCCCTTAACTAGGTATAGGATTCAAAATTTTAAAAACTCCACAATGTTCTGGTTATCTACTTGCATCTAACAAACCACCCAAATGTGTTTTACACACAACCACTTGGTCTGGAGTTTGAACCAGGTACAACATGAGCATGGGACCTCAACAGGGAAAACTGAAATGGCTGGAGTGACTTAAACAGCTAGCCAGTGGTACTGCTCAGAGTAATCCTGTCACCTAGATTCCTAGAATTAGTCTAAATGAGCTCTAGTCTATTAAAAATGTATCAGTTCAAAGTAAACCAGATGGCACCACGTCCCTTTAAGAAAAATCCAAAGTTGAACTTCATGGATGGAGAAGAAGTACAATGATAGCAAACACACAGTCTGGTAAATAACTCCATGGACCACCACCCTCAAACAGAAGGCATTGACAAAAGTCCATCTTTTCAGGACTTCCATGTTGGCATATGTATATAACATAGTTACCTAGGAAACAGCTCACAATGATTGATTCTAAGCTCCTTGCTTACCACATACTGAAAAGGACTTTCTGACATTCAAAAAGAATTTCATTCCTCTCCCAGGTCTGGTAATTTTGTGTATGTATTATATAAAACATTAAATATTTTATAAGTGTATAAAATTATGTTACATAGAAATATTATATTAGCATACATATGCTAATATATAGAATACATAAGTTTATATATATATAGAATATATGTGCTAATTTTCTGGGTCCCTTGATGTTTTATGACAGATGTTAGTATCCCAAAACAGCAGGAAATAAGGCTGGTATTTACTCACAGTTTTTATTCTTGTTCTCAAGTGTCATGTCTGAAGCTGTCTGTTTCATTGGCTGTTGATGAAATAAATGTTTCACATTCCTCTTTTAATGTGTCACAATCTAACAAGTTTGTTGTTCTACTTGACAGTTCAGCCAATGACCTAGGAACTACAAATTTGGAGTTGCAAATTATTAGCAGACTTTTGAAACTTTTATTTGCTTCTATACAAAATGCTTTTTATGCTTCACACTGACTTGAAATGGCTCTTAATATAGTACCAGATTAAACTAATCCCTCACAAACTTTATGCTTCCCCCTAGCATTAAATTTCTTTTTCTAAATGCATGAAAGTGGTAAGTGATGTTGAAAGGATTGTTTTCAGTCACATAGGGACCACAAAATTCCACTTGTGCACACCCTGTCCGGAAGGAAGTCCGGCCCTTCTCCCTGGGTCAGATGTGGAGAAAGAGGCTTTGTTCTGAGGCGAGCTCCAGGTTCAGATCCTGACTGGGAGTTCTTGGGAAATCTGAGTCTTAGTTCTGACAACAGTAAAATGAGGGTAAAAATGCCTGTTCTATACCAGGCTGTCAGGAGAATTGAATCACTTTTGGTTGTTGCACATAGCTTTGGGCTTTGGTACTTAAATTGTAAAGTCAAAGAGATTTAAATTCTAACACCAAATTCTCTAGTTGGGTAACCTTGGGCAAGTCAAGGACATGCTCAATCTTAACTTCTTAATCTCTAAAATGGGACTGTTAATACTGCTTACATCTTAGGGTTGTTGTAGAATATAAATGAGATAAGAATATGCATAAGATGCTAAGGGCAATGCCATGCATATAGTGGAATATATATACACATACATATATATACACACACATACATATATATACACATACATATATACATATGTATACATATGTATATACGTGTATATATGTATATATACATATATGTGTATGTATAATATATGTATGTATACATATATATGTATATGTATATATGTGTATGTATTATGTGTGTATATATATGTATGTATATATATACACAAAAAAACATATCTCAGAATCTAAGGAGGGTCAGTCTGGTTAGTTCTTGTGTGTATATATGTATATATACATATATATGTATGTATACATATCTGGTTAGTTCATGTGTGTATATATGTATACATATATGTGTATGTATACATATATATGTATGTATACATATATATGTATATGTACATATGTGTATGTGTGTATGTATGTACATATATGTGTGTGTGTATGTATATACACACACACAAAAAAAAACATATCTCAGAAGCTAAGGAGGGTCAGTCTGGTTATTTCTTGGATAGGAGACCACGCAGGAATACCAAGTGCTGCAGGCTAGGTAGAAGGACCCGGCAACCTACTCCTAAAAAACAATCAGCCATTGAAAACCCTATGAGTAGCAGAGAAGCACTGACAATAATGACCAGCATGGCACAGTGTCAGGGAATATTTTGTTCTGTTGTATGTAGGGTCCCTACGAGTCAGACCTGACTTGGTGACACCTAAAAACACAGCAATATATATATCCACTAGCTCCTTTCATTTTTCTTAGTTCGTGGTCTTCTGGATTTGCTGTGTATCAGTCAGGCACCTCCAGAGAAACAGAACCAATAAATCTATATATATATATATATTGAGAGAGAGAGAGAGAGAGAGAGAGAGAGAGAGAGAGAGAGAAAGGAGTTTATTGGATTAGTTTACACAATGGGGCCAGGGGAGTTCCACAGCCACACCAGCAGAGAAACCAGTAGCGACTCAGTCCAAAAGCTGGAAACCTGAAGAGTCTCACTGGGGGCCGAGGTCCAGAACTGTCCTGGAAAGCCTGGTGTTGAGTGATGTAGAAGCTGAGGGATCTATAGTCTCACGTCCCCGGGCAGTGGCAGTTAAGGGCACTCATGCTGCTCTAGGAGAGTTTCAGGCTGTCCACCTTTATGTGCCTTCTCCTTTACGCCACCCAGTCCCCAGCCTAATGGATGGTAACATCCACGTGTCAGTCCTCTCTGGAAACGCCCTGACAGACACATCCAGGGCTGTGGTTCAGGCATCTCTCAATCTGGCCAAGTTGACTGTGAAGACTAACCATCACAGGCTGTCGCTGCCTCTCCACTCTAAATTAGCCCTGCTTCTCCAGGGCCTGGATCTTCAAGCACCATCTCAGCAGTCCATGGACCTGATCCAGGTGGTAAAAGCCCATTCAGCACATGGTGGACACCCACGTCCTGGGAGGGCCCTGCCTTGTGGGCAAGAGTCAGGGACTCTGAAGAATCAACCAGACTCAGTATGGCAGCAGCCTCAGGCTCACAGAGGGAAAAGGCAGCCTGGAGCCGCCTCTCTCCCCCAGACACCTGGTTGCTGAGACCAGAGAAGGTGGAAGAAGAGAAAGGAAGTCAGAGGGCAGCAGCTCCCTCCTCATCCTCTCCCACGGCACATTCTCTTAATTGATTTTCTATTAATCTACACATAACAATTATGCATATTTATGGGCTACATTTCAATACATATATGCAATGTGCATTGATTAGATCAGGGTAATTGTTATATCAATCACATTAAATGTGGTAGAGTGCTGCGCTGCAGTCTCTGAGGCCCCGAGTTCAATTCCCAGCACCTCAAAAATGGGAGAAGGGCCTGGCAATCCACTCCCAAGGCAATCCCGAAATAGTCAGCCATTGAAAACCCTATGAGGGTCGCTATACCAACTCAACAGCACCTAACAACAACAACAACAACAACAACAACAACAACAACAACAATTTTTTGTGTTGGGAACATTCAAAATCATACCAGCCATTTCAGAATACACAATTTTTGTTAACAATGGTAATCCTACTGCACAATAGAACATTAAAAGTCACTCATTCTATCCATTGGCACCCCCATACCCATTAGCCACTCTCTTCTTCTCCCTCCTTCCCAACCTCCGGTGACCAGTATTCTCCTCTTTACTTCTATAAGATCAACTTCTTTAGCTTCCATATATAAGTGAGAACATGTAGTATTTGTCTTTTGTGCCCGACTTATTTTTGTTGTTGTTGTTAGGTGCCGTCAAGTCAGTATCCAACTCATAGCAACCCTCATAGGGTTTTCAGTGGCTGACGGTTTCGGGATTGCCTCGGGAGTGGATTGCCAGGCCCTTCTCCCTGACTTATATTACTTAACATAAAATCCTCCAGTTCCATTCATATTGCTGAAAATGACAGAATGGCATACTTTTCTGATGAATAGTATTTATTTATTTATTTATTTATGTATGTATGTATATCACATTTTCTTTATTCATCAGTGGATACCTAAGTTGATTACCTATCTTCGCTATTATGAATAGTGCTGCAATAAACAAAATGGGAGTGTAATACCCCTTTGACATACTGATTTTATTTCCCTTAGGGGTGTGTGTGTGTGTGTGTGTGTGTGTGTGTGTGTCACATACACCCAGCAGGGGGATTGCTGGATCACATGGTAGTTCTATTTCTCTATACTATTTCCTGTAATGATCTCACAGCTCATTCTCGACAAGTGTGAAACCCCATGCGGATGCTTGCTTCCAGCTCCCTGTGTCCCCCAGCATGGTGCTCTCTTTTTAGTTTCTAGTGAGTCACTGCTCTAAGCCCAGACATCATTAAAGTGCTCAGAGAACCAGCAACATTAGGTGGCTTATCCACGGTTACTTAGCTAGTTAAGAGACAGCAGCAGCATTAGAAGCGAGGGATAGAAGACAGGGCTCTGAGTTTGTGCTACTGTTCTTTGACCCCAGGGTTAAAGACGTGTTGGAAAAGAGGCAAAGGTAGCATATGTGTTTATGATCTGTGCGTACACTCATATATGACTATAGGCATATGTTGTTGTTGTTGTTGTCATTAGATGCCATCAAGTCAGTGTCCAACTCATAGCGACCCTACATACAACAGGCAAAAACACTGTTATCAGTGCTTCTCTGCTATTTATAGGGTTTTCAATGGTGGATTGATTTTGGGGAGTGGGTTTCCAGGTCCTTCTCCCAAGTCTACAGCACCTGGTGTTCCCAGGTGGTCTCCCATCCAAGTACTAATCAGGTCTGACCCTGTTTAGCTTCCAAGATCTGACGGGATAGGACGCCACAGGGCTACAGCTGCAGGCGTATCATTTTATAGACACCATTTATTGAACATTTCTCAAAGCAAGATCCTAATTAAATCTTCTTCATACCACCATGAGGTGGTTGTTATTCTTTAAGCTTGAAGAATCTAAAGTTCCGAGGAGTTAAGCGACTTGCCCAAGGTCATACAGCTAGTGTGGAACTGAACCAGAATTAAATTCCTGTTTGAGTGTTGCTTTCCCCTTGCCACTAAATGCCTGTCTGTCAAATTCGGGAACGAAATCATGCCGGGGAAAGCAGGCTGCTAGTGGAACACTTTCATTTCAACAGGAAATTCAGTCATCCTAGAGATTCCTAGAAGCTTCTTGCAAATCCAGGAGGAAAGGAGACAGAAAGGGTGGCCAATAAAGGTGCTCAAGTCCTTGGGAGCAGAGGACAGTTAGAGTCAGAGGGCAGATCGGGCCTTGGGGAGGCCTAGCCAGAGCTCTGAGGATGAGATCGGGGCCGGAAGGGGAAGCCAAGCAGGGCATCATGACAGCCCCCCAGGGAGTCGGCTGGAGGCCCACGCCCACCGAACCTGAGGGCCTGAGAACCAGACTGTGAACGCTTGGAAGGGCGGCATCTCCTCTCCCTTCCTTAGCTGGCCAACAAGATCTTATCAATAGCAGGAAGAAGTCAAGTCGTGGAAAGTCACTCTCATGGTTATCCTCAACACGGAGTGCCAGAAACTGTCCAAGGCGTACTTTATAAGTAATGTTATGGTTTTGTAAACAATTTTTAAGACCACAATGACAGTATGCGTGTGTATATATATAGAGAGAGAGACGGGCTTCCAGGAGCTAAGAAACATGTTAATAAGTGGTAGAGAGGACCCACTTCTGTCCCCCAAACCACATACTGTGGACCCAACTCTTATCACCCACGTACCTGAGTGGAAGATGAAGTCGTTTTAGCTGTTGACACGTCACCAGTCTGCGCTGTAATTCTCATTGGGGAAAGGGTTGCTATGGATTTAGAGGAAGTGGCTCCATTTCCCTCGTCCTTCCGTGTATTTATAAAGCAGCTCCCTAGGCGCCCACCCGGAAGGCTGGGATTTAGCTCAGTTGGTAGGGCACTGCGCTGCAGTCTCTGAGGTACTGGGTTCGATTCCCAGCACCGCAAAAATGGGAGAAGGACCTGGCAATCCACTCCCGAGGCAATCCCGAAACAGTCAGCCATTGAAAATCCTATGAGGGTTGCTATGAGTCAGACACGACTCAGGGGCACCTAACAACAACGTGTACCCACGGAGCTCCATGTCCTGACCGTCGCAGACTCCAACGGACCAGCCCCCGCCGGCCACAGCGCGGGATGGCTCGGCCTTCTCGCTGGAGTTGTACCAAGAATTTCTCCGTGTGTCTGCCAGACCAGAAGGCCTGTTTCCAATTACACGGAACTCTTTGGGAGAAGCCGGCTCCTCTGCGAATGGGTTAAATCAAAATGTGGTATTTGGGGAGCCCCTGGGCGCCACGGGAGCGCTGTCCCGGACGGGACCAGAGGGAGCGAGCACACGCTGCCAGCGGGGGCCACTGGAGCTCCCCGCCGGCCGTGCGTGGGCTTCATTTTCCAGGCTCACGTTTCTCTGGTTAGCGGGCAAGATGTGGGTGTCTGCGGTGGGGAAATGGGTCTCTGTGGTCGCTGAGTCTTGGGTAAAGGGCTGAAGGCTGGTAGGGGAGGGGACAGCCCATCCTCACCTCCTTGCTTTTCCAAGGCAATCTGGAGGCCGGATCTGGAGTGGGCAGCGCAAGGCCCCACAAGCTCTAATGTCGAGTAGGCTACTAAAGAGTTTTTAAACAAGATGAAGCTTCCTTTCCTCTTCACACCCAGAGTCCGGGCCCTTCCACTGCTTGCAGGGCCTCCCTGCCTCCCAGTCTCCAGAGCTCCAGAATCCATCTCTTGCTTCCTCTCTACCGCCTCCCCTTCCCCCACCAGACAAGTTCACACTCGCCCTGGGGTTGCCACAACCACTGAAGAAGCAGGGAACACTGGAAGGTGCCAGGGCCAGAGGCCTCGGCTGCTGCCCTTTGCTGTTCCTCAGACCAAATTCTTCCAGACCCCACCCCATCTCCTTCAGCTTCGCTCTAGTTTTACGTAGACCAAGGGCTAGAGTGTTAATCTGGGATCAGCCTCCCTTCCACTGATGGTACCGTTGCCTATCATGCTCGAGCCCCATCCCCCATCCCCTACCTCGAGCCAGCTAGTCCCTGCTGAAATGGGGCCACCCCCCACCTAAGGGGAGCAGAATGGAGTAGTGGCCAGGAGAGACTTCTGCAGAGCTCTGTTTGAACTGTGTCTTAGAAAGTCTTTAAGACTTTAAGGCATCTTTAGCATAGCGCAATGGCCCACGCCTGTAATCTCAGCTGCTCGGGAGGCGGAGGCAGGAGGATCGAAAGTTCAAGACCAGAGGCAGTCTGTGTAATTTAGCGAGACCCTGTCTCAAAAAGTAAAAAAAAAAAAAAAAAA